>JAMWET010004488.1:2165000-2671990 GCA_024036415.1 Prochilodus magdalenae
TCGCTGGTTCGCTCTCTTGTCTTTGCCTTGTTGGTACTTTTGCTGGTTGGATTGGTTTTGACTTCTGCCTGTTCCCTGACTTTGCCTCTCTCTAGCCCTCTGGTTATGTCCGCCTTGTTCCTGTTCCTGTATGTATACCTGCTTGTTTATCTGAAGTGAATAGTTGGTAGTCTTCCAGGTCACCAGGTTGTTAGGGATGTGATTTCTTATTTTTTGCAGGTTTGCCACTCATAAATGTTAAATTATGGGACAAAAAAACATCCATGTGTGAAAAAGTGTTTGCCCCCCAGTTAAAACAAACCTGGTTTATCAGTTTTGGGACTCCAGCAAAGCACAGTGAGAGCCATTATCCACAAATGGCAAAAACTTGAAACAGAGGTGAACCTTCCCAGGAGTGGCTGGCCAACCAAAATTGCCACAAGAGTGCAGCGACGTTCATTCCTGCACTATGAAAAAACAACGCAACAGAAAGCATGATATACTGTCTAGAAGTTACGAGCTTCTTGAAGTTATGGAGATGAAAAGAAGACATTTCAAAGTAATATTCAGTTAAATATATGACTTCTGTGTGTTTTGGGGTTGAAACATGCTCATTATTAAATTAAGTGTGGTATCTGACTTTTTGCTCTGTAATGTATGCATGTACTGATATGCCCTGTGTCAGTTACACATGTATATAAGTAACCGTGATTAACTGTGCATTTAATTCATTTAAAAAACATGGTCAAAACATTAGCTAATAAAATTCCTCTACAATAATCCTATCTTCTGCTGCTAGTGGTCCTAAATGACTTTAGTAGTTTATTGTAGCACTAAACTGATGGTGATTCTTATGATAGCAGGTCTAGATTTAAGAGACTCAAAGGCAGAGAGGCTCAAAGCTTCTAAAAGAGGTTTCTAAGATTTCCTTTGATTTTTAACAACCCACTGCTGCTGCATATATTGCCAGTCAGTGACATATCTGGGACTTTTAGAAGGGTTAAAATACAAGCATGACTCTATTGAATAACAATGAACTGTATGAAGAAATGCAGTACAGTATTTTATAGTTCCCAGAAATCGTGAGGTCTTCTGTGGGGATCTAGTGGCCCTGGCTGATAAGTACCTACTGTATATGTAATAATAATATGGAGCATATACCTTTTTTAAAAATGAAGCTGGAGATTTTCTGAAAAACTCTTCACAAAGGGAGGACTGTTTCATTGGACCTGTTGGTTAGGCCTGTTTTCCTCTGGTTTTACCACAGTCAGGATATTTTACACACACACACACACACACACACACACACACACACACACACACAAAGAGTCTTGTGGATATGTCAGAGTGTGGTCGTGCCAGGGTGTGAAGAGTGAAGAAAGAAAAGCACTTTGATATCACCCAACACAGAGACCATTGTAGTAAGGGTGGACCCAAAGTCAGAACACACACATATTCACACACATCACAAACATGCATAGTTGTTTTTAAAGTAAAACATAATTATTTTATGCAGATATGTGCTTTTGCATACCATGGGTTTCATCTATTTCTACAATACAATTATAAGATATGTACACCTGTTGCATTCATATCCTTTCTTTAATAGCCTTTCCTTGTAATAAAAACGCTGTATAGTTAGTGTACATTCTGGGGATGTATATTGTGATTCACTTTGTGCCTGTATATTGTTTTCCTCTGGATGTGTACGTAAGCACCAATTTCACTGAGACAACTTATTTGTTTAAGTGCACTTGCCCAGTGTGGTTCTGCAGGAGCAAGTGTGGGCTAGAGTCTGGAAAACAGGCAGTGTAGGGAGACATCTAGTGGGAAGCAATGCAACTGCATGCCTTTCACACATCCAGCTCCAGCTGTAGGACTAGGTAATATTTTGAGTCCCATCTGAATGTGTATGTCATTTAATGCAAATTTATGATTTATATGTTGTGTCTTGTATGCTCATTAGATCAATCAAACCAGAGCATTTGCATGTCAATAAACACGCTAAAACCACTTTAAGTTTAATTAAATGCTGCATTAAATGTTCTGCATAGATCACTACAAATGTAGAGGAAAACCCCCAACAAACCCAACATACTCTATAAGCCCAAGTGCACTTTTAATGTGGAATGTATTCAATCGGAGCACTTAAAAAAATGCTTTATTAAAAAAAGTGTTTATTCAGTGAATGGTATAAAATCTGTCTTAACAGTGGCTTCCAGCTTGAATGCATCTTATTATTCGTTCTTTATTTGTGGTAAAGTCTATCATTTATTAAAATGAATCAGACTTCATACACTGTACTCTTTGAGCCCAGTCCAAACGTTTGATCGTTTTTGTTCATTCGTTTATTATTCATTTTTTATATATCATATAACATTTGCTTTATTGTGTTTAAAAAAGAGAACAAGCTTTCATTTCATTGTAAGATATATTTCATACTTCACTAAAACTGAAAGATATGTATGTACATTGGTTGTATTTGTGGATATATACGCTTACTGGGGGCTTTTCCACTCAAAGATAGTGAGTGTGACTGAACCTTTAATTCTGTAAAATATTACTTTAAGATCATACGGTGACAGCGGAGACTTAATTAACTATCAAACTCTATCCATTTCTTATCTGGAACAGTTACGGCATGAACTGTATGGGGTGTCCTGTGCAGCAAAATCAGTGCTCTAAAATTAGTGCTATGGCATCCCCATTGTAAATCCTTAGTGCTTCTATTACACAATGCCTCTTACCAAGTACTAAATATCCAAAGGTCTTTAGACACCAACTCCCCTAATGACTCTACTGAAACCAAGGGTAATAATCAGCCATTTGTTCCTCTGTGCTACAGTAATGGTTGGAACATTGCTTTGAGGATTTTTTTGCATGCAGCTGAGATAGCTTTAGTGAGGCCAGGTACTGATGTTGGATTATTGGTTCTAGATCACTCCAATGTATTCCATACGCTCTGGATTGAGCTCCGTCTCTAGAGAATGCAGGTCCACTGGTCTGCAGCTAAACTCCCAATTATTTAGCTGATATTATGCATTTGACATAGAGTCTGGATACTTTTGAACTGGGTACTTTTTGTACCCTCACTGTACATTGGCCAATTTATCAGAAACGTGTCATATAGGTGCACCACAATATTACTGTGATGTAGTAAAAACAGGTTAACACTTTACTGTAGGTTAATGATCATAAGATGTGTGTCTTAACAACTTCCTGAATGCTAGGTGGAGTTCCTAATGAGGGTCCTGAGGGAGCAAAGAGCCAGGAAGCACTTCCTAAGAGGAAGAGGAATAAACAAGGATCATGAGGGAAGTTTTATCCTCCTCAGGGCCACATTGCATGGGGCAAGTTATCAGAAAGATTTAGAAAGGAATGCTGAAATGCCAGGTACAGTCAGGGAAGTTCACACACACCAGTTTTTCTTCCTGAACCTGCTCAGTGGGTGCAGCCACACCCCTAAATACCTGACAAGGTCTGGTGACAGCACCTCACCTTCATTAGCTGTAGTAAGAGCTGGGTTATTCTTTTGTGTCCGAGACCATTTACTTTGCTTCTTTCCCTTTAGGTTTTCTAACGCTTTGTATTTTAGTTCCAGTTGAATTTCAGTTGACGTTTAATTGTTAATTCCAGTTATCCAATTATTATTTCACTTATTATTAGCCTTCTTCCTATTTCTTTTTTTCGTTTACACTTCCTCTCGTAAAGATGAGCAGTGGTCGTTTGTGGACGGAGGAGCAGTTTAACTGCCCTGTGTGTCTGGACCTACCTACAGACCCAGTCACTATCCCGTGTGGCCACAGCTACTGCATGGACTGCATCGCTGACCACTGGGACTCTGAGGAGCAGAAGACCGGCACCTATAGTTGCCCGGAATGCAGACAAACCTTTGACCCTCGGCCTCAGCTCTGCCGCAACACCATGCTAGCCGAGGCCGTGGAGCAGCTCCGCAAAGGCAACCTCAGCTCCTCGGCCAGGGAGTCCATCCGGAGCGCCAAGCAAGCGGCCTCATCCGCCAAAGCCAAAGCCAAACAGAAAGCAGCGTCAAAGAAAAAGCAGCTGTCCGCCTCGGCTGTGCCTTGTGATCGGTGCCAGGAGCCGAGAGCAGCCGTCAAAACCTGCCTGGTTTGCATGGCATCGTTCTGCCAAACACACCTGAAACCACATCAAACTCAGGAAAAGCTGAAGAACCACGAGCTAATTGGCCCAACTGCAGATTTAACCCAGAAAATCTGCCCCGAACACAAGTACCTGCACGAGTTCTACTGCCGCACCTGCCAGACTTACATCTGCTGGCTGTGCACCAGCGGCCAGCACAAGGGTCACGAGTCTGTGTCCACGCAGACCGAGCGCATGGAAAAACAGGTACAGGGACCTCACACACACGTACACTGGCACAACACAAAACAACCACCAGATTCAAGCAGACGAATGGATGAATGAATGGAGAAACATAGGGTCCAGACAGGTCCACATAGGTCCACATGGTCCAATAAAAAGCCCATTTTTTTTTTGTCTTCATGCACCAAAAATAGTCATTATGACTTTTACAAGGACATTTTACAGCCACAGTCCTTGTTACTGTTTAAGTAAGTTTAAGACTAATGTCTAATGACTAATGTTTAAGACTAATGTATATGCAAATAAACTCTGCTCTGGTTGACTGCCCTGTATAGTATCAGGACTATAACACGTCTTATAACTTTGTCGCGAATAGACTAAAATGCTATAGGCTGAAAATTCAGACATATATAACTAGCCACCATAATAAGAACACCTATATTGTGTCTATGCTCCTTTTCCATTTTACCAGCACCACTCACCATATACTTACTATACTCACCATATAATTACTAGTTTGCCAGATAAATAGGTAGACAGACAGACAGACAGATAGATAGATAGATAGATAGATAGATAGATAGATAGATAGATAGATAGATAGATAGTTGTAAAATGTTGAAACTTTTATTTCAACAATGCAACAGCCACAGTTTAGGTGATGCTGATGCTGGGGTCAGAATGTTCCTCTTAATTTCCACTGTGTATATGCCTGTATGTTTAATCAATGTGAATCTACAGTTTTCCCTGTGATTGTATATGCAGTGACACGCTATTGGTGTCCTGTTTAAATTCCCCCATTCAGCTGAATGTGTCAGGTGTAGATAATTAAATATATCATTGCTGTCCAAAGAAAAACACGTATCTCCATTTTTGTTGATTTTTATGCATTATTTGAACACAGCAGTTGCTGTTTACATTTTGTGAATATTTTATGATAAATGGACAAAAAAAAAACCTTGGACACGGCCCAGAACTGCTTGGGAAAAAAAATCTGGTTCTATGGAATTACATTAAATTAAATGAGGTTTTTGCCCTCTCCTGTAAAGTTGCTATTTTGGAGATACTTGTTTAAACCTACCAACAGTCACCAATGAGCTAATCCTGATTGTCTTTGATTCTATATCAGAAAACACTGACTGCAGTTCAGACAGAGAACCAGCAGAGGCTACAGGATCGAGAGAGGGAACTAAAAGACATGAAGAAAGTTCTAGATAGCCTCAAGGTATACATCACATCGGTACACGTCCACACACAAGCACACCACCCTTTTCAATACTTTTTTTTAGACACTTTAAGGGTCTGAGGCTCACTGTACACAAATAGTGATATACACATTTAACGCCCAAAACACACCCTGCACTGTCTTCAGAGTCATCACACAAGCAAGACTGGTAATGCGTGTGAGGCAACTAAAATAGATGCTTACGTCTATAACAGATGGAAAATTGCATCACTGTCAGTGTAAGCTGTGAAGGGCCTCTGTCCTGGTCCTCTTTGGTTTGTTTAAGGAGAATTGGATTATTCTTTTAAAAAAGTGCAACATGACATTATGAAGATGTGGAGTGCTGTGTTGTAGAGAAACTTCAAATCTGTTTACAGTGGTGGCAAAAAATGCTTACAATACATTGCCTGATGCCTGAGTCATTGTTTTACAGTATTTTCTAGCATTTGACTTAAAGTTCCAAGGTCCCAGGGCAAACATGTTGCTATACTAAACTTGAACATTATATAACACATTTAGCAAAGCTTGAAAAAAAAAACATGATATAAATATGATAAAACAAAAAATCTGCTTTATCTGATGAACAAAATAATGGTTGCTTCGACTGATGTGCAAATTATTAGATGACAGGTTGCTAGCTTTTGGTTATGCTGAGTTATCTTTGGCTCACTAGTAAGTATCTCTGATTGTGACCAGGGGCCAGGACAAAAGATGCCAGCCTCGTGATTGGTTAGGAAATGCTTACCGAAGTGTTACCTAAGAATAAGACCTCCCTGTTTTTATGGGAAGGAGAAAATATGGTGAAATACTGCAGATCTACCTAGGATTTAGCATTAGCATTATAAACATTATATATACACATATCTTTTCTCAGAACATTTTCATTGCTCATGATTTGTTTTTGTTTTGTTTTTGTTTTTTTGAGATTGTAAGGCGTCCTTGGGTATGTGAAAGGTGCTATAGAAGTGTAACCTATTATTATTATTATTATTATTATTATTATTATTATTATTATTATTATATATGAAAACTCAGAAACAACTCAGGTTCACTAAGTGTTTATGAAACTAAAAAAAAAAACATGTATATGTAAACATTGTGTCACTCTTAATGTGTACATCTACACGTCTGAAAGGAAAGTTTTAAAATTGGTGTAATTTTCCCATATTCCCAATATATACATTTTTGAACTATTGATTCTGTGATTCTCTTTAAAGTGAAGTCGATCTTTCACATTTTGTTCTAATCTGTGGTACTTCACTTTTATCACTTATTTGGCGGTTTCTAGTTTGATATGAATGGATCTGACACAGTAGTGCTGCTGGAGTTTTTTAATAAAGTGGTCAATGAAATATATAATTTATAAAACAGAAGAGAGCACAGTTCTCAATTTCACAGTCATATTCATTTGTATTGTCGTAGCAGTTGAAAAATTCTGATTTGGTGATGTGTGCATGTCCGTGTGTATGTGTAGCGCTCCTCTGACACAGTGAAAGAAGAAGCAGAAACAGTGCTGTCTGAGCTCCAGAGGTCAGTGCAGAGGATGCTGGAACTGATCCAGGATGTGATGATGTCCACTGGTGATGAGAAGCTGACTGAGGCCCAAGAGGTTGTGAATAAGCTGGAAGCTGAAATAAAGCAGCTGAAGAAAAAAGATACAGATCTGAAGGATATTGCGAAGTGCCCAGATAACATCCACTTCCTCAAGGTACAAGAGTAGAACTGTGGTAGAGGTGTTGTGCTGATCACCAGGGAGTTTTCTGGAGATTTCTAGTGGTCTCTGTAGTAAATGATGGTCTGTAGCATTATAAAACATACTGAACAATGAAACCCAACTCGAAACAATAGTTTGATGAAAACCCTAAAACTGTACCTCTACCTCTTATGTAATCAATCAACCAGTCAACATGTTTGGCGAGGTTGTGTACTAATGTTTGGACTGAAGGTACAAGGCGAATATAATAACAGTAATAACAGTTAAAAAAGCTAACAAATAATGGAATCAGCTTTGTGCACTGCAAACTACCTTCGACCACATCAAGGTCACACCAAGATTACATCCCAAGCCTCATTGTTCAGTTTTAACAATGCCAACAGCAGCAGCTGCACACTTAAGGGGTTAAGGAATCTCAAACAGAGCAACTCCTCTATGACTTGGCTGGTAATGTTATCGAAAGTTTTACTGCCTGTAAGTAACAAGAGCTTCTCTGTTCTTTCCACTCTGGCTCTCTGTGGGTTTTTAGACATATCACTGTTTGTGTTCTCCGGAGGTCAGTGAGCTGGGCACTGTGACTGCTAACCCAGAGGCTTCATTCGATTCTGTGCGTTCTGTTGTTCTGGACCTCAGGGAGAAGGTGGAGAACATGTGCAACCAAGAGCTGGACAAGATAAACAAGACTGGTCAGACACACACATACACAAACACACACACACACACACACACACGCACACGCGCACACACACATACAAGCAGACCACTGTCTGTGTGGAATCAACACCTTAAATAATACATCAATACGTTTTCTTGCAAGTAAATAAAGAAAATTATTTTTTATAAAAATTATTATTATACTTTTGTAAAATAACTGTACATATCTCCAAACTGCATTTAAAACTATAGTAATATTAACATTAATCATACATAACCTGCCAACTCAACACATGCCGCTTTTATGTTTACAGTGTTCAGCACAACAGTATTCACAGTGACGGATCGGCAGAATGGACAAAAGGGCATTATGAAACGTGAGTGACTGTGCACTGTATAAATGTCTACGTTACTGTAGCTGTAACGACTAAATACAAGGTAATTGATCTTTAATTACTCTGTACTGTGTGTGTTAGTGTTTTCAGGTTTGGGAGGAAAAACAGCAAATGGACGAACGCAAGGTCACTAAAATATTAATAAAAGTTTCAGATTTTTATGTTTCTGGAGAAATTTCGTTATGGCTCATATCCATGGTGTGTGCATTGCAGGTCCTCCACCTCTGCCCTCTGTGAGTGTTCGAGGCCCAGGTAAAGTTTCTGAGCTGCTGATTTATCATGTTGATAAATGTTTGATTAAAATCAAAATATTTATACAATTGTTGCTATACCCACACTGCAAAAAAATATATCTTGGCAAGTAAAATTCTTTTTTTATTTTTTACTTTTTTTGTAATTTTGTGTCTTTCGATATTAAGTTTGGAGAGAAATATGGAGAGATATTAAAAAACAAGTAAAATGTACAATAAAAAATACAAGTTAAATGTCTAGAGGTTCAATAATCTTATAATGGGCTTTCATGAGTCTTAAAATAAGACAGAGTGTCTGAAGTTTGCTTTTTTATTTTTGCAAGTGATGGAAGCTGAAATCCACATATTACCTACACAAGCTGCACGTCACATTGTCTCTATTTTTACTGTCTATTAAAGCTTCGATTATGTGAGCCTCGCTGCTCCAGTACAAAAAAGCAAACCTCAGACTCCAAACATGATAATTAAAAACCAGTAAATTAAATTAGTAAATTTGATCATGCTTGACAAGTGCGTAATGACATCCAACATGGTTCATTTGTCCAGGGCCAGTAGCACGCACGCAAGACAGGAGCCGAAATGAGCCACAGGGTGAGTCTGAGAGCGTGAGGGCACTGTATGGAACCGTGCGTGTGGATAAACTTTCTAGCCATTTAGAAACCTCTACCATGTTGTTCAACCTTGCTGGTGTACAGTCAGAGACTGTAGTCCCTCTGCCAACACACAGTCTACATTAACCTTTCTCTAGACCTTTACAGTGGTCAGTTTCTAACTACAGAGGCACTCTAAGATTTCTGGTCAGATCACTCTCAGCTTGTGGTGCCATGTGCACAACCACCCCAAACACTACCACGTCAGTGCCACTGCAGCACTGAGAAGAATCCACCACCCAAATAATATCTGTTAAACAGTGGTCATTTGGTCATCTGTGCAGCAACAGATGAGCTACAGTCTGTAACTGTACACATAAATCCGTTTCAGAGGTCAATATCTAGTAAAAAGTGGGCAATGAGACAACTTACTACATTTTCTATGTTTTAGTTGACAGAGGGACGAGCTCTCCAAGATCAAGAACCAGTCAAACCAGAGAAGAAAGGGATCAGGGTGGGAGAAGAATATTAACACCATCATTAAAGAAACACCATCAGTACTTACTTCTAAACTAATTAATGTACAACATGGAAAGATATGCTAACAAAAATGCCTTTATTGCAAACAGTGAAAAGTTCCTACTAAAGCCTGAGTAGACTGATAAATCAGTGTGATAATCACATCTCAGTGTTACTGAGCTCTACTGAAGCCCAAGTAGACTAATAGATCAATGTGACGATAAGTTATTAATCTCAGTGTTACTGAGCTCTACTAAAGCCTGAGTAGACTGATAAATCAATGTGATGATCAGTTATTAATCCCAGTGTTACTGAGCTCTACTAAAGCCTGAGTAGACTGATAAATCAATGTGATGATCAGTTATTAATCTCAGTGTTACTGAGCTCTACTAAAGCCTGAGTAGACTGATAAATCAATGTGATGATCAGTTATTAATCCCAGTGTTACTGAGCTCTACTAAAGCCTGAGTAGACTGATAAATCAGTGTGATGATCAGTTGAATTAAACAGTCTACTCAGTAGTGGGCATGTAGTAGTGATTTAGTATTGATGTTATACTTTTTAATTATGCTATTTTTTACAATATGTATTGTAACTGAATATGTTACATCGTAGCAATTACTACTTAACAGGTACTTAATTTCTGTGTTCTGATCTTGCGGACCCTGATGGTGTCATCTCACCTCCTCTCAGCAGATACCTCTAGTATAAGCTCAGTGAACCCGAGAGAGAGGCAGAGGAGAGAGACGAGAGAGCAAGGTAACTGAAGTATATGCTACTGTATAATAATGCTGCAAAATTAGCTTTCTTGGACGTAGCCCTACAAAAACCCTTAAACTGGTCGAACTGGTGTTATGTGGAGGATCTTTTTTAAAGGCTCTTCACATCTTCAGATATTCTTTAAAGCACTGATAATATGAGAACAGTCTGTAAACATGAGTATACAGTATGTAAACATGTGTACAGTAGGCTTGGTGATGGATAAAGTGCATTAACAGTACAGAAGGTGCAAGGATGCAGTAGAGGGAGTGCAATGTAAATTAAAGTGTACGTGCAGCGTTGTTTGTAAGAGTGTTTGAGTGTTTGACATATTAATGAGATGTTATACCGGTGTTATACCTGTGTTTGGTATAGAGAGAGACACTGAAAGCTCTTCCAGAGCTCAGAGCAGACAAAGCAGAAGCACCAGCGATGAGCAGGGTAAGATACAAACACCCATCATGCTCAGACTTGAAAGGGCTGGTTGTAAAAGGGTTGTTGCACAGTTTTTATAGGAATAGTTGTGTTTGTATTTTTAAGAGATTATTCCAGTGCTTTCAGCCTAATATCACCCTGCTGTGCCGCATCATAAGGCTGTTCACTAACGATCATTTCAACATATTTTTTTAAGTGCTTAGAACACTGGACACAAATAAGTAGAAGTAAAATGTTTGTTATGTTTGTCTCTATCACCTACACCAAATAGTTTATAAGAAATAAACCATGATATATCTGTTAATTTTAGCACGTTCTGCAGCTAAATACTTGAGATTTATATATAAATTTATGTTTGCAGTTTTTACATTTGTTTTTTTTTTTTCCTCATCAGCTGATACTTGGAGTATACGATCTCTCCGGCCTCAGGCAAGACAGAGACGAGAGGACAGAGAACAAGGTGACAAACACCAAACCACAGATTTTGGTCCTCACAATGTGGCATAAAGCTGGAACACACACACCAGTTATGTTATGGTATTCTGGGTGCTTTTAAAAAGCATTCGGTGACACTTTGTGGGTGTTTCCTATACTGCTACTGAAAATAAAAAATAACTATATATTATATTTGTATTTCTCTCTCTCTCTCTCTCTCTCTCTCTCTCTCTCTCTCTTTTTTAGCTAATGGGGATTTAAGAAGCTCTCAGAGGTCACAGCATACACCAGCTCGACAACAACCGGAGAGACAATGTGAGATGCAATACATAGACTTATACAAAGTAGACTTAAAAATAATCATTATCATAATTTCTTATTTCTATTTAAGTTGTTCTAAATCTTTTTATTTCTACTCTCCTATTTTCAAAATCAGCGGATCGCTGGAGTCTCAGTTCACTCTTACCAAGAAACAGGAAGAAAAGACAAGATACTGGTACACACACGTACACACACACACACACACACACACACCAGAAGATCAGTTCTAGATGTTCTGGTTTTTCCATCCCTCTGCTAAACTCTTGTACTTCCTACTCAGAGCTCCTCTCCCCACCTCTGCTCTGCACTGCAGATAATCATCTCAGATCTGTCCCCAAAAACTGAATGGAATTTAAAGTTAAACTTTACCTGGATGACAAAATTAGGATGTTCTAAGATATGTTACATGAAAACTGACCAAGCAAAAAAACTTTAAAATACAAGAAAGAAATACATTCAAATAGAAAGAGAAATGCCAAAAGGTTCAAAATGTCTGTATATAGCAGTCACTGAGATGTAAGTTTGATGTGCAAACATAGTCTGTGCTAATCTACTGCTACATTGCCAGTAAAACAGGGTTATTTCCCTGAAGCCCATACTGAGGATTCCAGTAGGAATGTTCCACATGTCTAAGAACTTTTACTAAGACTGTGCTGTAAGATCTGATTTATTTTTACAGTGAGAGAGGCCACGCCCACTGTTCAGGAAGAGGTGGCATTTCAGAGCCCTGCTTCAGCCAATCCATGTAAGCCACTGTCCAGATAACATGGTCACAGAAGTCTAATTTCCTCCCCTTACCTCAAATGCAGTTCATCATCGAGACATGTTTGGTGTCCAAAGTCCCAATAGATATTGTGCTAACCGCATGCCTTAATCAGCACACACCTGCCTCAAAGCATCTTGAGATGTTCAGTAAGCTAAAACAAACTAAGTACTTCCAGGTGGTTGCTGCTGACATTTTTAGTTATGCAACATACTATTGTTAATGCAGGTGGAGCATAAGCTTCTGTTATTTGTTAGCTACATTAGCCTCATAGCTTCAGTGCAAAACTACAGAACAAACACCTCAGACACCAAATGTCTTGGCTGATTGTCTACATTTGAGGTAAAGGAGGAAAATGGCACAAGTTAGAATAGATGTCTTTATTATAAACAGCACACAGCAGATGAAGTGTTTTATATCTCTGTTGACTCTCTGTTTTAGTCTTGCCAGCAGGAAACACAACCGAAGGTAACGTTTGTTTCCAATGTTTTGGCTTGTAGTGTATTTTAATAGTTCATATTTTACATTACAATATTCATTTTTTTTATACTTTTTTATAGCATGTGATTCAATCTATAAACATTAATGTATTAATGCAGTAATTCAGATGAAACGCACAGTAACTAAAACTGAAACTGATGGACACTGCTTTATTTCCTACAGTAAACCCTGGCCTCTTCCTCGACTCTCCTACCGCAGATTTTAGTGCGAGTCCTGCTTTCCCTGCATGTAAGTGTTTTTATTACATTTCTATTTCTATTTTTATTATTTCTATTGATGTTTTTGTTATATTCTTTTTCCTCCCTCTTTCTCTCAGTGAGAGAGATCGATATTGATAGTATTCAGGCTCCGGAGCCCAGGACCAGAGATGAGTTCCTGCAATGTGAGTGAAGCCCTGAGTTATACAACACATGCAATACACTTTACATTACACCTGTTTAACATATTAGCTACTCGGCTGGAAACATGCAGTAGTGTGTAAAAGTCAGAGAACTCCCTTTAACAGCCATTAAACCATTAGGTTATCTTTTAGTTGTTCAAAGGAATCTGCACAGATTTATAAACTGACTCTGAAGTTCAGAGCCCACTGAGCTCAACGTACAGTCACTGTTAGAGCTGCCCCCTGAAATCAAAGTACAGTCACTATTAGGACTGCCCCCTGATCTCTACGTACAGTCACTATTAGGACTGCCCCCTGATCTCTACGTACAGTCACTATTAGGACTGCCCCCTGAGCTCAACGTACAGTCACTGTTAGAGCTGCCCCCTGAGCTCTACCTACAGTCACAGTTAAGACTGCCCCATTAGCTTAACGTACAGTCACTGTTAGGACTGCCCCCTAATAGTGCCCAACATGGGCGGCCATTCTGTACTTATCTGGCTTGTGCTACTACAGTATATTTACATATAATGTGGACAGTAAGTCTATTCACAAAGCAGCAGTCAGCAGTGGCAATCTGTTTTGTTTATGTGTTTTTACATATTTTCCAACGACTCTGACGCTACTACGGTATTGTTGTCCTGGTCCACAGAATGGAGCAAAGTTTTTTTATTTTAATTAAGTGACACATGAAGTTTAATAGTAATGCTGCAATGTGGGAAGAACACAAACACACATACACACTCACACGTAGGGGCAATTTAGCATCTCCAGTTCACCTGACGGCATGTATTTGGCTCATGGGAGGAAACCTACACAGACACAGAGAGAACATGGCAACTCCACACAGAACGCCCGTATGCCAAGCCAGGCACCAAACCCAGGCCCTTCTTGGTGTGAGGCAACAGCGCCACCTAACGCACCACCGTTTATCCTTTACATTGTGCCTATGATACATGACTTACCCATGCCTGAACCATGCAGTCTCTAATCGTTACAGAGGTGAACAATGTGACGATATTTTTTTGCTACTGTGCTTCATTTTCTTATCATTTTCATTATTTAAGTAGAGTGAAATGCCTTAAAATGTCTGTCTGGAGTAATCACTTCTAGGATTTCATTTCCACACCTTACGGTCTCTTGTCTGTCTTTCAGATGCTTGTGAGCTGACCCTTGACCCAAACACGGCTCACCGACGCTTGGCTCTGACGGACGTCGAAACCAAAGCAACCCTGCAGGCCACGGCCCAGCCGTACCCAGACTCCCCCCAGCGCTTTGATGGTTGGACGCAGGTCCTCTGCCTCCAGCCCCTTTCCTCCACCCGCTGTTACTGGGAGGTGGAATGGCGTGGGCGAGGCTCCTCGGTGGGCGTGGCCAGTGGCTCCATGCCCAGGAAAGGGGCAGATGCAAAGGCAGGCCTTGGATACAACAGCCAATCATGGAGCCTGGAGCTGTCAGACATGTGCTGTGCCGCAATGCACGCCAATCAGAAGGAGGAGATCCCGGTGATCTACTGCCCCCGTGTGGGTGTGTTTCTGGATCGTGACGCCGGAAAGCTGACCTTTTACAGTGTGGATGACGGCCTGGTGCCCCTGCACACCTTCCGCGGTTCCTTCCCCCAGTCGCTGTTTGCTGCCTTCGGGGTGGGGAGTGGCATGGGCGTAGGGCTGGACTTTGCCATGGGTCAGTTCAGCTCTACATCAGACAGCATCAAAATCTGCCCCCTCTGAACTGTAAACAACTGAGGAGGATTAGACATACAAAGATGGGAGAAAATTGCAAACTGTAAAGTAGCAATTTGACAAAGCAGTTTGTGAGCGTAATGATTTGCTAAAATAACAGCTCAGGTTAATAACACATGGCTAAAACCATTTAGTAACAATTTGGCTACAACACCGAATCAAAGAGTCTAGAGTTGCTGGATGTGTGTGGTGACGAATTACAAACCAATCAGAAGAAAAAGATCTCTTCCCTCGGATGTGTGAGCAGGAGTCCTGTGCCTGACTGTTCAATGCAAAACTCTTGTGAATGTAAAACTCTATGAATGTTTTATTATGGTTACAATGTTATTCATTTGGAGAGGGTGCATTAGCCTATACAATTAAAACACCAGAACGCTTGCATCACCTGTGTTTACTAAACAGTTTACTAAAATAATAATTTGGTGAGAAAATGTAAGACACAGTTCTAGTAAATTAACATACTTAAGCAATTCTGATCAGAAACTTTCATTTTACTAGTTATGTTTTGGAAGCACAAATCCAAACACTCATTCATTCATTTTGGGAATATTTACCATTGGACTATGATCCAAACTTTGCCAGGCCTGAGCCATCAGAACTCTAGCAATGTAGGGTGAGACAAGATGATGACTTTTACTGTCATCTATGTTGTTATTGTGCTAATATATACATAGTGTGGATATTTCAGGATTGGAGCAAATGAAATAAAAAATTAGACCTGTATAATAGGATTGAACATTTTTCTGAACATGTTTTGTAGGTTATCAGTTATTAAGGGGGAAATTTGTAAGTTGACACATCCAGCTGAATTCATACTTTAAACAACAGGGGGCAACATATCACCTGAAAATGCAGTCCTGCCTTCTTCGGTTCTTTCCAGTCTAGAAAAAACATTGTGAGCTCAGCATCATACTTCATATCGTTACTCGCCAACAGTGTCTCCGCCGTTGAGAACCAGTGCCACTGTTAACTCTTGTCTTTTTTACTGGCTACTTATCCTTAAATGATCTA
The DNA here is from genome assembly GCA_024036415.1 of Prochilodus magdalenae. NCBI lineage: Eukaryota > Metazoa > Chordata > Actinopteri > Characiformes > Prochilodontidae > Prochilodus > Prochilodus magdalenae. Next base: position 2,181,018 of record JAMWET010004488.1, read on the forward strand.
ACCGGGAGCAGAACTTTAAACGTGGCTCACAGGAGAGACTCATCAGGGCAGCGCTACTACTTCATACTCTCTTACTAAAGTGCTTGTAGTGTCTTGAGGTACAACCTCACCTCTCGTGGTAGAAAGTGACTTTCAAAGACAGGACAGGACGTGCTAGCTGTTAGCATGCTAACTTTAGTAGATATTTATGCTACACAGTAGATAGACGTCTTTGATATTTTAGTTTTGTAAAGTTTTAAACTAGACATTCTGCATATTGCTGCTCTAAAGAACACTGACCAACTTCATTTTTATCTCAAAGTGTATGTTGTATGTTTATTCTTATTATTACAGAATTTTTATATGTGGCATTACAGGTTAAATGCCAGGTATAAATGATGTTTGCCGATTGCCCACACAACACATACTATGAACTGTTCAACTATCTTTTGGATTGTGATGATATTTTTGCACACATATTGCCCGCCCAATTATAGTGATTATATGATCTTGTTTGTACTTATTAAAATGCCTGGTCACTGTTTCATGGTGTTTATTATTGACAACTGCTTAATAATCTCTACTTTAAAGACAATAAAAAAGACAAAGCAGTCAAAACATTGATTTTGATTGTTTTATTAAAAAAAGAAGCAACAGAATGGCACTGGTAGGGGATTTAAGCTAACTGACAACAATAGCCATCTATCTCTATGCTAACCAATCCCTGGCACAAAAACTAAAGATGGCGACATCATCTCTACGTGCCACTCAACCCTGAGAGACAGAAGAAAGGCTGATATGAGGAGCACAGCAGCTTAAGCTAAAATATAGAAAGCCATAAACTTTGGCCATGGAGCTGAATAGAGTTAGCTTCTTTACACTAATTTAATACCACAAACATGAATTAACATTAGTGAAGTATATTAATAATTAATAAATCCAAATCAGCACAAGATTAGACAAAAGCGTTAGTTTTAGGTCTGTGCTCCATCATACCAGCCTTTCTGATGACAAAATCTAGCGAGTCAGGAATATGACCTCTTACATGAAAGGAAAGTATAATGATTCCCTTTGGGTTTAATACTGAACGCCATATAACACATGGCAAAAATATGCCACTCCAAAAAACAAAAAAAACAAAATAAAAAAAACCAATAACAACAAAATATTCTTGTTTTTCTTCAAATAAAAGAGAGAATCCTGAGAACACCAAAACCAGTCAGTCAGTATTTGCACTGATACAAGGAAAAGCGAATATGCATGCAGGGAGTTGCAGTCAGTAATCTTTACACAAATATAGTTAAACAACACAACAGACATGGCAGTTATTACTTGACACCTGTAAAATAGCTCCAACAACTGGTGGTTCAGTAGTGTTTGAAGGTAGAGCATAACTGGCTAGTTCACAGTAAAGCGCAGGCGGCTCAAGTTTAACTCGAGAGGAAAAAAAGACCAGTCCCTTTACTGAGGCTCTGCAAGCTCATCCTTTCATTTTTACTTTCCTTTTTCATTCTTCCTTATCACCTTCTTTATCAGCTTTAATTCACTTTCATGCACCAACTTCATCTCTCCCCACTTTAGAATCAACCAAATTCAACCAACTGACCAATGTATTTAACTTGTGTGAGCTATGATCCACAGCTTAGATAATATGAATGCATTTAACATTGTCTTTAATAATTTACCAAAATTAAGGAAAGATACTAATAGCATTAATATGTTTCCTGAAACTGATAACTCCTTACACGGCTGTATGCTACAGATTTAAACAATACGGTTTGTTTGTTCATTTTATGAGGGAACAAACTAAAATCTATTTTCAATGCTTCTACTCCATTGGGAGAATATTAAGAAATAAAATATAACTTTCAACTGGTCATACTTTATGCTTTTAAAAAAAAAAACTGTAGCATTGTGTTCTCAGCAGGGAATGTGTTAAACTATACTCACTCAGAACATAAACAAAACATGATTTTGAAGAGTTCAGGAGAATTTCAACACAAGCACCTTATATGCATTGTTAGGGGACCATGACCAACTTACCCAAAACCCTCGACAACTTATCCAAACTACAGCAGATACTGTCACTCCACTCTGTGCATAATAATGCCCTTACTCACTTCACCCTGCGTACACTATCCCTAATCAACTTCCTCTCTTCTTTCTCCACCTACTGTCCAGAGCCTGCAGAGCCTCATATGAAAACAGACCAAAAAAAAAATTGTGCGTCAATATGAGTCAGGCTAAAGCATAGGTTAAAGACTGTAACTTCTGAAGGTTAAGGATGAAGAGAATTAGAGGAAATTGGAAAAATTTTAGGATAAACAAAAAGATTAAGAAGTCTCCTTTCCCTTTCTATAAATATTCAAGGCCTTTAATATCCGCCACTGATACACGATAACCACAGCAAGACGCTACATTTATCTTACATAACTGTGCTTTTTAAACAAGCCACCAAGCAAACAAAGGACGTCTTATATTCTGAAGCTTTTAAGTCCACTGTTAATAAGGAGGCAAGAAAGAGGCCGAATTAAGCAAATTCACAGGTTATTCAGATAGTGCAGGCCGCAAGCCCAAACATGACTCCAACAAACAGGCCCATCCAAGCTTGCAAACTCATTCTTTATTGTAAGGCTGAACTATCCAGAAAAATATCATTCAGCATAATGAGAAATGTTGCAGCACACCACTCCCGAAGCTTAAACTGAGAGTGCATTATTAATTTATTACAAGCTGCAAGAGCACTTAAACTACAACAACTGTCTTGGTCTGTAGCTTTTCAGTGAACGCTAAACATTCTGTAGCAAATCATTTTGATGTGACAATTTAAGCAGCTGTTTTCTACATTTTCTAAGAAGGCTGAATGAGATTTTTACTGGCATTTCATTAAGCTTGCCCTACCAAACAACAGTAGCCATGAAAGAACCCATTTGTGCACAGCGGATGGACACAGCAATTAATGATGTCTTCCCTATCCAATGGCCAGTCACTTATTTTAGTGTTTGTGCGGAAGAGGAGGGGCCTGAGAGAGCGAGGCATGTCTGCGGCTAGGCTTCAAGTTACCCCAAGGTGGGGTGGGCAAGTTAAGGGAGGTGGGATGTTGATGTGGGATAGGATGGGAGGGGCTAGAGGCAGATGTGCTGCGTCGACCAATCATAGCAGGGAGACTTTGGTTCCGCCTTAGTCCATCCAAAAGGCTTCCTCCTCCCGTGGCTAGGAAGGTGGCGTTATCCTGGCGATGAGGGCCGCCTGACTCCGCTCCATGCAGCACTTTTTTGTCCAGTCCCAGCTTCCGCAGTCGCTCAACAAGATTGCCGCCGAGGCGATCCTGATTGGACGGTTGCTCAGTGGGGACAGGGTCAGGGCTAGGAAGGTCAGGTCTTGGGGCACGGCCAAGTTTTACACCGTAAACGTCCTGCAAAAAAAGCTCAGCAGGCCGTGATGCTAAAAAATTGTCAGAGGGGGCAGTTCTGGACTCAAATTGTGCTGGAGAAGGGCAGGGGGACTGGGATGGGGAGTTAGGGGGGGTATTTGGCAGGATGCGCAGGGGCTTGGGCTTGGGCTTGGGTAGTTTGGAAGGTGCTGGAGCTCCTTGAGCAGAGATGCCTTTCTCCAGCAGGAGTTTAGCCAGACCACCAGGGGGAACTGCAGGACAACGAGGAGGAAAAGAGTCACCCAGACTGAGTCTGCATGGAGTAACCGGCGTACTGGGACCAGTCCGGAGGGAACTGGGGGTGTATTCACGCACAGAGGGACTACACACAGAGCTAGGCAAAGACAGTGAAAGGGAGAGAGTGTTAATAGAGAGACCAAGATTGAGAGAGAATACATTATTAGCTAAATAGTTTAACAAAAACAAAGCTTCCTATCAATCAAATCACACAGTGAACTGAAAAAGCTCCCAATCACATACCTAGGTGTCACCTGCGTAACATCACTGGGATGCAGGATCCTGCAGGTGGTGAAGGTGTAGGTTGAAAAGGTAGAGCTCTGGCACTTCCCAGGATTCACTGCTTAAGAAAAACAAAAGCAACAAATAATTAAATACATTATTGCAGTTATTACAAAGCTCATGTAACTTCCTGACCAGGTTTCAGCTTCACAAAAGCTAACAATTGCATTCACAGTTTAACTGTTTTATAGTGACAATGGTGAACAAACTTTTAATAACACAGGTTTAATTACTCTATGATTTATCAGCAATATTTATGACAGCCCAGATGAAACATGAGCAGGATTTTTCAAACACAAAAAAACAAGAAGGGCCAGTGGAGTCCACCTCTACGAGAAAGATGACCCAGACTGGTCTGAAGCTTAATTTCCGTACCTGCCCAGCCCTGGAGCAGGTTGGGTGTTACCAGAATTATTTAGTTCTAACAGATACTTATCAGAGTACTTTAGCAAAATTAGCAGGTATGCTAGTTAGAACCTTATTACATGTTTTTCAAACCAAGTGCCTGCCAACCGATTCAAGTTCACATGGATTTTCTGTTGTAAATCTCATGTTCTCTGGCTCAGCCCTTCACTCTGAATCACCTTCAAATGATTTGTGACTTATACTCAAGACTAAAGTCTGGAAGCTGCGTAGCCTTATCAGTAGAGCAAGTGCCAGTTAAGATAGTGGGGGGTGCCTTGTCCAAACTACAGGCTAACCAATGATATCACGTTATTTCGCATTTTGCCTTTTACCTTTTACTTTATATATTTTTTGTCCCTGTATAATGAAAGGCAAGACTATGTCAAACAATCAGGCCTGAATATAGCAGCAACTCCCCCAGCCATGCTACTGCTTGACCATTTTTAAAGATTACTTCTTACTCGAGCCAAGCAAGACACCAAACAAGCTAATGACTAGAAGTGCCCCAAAAAAGTGTGCAGAATATAATAATATTGACCTGCAGAGGGCGCTGTTGTATTAACACTCAGGCTTGGAAGTGTTGCCACTGCTGACGACCCTGAAGGCGCAGAGGTTACCAATGTCGTTGAGGCCAAGGCGATGGTGGTTGGTACTGCAACAGGAGAGCCTCTTAGAGACGGGGAAAGGGATGGAACTTTGACTGGTGTAAGGACACTTTTCCTTTCTTTCTTGTCCTCCGGAGTCGAGGATGACTGGACATTAAAGGTAATCCCTCCTTCCTCTTCCTCCTCGTCTTCTTCTTCCTCCTCCTCTCTTCTGTTCTCTCTTTTATCTGCTGATCTTCTTTCCTCTCTCCTGCCCTCCCACGGTGCTCTCTCATGTTCCTCGTCCTCTTCTAGGTCAGTCAGATGGTACACAGAGTCCTGCGGAAGCGGGCGGAAGCCTTTGGTGACCACACCAGGGTGGGGGTCCAGAATAGTGGCTAAATGGGGCTTTGCCAGCTGTTGCCAATGATGCAGTGTCAGAGAGCCTTCAGGGGAAAAGGAGAAATGCCGTTATTCAAAGAATGATGCTTGTACTGACTCATGTTTATGTGCATGATGTTTCTGTGTGTATACACATTTGTGTTCACTGTGCCCTCACCTTCCATTGGTTTGACTATCTGCAGTTTTTCAGGCAGGAAGGTTTTGAAGCAGCTGGAGGAGAAGGAGAACTCTGACAAGTTGGTGAAGGAAGACAAAACGCTTCCCATTGGTGAACTGCAGCCACTCCCACCCCCTTCAGACTCTGCCAGCTCCTGTAGCTTCCTGTCTCGCTCGGCTTGGAAGTACTGCCGCTCACACAGGAAGTTCTGTCTGCGCAGAGAAAGGCGGTGCAAAGCAGAGACGAGGTCTCCTCCTCCTGGAAAGCCCGGCTGACCCATGCGAGAATCACACCTGAGACAGGAATGCACACAGGTAAAATACACATGAACTCATACACATCCCACATATCACAAATTTTAAGGACCCCAAATAAACTATGATATGCTTTCACACACATTAACAACACACTTCGTTGTAGTTTTCATAGTGCTGATAATGTTGATGATAGTATAGTGTGCACCTCCATGGAATGAAACTATTTTCAAAAACATGTTTGATTTTTTATTTAATTCCTTTGTATGAGGTAACTTTTATAGGCAATGTCATCTTCAGGCATCTGATTCCTATCACTACCACTCTAAACAACTCATAATTATTATCACTTGACAACTATCACTTGAACAAAACATTGAACGTCTAACTTGAATTAATTTGTTTCCATATTACAAATTTAAGTAAGCTATTGGATTTATTCCTAAAAAAACTAAATCAATCCCATACTCCAGAGGAGTGTAGCATCATAAAATGCTTGTACTGCTGAAGAAATTACAGTCACTCTGTAATCGTAGACGAAACATCAGCTGCAGCTGAGATGCCATAATAACCATGATGCATGTCCATCAGTTTTGTAGCTGATATATGCTCATCATTTTGTGCAGAATGTACCTTTCAGATCAATTACACAGATTTCAGATAAATGAACACATTTAGGAGGAGATGTCGATGTGTTGGGGATGTCTCTTGTTGATAATAGTGGACTGAAGAACAGAACTGTTTATCTTAAATGCACATTTCCGATATTCAACAGCTACATGTAATAACTCACCTGGCTGAATCTTGCTGTGTGTCTGCCTCCTGTGGTGTGTGAGAGAGAGAGTGGAAGGGCTGTGCAGTCATTACTACACTGCAGTGCCCTGAGCCAGGAATAGGAGGCGCTGCTGCTGCTGCTCGCACCACTGTCTCATTCACACTTCGCACTGTCTGGAACACACGCTTATGAGTCGACCTGTGGAAGTGGTCAAAGGTAAATAATAAACTTCCAGAAGGCTGACCACTGAAGGACAAGAAAAATGATTTGAAGAAAAGACAACAAGGAAAGTGTGGGAGCGACATTGTCACCTCTGGTCCTGAAAGGCTATCTCTTCCTCTACACTCAGCTCTCGCCTCATAGTGCCCTCAATCTCAGCTGCCAGAGAATCCTAGAAGGGAGGAAGGAGGAAAAAAAAAGAGGGAAAGAAAGAAATAAAAACCACAAAGAGAGAGGGAGAGATAAGAGGAAAGAGGGACAAAATGAATGATAATACTAATTGTTAACACCCAAGAATCTAGTACAATGAAAAGCAGTATCACGAGTCTACAAAGCAATTCAAAAAATCATTTATTACAGAAAAAAAAAATAATTAAAGTCAAATATGCAGTTAAACAGACAAATAAATAAAGATTAAAGTGGCCTCATTAAAGTCCGTATAAAAGTGCTTATATGCTGCTGGGACTGGCTAAAGAACCGTATCTTACCATAGGAAAGTGTCCGTATGACAGGTGTCTGCGCAGCCCGGCTGACGGGGTGTGTTTACTGCGCAGCTCTTTAATCTCCTCTTGAGACTCATGCAGCATCCCCACACACTCTGCATTCCTGTCCGACAGCTCCTTCAGCTAACACACACGATTCATCATATTCAATTAGTTTTGATTCCTTATGAAAATCAGAAGCTTAATTAAATCTCAAAGTCCAACATCCTGCTCTTGATTGTTTTGGCAAATTTTCTAAAAAAAATAAATAAATAAAAATCCAAAACTGTACAGGGTACACAACTGGCAGGGCCTTTTACACAGCAGTGGGAACTGACTACAAGTGTTTTGGCCTATAATTTGAGGGAACATCCAAAATTCAGTTCCAATTCAGTTTGTTCAGTCATCAACTTCAGACTGTCGTGTCATGATGCAGCAGTGCATTTTTGTACCCAGGGTCAATGAAAGGGTGTCATTAAAATGATAGCGCTGACATTGACAGATATGCTGCCTTATCTTGTCCAGAGAAAGTCTTACTGTGCTTCATAACACAATAGCCGTCTTTAAATAACTGGCTGAATCTGTTATCCAAGCAGAACTAAATGCTTCTTGCCTGGGGTTTTTACTGTGCCACTCCGTAATTCATTTCATAACTCCCATATAAGTCCTGTAATCATAAACCTTGTTACCCAGTAACCCAGAGTTTATGGAGTTATAACATAACATCAGTTTCATAACATTATATGTATATATATATATATATATATATATATATATATATATATATATATATATATATATATATATATATATATATATATATATATATACACACACACACACGCACACACACACACACACACACACACACACACAGAACTGCAGACAAAAGACGAAAATGAATTATTTGAGTAAAAGCAAGAATTCACTGAAAGTTAAAAAAATAAAATAACTAGCATTTCTCCAATGAGAAGTTAAATTTAGATGACATCCCCTCCCCCCCATTTTCCACCCAGAAAACAGTGTCACTATGTGACAACCTACTGTTTTCGTGCCTTTAATGTTGTGAAAATGCTTAAATGTAATTCCTCACAAATCTGTAATAAGGTTCTCTGATGACATTGCGCCAGTGTCACACTCACCCAGAAACCTTCATTAGTGCCTTTATGTTGTGTATGCAACTCCACAGAATTTAGCCAACAGGTAGTCATAATACCACAAGACTAGGTTACATAACAATGAGCTTGTAACAATGTGAAAGCTTCACCTTTAGACAACATTCTAGCAACACTGTAAGAAAGTAGACAAAGTCCATTCATTCACTGATTAACCATCAATATATCATCAATATGTTTATTAATAGCATTATTAAAGGCAGTAACGACAGTAATGAAGCGTATATAGGGGTCATGTAAACACACTGAAGTACTTTCTGGACAAGGTGAGTTTTCCATAGGGAGGTGGCGTGAAGCAATTTTACTACAGGACACATTCAATGTTTATGACCAATTCGCACGGGATAAGCAATCTCTGTGTAAATGACTGAGATGGGAGTGGCTACACAATTTACATTCTTTGATACAGAGAACAGAACAAAATATGTTAAAACATTTCATTTAGCTCCTATTCCACTTCTGCTTACTAACTGCATTTGGATATGACTATTACCTTTGAGAAAGACTAATAAAGACTACTTTACACCACCTCAACATGCAAAACTAACACAGTATGTATAGGGCTTAAGTCAGTTAATTTCATCACTATCAATAGCTAATCATATTATTGCAATGTGGAAAGTTAGAGGACAGCAGGTAACATGTATGTGTATGCATACCTCAGCAGTCAACTGCCGTTGGGCAACCTTTGAGGCTTGTAGATGAATCCTTAGCTCCTCTTTCTCCAGAGCCAACTTAAAAAAATAAAAAATAAACAAAACAAATATATGTATTAAATAAAATGCATACCACACTGACAGTGTGATGTACCTTAATGCCATTCAGTCTAGGTTATGTCATTATGGAAATATTTCATAAACTATATATTTCATCTATTTAATCTATATACAACAATTTTCACATTAGGAAAAAAAAGGACCATGCCCTGAGATGTGCATCTAAATGCATGCTCCTGATGTACTGCATAAGGAAATAAGGACTAATCAAATAGTAGTCTGAAGTCTGACCTCTTTGACCCTGTGCTGGAGCTCCACTATCTGAGACAGTAACTGGGCGATTTCCTCCTGATGCCTCAGCAGATCTTCATTCTTCTGAGAAATCTCCTCAGTCAGAGTGACCATCTGACTGTTTGACTCACCTGAAACACAGACATATATCTATGATTTTGCAGCAGGGATTTGTTTTGTCTTTTGTACATGGTTTGCAATTAAAAACAACAAAACAAACAGAGTAGCTTACGTAATTCTTTAACGCAGTCGCTGACAAGCTGCTGTTCTTTCTCCTCATAGGTTATGGTCTCCTTCTTCAGATGACTTGCCTGTAGAGCATCAGAGCAGAACTCACCCATCATTTCATCATCATATTCATTCAATACAATACAAGTCAACTCAATTTTGTTTAAACTTCTTTAAATGAACTGAAATCAGTTTATGGTTATAATATGCAGGTCAACGGTTCAGCAGTTACATAACATAACAGCAGTTATCACAGGATAATGAGTAAGACAAGACCTTTACAATGTACAGATACAATACATACAAAACAAGTAAATAATAAGCAACAATAAAACGTTTTGCATAGAATAGAAAGACAAGAGCTAAATGATACCAGGGGACCCAGAGGGTATAATCGTACCCTAATAAATATAGATAAATATAGGCTAAGGGTGTTTATTTCGCTGAATATTTTAGGAGAACATGTTTGTTTGTTTGAGTGCTGTCACTGTATAATGACTAATCAAATCAATACACTCTCAGTTGAGCCTTATTTATTATCCATCAGTCACTGCAGGCGCTGACCAGCATTGCCTCAAACTAGTTCAGTTTATTATCAGCGCACCAGTGTTTGAATTAGAAGCTGCCAATAATGCTTCACAATAAAACAGTATATTTAAAACAAGTAAATGAAGTTTAAGGCCTGGATGCTAATGAAGTGAGTATGATGAGGAACAGTATAATAATTTTATCAGAAAAAAAATCCTCATTTCATTTTCAATGCTGGAAAAAAGTACAATTTCAATAATTATGAATCTTGTTTATCAACCTGGCCTAAATATTCAGTATTATTTCCACCATTAGTACAATACTTAATTTCCCCCACCTCCTGCCGCAGTGCCAGATTCTCCTCCTCCAGATCCTGCAACTTGGTCTGCAGCATCTCCAGCTGAGTGAGACTAAGGGCGCTTCCCGCAGGCAGCACAGGCCGCAGTGGGGTAGAACAGCTGGAGTCCGTCTCGCTTTCCTCACTTGCACTCGCCACCATCCGCAACAACTCATCCTTCTTACACAACTCATGCTGTAGCTGGTGCACCTGACCAACAAGTGGCAGAGGGTAGGGGCTTGCATGTGTGTTTTTGATAAATTCTGGACCCTTTCAAATTTGACTTTTTTGATTACTCCACAGAAATTAATTTGGACGTGTGGTACCTGATCTAGAGCCTGCGTTAGCTGTTCCTCCAAACTGTCACTGCGTTCTTGGAGCACATGGTTCCTCTGCAGCAGAGATTGCCCAATCCTTGCAGCGAGCTCCAAATCCCGATCCCTCTGACCAATCAGAAGAATGCACAACAATTACAAGACGTTCCAGAATCCACAACTGATATAAATAAACCAGATACAGCTGTTACAAGCTAGCTAAGTTAATTCTATTCCACATGGAAGCTCACCTAAACCACCAATACAGTCAAAACAGAAAGTAACAAGCTATTGTCTCAACTAGGCTACTTTACAGCACTGCAACATTTCACAAATTCACTGAACAAATACCCTCCAAATCTTCTCAGATCAAGGGGATTGACACAGAGTTTACACTATTCTTGCTTCTTGTCTCTACTCTCCTGAGAAGGCTATACACTATATCTTGGAACACTGCGGTGAGGAGTAGGTTGGATGCAGCCACACAAGCATTCATGAAGTTAGCTACTGATGTTGGCTGATTGGTTTTGGATCTGAACACCACTCCGACTTATACAAACTATATTAGACGGAACACCGTCATGCAGCTCTACTACTTATTAAGCCAATACTAGGAGGCTTTATACCCCTCCAGCTGCTCCAGATTCATTTTCGGTTTTTTCATGAAGGTTATAGAATAGTGCTATTAAACACATTAAAATAAATGCATTCAATATTAGGAGGTGATATTATGAACATTAAAGCAGCTGAATTACTAGGAGCATGTGAACACTTCTGGACATCTGTATGCCACAGTTAATCATTATAATGAGCTTGATTTTGTCAGTGCTCTATAAAGGTCAACCTTTATTTGAGCTGTTCACTCACGGATCAAATAAGTAACTTATAAATAACACTCCATACCTCAGCAAGCAGGTGTGTGACAACTTCTATGTCATTGTAGGTTTTGGTCATCTGCTCCACCCGGTCAGAACTGAGGACTAAAGAAAGACAGAAAGAAAGACAGAAAGAGACAGAGAGAGAAAGAGAAAGTCAGACAACAACAAATATCCACAATGTATGTTTGCATTCAGAGGTGGGCAGATAATCTAACACCATCTGATGTTATAACTAATTATCACTATAATTGGTCATTTGCTTGCTTGATAATCCAAATCACAGATTATTTCCCCACCTCTGGAATTAGGGGAAAAAAACGAAAACAGACATGCACTCATTCTATAGCCACTGCAAAACACACATATGCATTCCTACACATATGTGCATGCACATATTCATCAGACTGAGTGTTCTCTGCATCTGCACAAATACACAGCACCCTACAAACTCCTGCATGCATAAAACACAACCGTTCCTCTAAGCATTTGCATCTAAGGAACTAAGATGCCGGGCTATGCTGCTGTAAGCGTTCTTTGCTCTAATGTAAAACTGTCAGGATCCGGTAAAAGCTGTGGAACTCACTTGCAGAACTACAAAACACATGCAGTGAAGAGCAGAATGGTGTGAAACTGAAAAAAGTAAAAGAAAAATGCTCGGAAAATAAAATAACAGAAACTAGCTGATGCAGCAGAAGGATACCTTTTGAGAGGCTGTGGGAACTGGGATGGGAGAGGGAGGAGGGCTCCAGAGCCAGATATGCTAAATAGAGAGATAGATGGATGCCAGGGGGTAACAAGAAAACGAGATAACAAGAAAGAAAGAAAGAAAATGAAAGAAAGAAAGAAAGAAAATGAAAGAAAGAAAGAAAGAAAGAAAATGAAAGAAAGAAAGAAACAAAAGAGAGAGAGAGAGAATGAAAGAAAGAAAGAAAGAGTAAACATTGTTTAGCCAGATAAGATTTCCTTTCAGGAAAGAGAAAGTAAAACAGAAAAAGAGGGTATTAAAGAATCAGATAGAGAGTGAAAGAGATATTGGGGTGTGCCTAGATTAACACATATTTATGCAGCATATTTAATGCAATAATAAAACCATAAATCAATCATTTCTGTGACATGATTGCAAATTAAAACCTCACTAAGTCATTCTCTCAGCATTCAGATCAAGAGTAGAGTATACCGGTATTGTTCCCTCAGTCTCAGGGAACTATTCACATTCTACTGAGAGAAACGGATAAACAGATAGAGATACTCTAAACAGATAGAGAACTACAGATTAACAACCCAGGTCTAGGCACACCCCTGCTTGAGAGATATATGGAGAGCAGTATCAGCACCTGCCGTCACCGTAGCTCATCAGAGCACACCTGGATAAAGAAAATATCCATCTCATTAGGGTACACACACTTACACACACCACAAACAGCACCACTTCACACCGTGGGCCAATAGAGTACACACTTTAAGAACTCCAAAACCACTGTCACAATTACACACACTACATTCACAAACTCTCCTCATTCAAAGAACGCAGATCCTTGATCATCATTTCCTTCCTACATCATCAAGATTTATTACTGGGATTGTTTAGCTCTTTTTGCTTCTGTTTCCTACAAGTTTAACTTTTTACCTATTTAAATATTGGCAGGGTAATGATAAATAATCTTCACAGTTACTTTTAAACCAAGAGAACCCAAAAATCCCCCAAAATGCTGCACATATTCTTTCATATGCAGAAAGCCCACCTTCCTCATCCACTCCTATGAGTTTTACATTTCTACAAATAAACAGTGGTCAGCGCATTGCCATAGCTCTCTAGTGAAGTGGGGATTCTTCTTTTCCATGAAAACATTTTAAATGGTATTTTTGACTGGCATTTCCTGCTTTTAACTTCTCTGTCATTGGCAGCTTTATCTAATTTATCTACAAGAGAACAGTCCCAAACAGCTAGAAGTTATGCCACACATACACTACTCTCAGAACAAAACCTTTTCTCTACATTTTTATGATTTTCAGGTGCAAAACCATTTTTAACTGAGCTGTTGCCACTGACATGGTATGTAAATGTCAGGATTTAGGATGAATGACACAAAGAAATGCCCCAAAATTACTTAGGCGGGGAGGTCAGCCCGGTTCTTGTTACTTAAAAGTAAAGTGGGTTTTTTCCCCTTCTCCTTATGTAATTTAGGAGATAACAAGGTTTTGCTTTGACAGCAGCGACAATTCTATATTAATACAGTCAGGAGAAGCACAACAACATTTCAACAACTCATATATTCATAAAAAAAAGAAACAGCTTTTTCTCTTCTCACACACACAAATAGAAGTATCCTTACCTGGCGTAAGGAGGTAGTCTGCAATATCATCGTTTAAAGGTAGCATCCTCTCAGTTAAACTACATTAATCCCTCCAATACAGTCCCGAGTCTGCAATCTCTCCTTATCCTACCAGCACTGCCTTTAGCTCTTTCACATTTTACACACACACACAAACACACACCACTGACATTTCCTCAAACAGCTTCTCTTACATAACATAACCTATAGTGAAGAGCGTCCGCTCTCCCTACCATCCTCCAATAACCTCTAAACAACCCGTATCCCTAAACCCAACACAGAGCGTATCTAAGCTCAGTTCCTACAAGTCAGTCCACATAGCTGGCTCAGAAATACCACACTGGGAATCCGGACTATAATGAGCAGCTTAATTACTGTAAGAAACATGGTTTAACCTTTAAACTCGAGTGAAGAAACAACTGGAAGTGACCTGGGTCAATCCATCTATAATCTTACTGCTATCTAATGCTACTGCTGTCAGCTGGTTCAATGGTACAGTGGATGTAACACCACTGATAACACAGCACATCACATAAGATGGGCATCTAGAAGTAGGTCACCATGCTCAAACGCCTCAAATGTCCTACGTAGGACTGCATTATCGTCATCGCCATTTTATAGCTGGTGAAATTTGATTCCTTAACATTAATCATGCTTGTCCTCAGTTTATTACTTTACTAACAGCTCTCTGTTAGGAACAATTAACATTCCAAGTGGACATGAGAGTAAAGTGGACAGAGAATGGGGGCAGAATTTATGCTACTGACACATTTACACTCGAATGATTGGGTTTTTATTTTGTCCCTAGTGACTGACAGTGTTATAGAACATGTAAAAATCACGCTAAGCCTGAAAACGAATATCATTAAACCCTTACGTAATTGCATGTATTGTACATAGTGAATTACACTTACATCTAATCTGCATTCTCTATTGACTGGTTTTACTCTGCATGTCTAAACAACATCTTCATCAAACTCGAAAATACTAAAATATATATTAGATCTGCACTTTCCACTTTCAATGAACCATGAGCGTCACAACTTGCTTTCCTCACAAATGATAACCACAACTTCTAAAAGTATATAAATATATAAATATATAGACTGTGACACACTGTAGTAGAATGCAAGTTCATTGTTTCACCAGACATACTCAGTACACTTCAGAACAATAAACGTGAAAGCAAGATACTGCTCTGCTGTAAACAATGTGACCTAAAAACAGTTTCTATTCCTGCAATTACTCATTGACAAACATAAAAACAGACAGGGTGTACATTTACCCTGCATGACATGACAAAAACCTTAACAGAGATCAACACAAGCACAGCACAAACGTGAACTGCAGGAGCCATGCACACACACGCGCACATATACTGCCAATCAAAACTTTAAGGACAACTATTATGCACTTCTCGTTTTTTAAAGACTAGGAAAGTTTGTTTTGGGCTAATATGAGTGACAGTGCTATATTAGGCATTTTATAACATTTTATTTTATGACCTATATAGTGCTATGGCTATGCACTTTAAATCCAACTCTCATCAGTAATCCTTTCAAATCAACACAGGTTTGTCACTTTCAACACAGTGTGGAACACAAACCTGTAGGGATGGTAAGATGCACAGTTTTGTATTAGTGCACCAGCATAAAACTTTACAATGCACTTGCAACTCAGGGTGCATTGCTTTTAACATCTTAGCATTGGCACAGTCTGATTTATTTATATATAATTATTGATAAGCGCCCTATGCCTTCAGAAATGTGACCTAATAATTTATGTCCAGCCATTTTAAATTAGGTTTAAATTTGCTGTTATTTCTTCTTTTGTCAGCGACGAGTTTCTAAATCATGTCAAATTTGAAATCATGTCTCAATAAGTGTGAACCTATCGCATTAGTAGCTGCTTCATGCTAGGGGCGGGCAATATTACACAATACATATGTCACACTCATTGCAGGGGGCACTGGAGCCTATTCAATCATTTGACAGGCGGAAAGCAGGAAACACCAAGGACAGGCGGCCAATCCATCACAGGGCACACAGACATTCACATTCGTACACACACGCACGCCTACCCAGGGGTCAGTTTAGCATCTTTAATTCACCACATTTTTTTGGACTATGGGGGGCAGCCGGAGAACCCAAAGACATTCACCCAGACATACAAAGGGAGAACATACACCGGATGCCCTGGCTGAGAATCAAACCCCGGCTATGAGGCGAGAGCGCGACCCACTTGCCACCATTCCGCACAGTGGGAAGCAGCATTCATACACTGAGCATTCATACACTAAGCATTAACTCATTAACACTACTGTCATCTGAATACAGCCACTGTTCTTTACATTGTGTGAAAATGTAATGATGCATGGACCACAGCAGATGCTCCATAATTGCACGGAAGAAAAATGCCTTTAAATAGAGTTTTATTAAAGGAAAATTTCTCTTCTTTCCTACATAGGTACCATTTTTAGACACTTGTTTTTCCTTGGACAGAGACACTACATCCGTATTCTTTATAGGAAGAGTTCCACTTATATTAGTTATCATTTTGAATGTTTAGTTTCTTCTGAAAGAAAATATACTGCAAACTGCTGGAGAATCACATCATGTGGAAAATCACATAATACCCTGTCCTCTCTCTCTTTGCCTCACACCTCTTCTTTATTTCCCTATATAAACTCTGTGCCCCTATACTTTTTTTCATAGTCTTCTAATTTAAGCTTTTGACTAACAGCTCTCTTGGCTCATCTAAACTCTCTCTCCCTCTGACCCCTTTCACTGTTGTGCAGCTATTTACAAACTGTCACTGGGAAAGTAGACCAAGAGTTTTAACCCCTTAACCCCAATTCAAAACTCTCCTACCAACCCAAAACACACATCCTCGCCTGTGGCTGTACCAGCAGTCATTCCCAAGCCGTGCTAGAGAATGCAGCACTCTTCGTATTACATTCTTCCACATTATTTACTGACCACAGAATGGAGCAAGACATACATACATTTCATATTTATTCATCATGACATACCATACCAACAAGTTTTTATAAAAAAAAAATAAAATAAAATAAAAAAAAAACACTAGTTATAGCTAATTCTGCCAATACTGTCACCCAGTATGAAAGTATGTGGGCACTTTGAAACATATAAGGCATGATCTTATAGAAACCATCATCTGATGGCGACTGCCTAAATGCAAATGTGCGACAGTCACCCAAGTATAAAATCCAATACAGCCACTTTAATCACTCATCTATAAATCCATTGCAAACATACCAGTTCCCTTTTTAAAAGTAGTGACTATGGATGCAACAGACAATCAAGGTTGTGATTTGTACACAGAGAATGTACACTGTGTCTCCACCATGTACAATTCACAAGCTTGATTCTACATCCACGAACAAACAATGAACTATGCCACTGAATGCAACCGCATAGCTGAACACCAAAACTTGGAAACAACCTTCACCACTCAGCTCAGTCCAACAAGTTCATTAGAAAACTGCTAAAACAGCCTTGATTACACCTCTATCAGAGACAAAACGTGCTCCTGAGTGAGATTCCTTTCACCAAGACTAAAAGACTTAGAAGGTAAATTAATTCTGTTCCACAACAAACTGAAAAAGGTGCTATTCTATGGTTGTTCACAGCATAGGCGTCTTTATAAGGAGGTTGGGCAAAACAGTTATAACGCTGGGTTAACTCAGTTAAAAGGCTGGGGCTCTCACAGAATACAACACAACACACCTAATGTTGTAGGACATCAGATTTATGCCTGAATGCACCTGTAAATCTGAAATCAACATGGGCACCTAAATATGACATCAGCACAAGTCTCGCCTACTGTCAGACCAGACAAAGAGAAAATGAAATAATTAAGACAAATAATTAAATAATTAAATAAACTTAGACAACAAAGGTTTATGATACAATAATACACAAAATGTATACAATACTACATTAGCAAAAGAGAATGTTCTTAGGCTAAAAGTAGGCTCATGTACACACACAAACTCTGTGTCTGCAGTAGATGACCTTGTAGCTGCCACGCATGCTTTGCTGTCTGCAGAGTCAAACACACATACACACGCATACACATAATGACCGATACGCACACTGAGTCCTCAATGCAGCAATAATGCCCACCTTCTGCAGCAAAATGATCATATAGATCCTCATTCTGAAGCACCGGCATGTCTGCAGCTTCTCTGCTTTCCTTCTTTCTCTCTCCCCCACTCTTTCCCTGTCCCTCTATTGGTCTCTGTCTCCCTTCTCCCTCCCTCCACGTTTCTCTCTCTCAGTCCCGTGACTTTAGCCCTGGATCTGCTGTCAGCTGCACTTAAGGGAACCAGAGCCAGACGCTGAATAATCCCCATATAAATAGCAAACACTCATCTGCACACTTTTCACCACACTCAAATACAGTAGCTGCCTAAAGTTTAGACTCTCCGACTCCACAGAAAGGTTTTCCACATTTACAAACAGTGGAGACAGCTGTGAAATAACACATACAGAACTATGTTGATTTTAAAATGTTAGGAAAGTAAAGTAAATTCAAATGACCTTCCACTTTTAAAGGCAACTACTTCTTTTTTTTTCCAAGTTGACCCATCATATATAAACCTATATGTAACACACTTGGTGCTCTCTCAGGTAGCTTTATATGGAGCCACCACCAAAGAGATACTAAAACAGCACATCAGGATTTATAAAAAAACAACTGTTCAGGCTGGATATGAGTTGATTCAGAGGTCAATATTCAATTTCATTTTTGATTTTTTTTGCCTTTGCACTACACAGATTGTCTCAAATTTCATTGCAAAAGAAAAAGCTATTCTAAAACAGTGTAGCTATATAACAGAGAGGGCACAGGCAGTTTTATCCCCATTTCTATATTTTTCTCCTAAATGCTGGACTGCAATCCTTAACCCTGAAGACTGACAGTTTGTTTAAACAACAAATACAGATCCAGATCACTTCACATTTCCTGTCTGCCTTCATCCACCATCATCACCTAAACCTTCCCACATCATTCACAGCTCTGCTCTTTATCACGTATGAACATCAGCTTTACACAGCAACAGGCATACACGCAGACAGGCGTAGTTTCCACTGGTAGACATTTTTCAAAAATGATCCATGCATGCTTTTAAGGTATGTAGAAGATGCACTGCTCCTAATCCACGACACACAAACATGCTAATCAAAATATTATTTTTTTCATTTGCTTAGTGCTCACCAGTCTGTCAAAGTCTGTTCCATTGTCCATAACTCTTGAATTAAAACATGTGAATGCAGGCAGCACATTTCCAGCAGCTGCTACACTATTTTTGCCAATGCTTGGTGTGGTACATTTGGAGCAATGCTTTACTCACTCATGTAGCGGAAGGTTTCCTCAGCCAGCAATGGAGAAATGGCACTGGTTTCTTCAGGAGTGATGACCCAATCTTGACCCTCATACAGAAACACGGGGTCAGGTGTGGAGGAGCTTCCACCATCCCCACCACACACCTTACCGCCATCATCTAAACACACACACACACACACACACACACACACACACACACACACACACACACACGCACAGATTCCAAATCACTTCTGTTATTATTTAGTTTCATTCAGTTCAACTGCAGTCACTAAAAATAAAACAAGTCATGTAATAAACAAGGTTTTTCATGGTATTATTCAAAATTACTATAAATTCTCAAATGTGACTGTAGGAACTATTTAAAGTCGTAATCAGTGAGATACGCTTGTATGCATAATTTCCTAAAAGTGAAGGAAAAAAGAGAGAACCACAGAATTCATGTTAATGGTACAAAGAAAAGTGATGTCATAAAAACATCTACCACAAGGTGGCAGTGAAAGGTTTTACAGGGAGAGTGTGCATGCTCTTCCCCATGGTGGTGGGTTTCTTCAAGGTGCTCTGGGGCCTTCCCACAGTACAAAGACAGGCAGTCAGTTATTTAAAAGACAAAATTCTTTTTTTTTTTCCCTTAATGTTTCACTAGATTTGATCTCTTTGCCTATAAAACGCCTACTGGAAACAAACACTCCCCCAATTGTTCATTTATAATAACGGAAAAGCTTAGTAAACTCAAACACAATACTGATGCTGTATTTCTCTCTAAAATCTGCCATGGATTTCTGTAAGACTTTTGGAAGTTTGCTTTATTTGGTAAGCTATTGTTACTTGTCTGCAACCAAACTGTTTTTATATTATTGAAATTCCTGAAAGGTAGCATTTATCCACCTACTCGGCCAGTTTCATGCTAAGAATACAGAGTGGTTGGAAAGCTTATTTCATTACATATGTAATGAATTATGCTAATTTTAGTTCCCACGCCAAGGTCATAAGTGGACCTATAATAAAAGGTAAAAAAAAAAATACTGTCCTATTAAAAGGCACAAATGTTTTCCTTCTCTTGTAAAGTTTCTTTTTTTGGAGACACAAAGTTTTATTAGGACAGTGACAATATGTACAAAAAATTACACCAATTACTAGTATACACAGTTAATATGACTCACTCAGACAACAAGCAAAGGGCAGAGAGAATAGGAGAGTGTGTGTGTGTGTGTGTGTGTGTGTGTGTGTGTGTGTGTGTGTGTGTGTGTGTGTGTGTGTGTGTGTGTGTGTGTGTGTGTGTGTGAGAGATAAGGAATCATTCTAGCACACATTAATTCTAGTTGGTTAAGCAAGTAGTTCACTGGAGCAGATTCTAACTATAGCACAGCACATGCATGCCAGCACCCTACCTGTTCCCACTGCAGCCTCCTTCTTCTCCACACTCATAGGCTTCACCTCAAACATCCTGACTGACCGGCTGGGCAGAGGAGGGTGGAGCTCCTCATTAACACCCAAACCTCAGGATGGGGAGAGGTTAAAGCTCAACGAAGACTTCACATCCTGCTCATTCTCAAATTCAGACACACTGACTGCCACCTGAAAGAGACCCGAAACCCCCACCAGCATTAGTATACATTTGTGTCCAGACTCCACATTCGACACGGTGCTTCTGAAGATAGTGATTCATCTAATTTGGAAGACTAGAACTTATGTGATCAATTACAACAATATTCAAGCAAGGGGTCCGACCATTTGAATAGCCCCAAATAGATGGTTTATAGACATTATCTTCATGGATGACTTATTATTACTAATTAGCTAAATGAACAAAAAAAAACCAGAATCTACAGAAACTCAAAGCAAGATAAGTATTTACAAAGCATCGAGACAAAGACAGACAGAAAGGAATATAAAAGGAAAAAGGGATAAAAGAAAGGCAAAAAAAGCAAAAAGAGACAATTTCTCTCTCTCTTCCAAAAAGACAGAGATTGTCAAAAGTGGGACAAAGTAATGGATAAAGAGAAAAACAAAAACAAAAAATAAAAACAAAAAGGGACAGAGGAATAACAGAGAGAGGGGAAAAAACTGAGGCAGAAAACAAAAAAGGTCAGAGAGAAAAGATGGCAAGACATATAGACAAAAAGAAAGAGAGGGAGAAGGAGAGGTAAGAAGAATAGGCACAAGACAGAAAACAAAGCGACAGAGAAAGAGAAGGGAAAGAGAGGCAAAGAGAAGAGAAAGAACCTGAAATAAAAGAGAAAAGGAGAAAAGGAAAGAAAGAGGAAAAACAGCTAGAGAAAGGCAATATAAGGACAGAGAAAGAGAGAAATATAACCCACATGTAAAGCTCAGTAAATAAAGAGTAGTTGTAGAGTACAATGTGCAGAAGTGTGTTCTTTGTAGAGAATGAATAACTTCCACTTATCCAGAGTGCACAAACCTCTGCACACGCCTGTATTCCATCACCGTCACGATTACTGTGTCATTCATTCAGTCACATTCACACACTAAAGCATTTTTGACTCATATCAAAACAACTAATCTGAATCAGATGAAGGTGAAATGCTGACAGTGAACCGTTTCCAAAAGAAGTATGTATGAATCCAGTCGGTGTGGTGAGAAAGTTCAAGCCCTAAATTTAGAGCAAAGCCTGTCTGATGTCTCAGTGAACAAACACTCATTAATCTGTCCTTTCACGAGCGTCCTTTGTCCCTCTTTTCTCTTTCGGCTTGTTCCCTGTTTCTCTCCCTCCTCCTCTCTCATAAACAGAATTTTTCTCCCCCTCTGCAGCTTGTTGATATTCAGCCTTGTTGGCAGTTGTTCCTCCAGCTGTGCCGTTCTGCATGTTAACCCTCAACTTTCCCAGACACATAGGCTAGAATACGTATGTGCGTAAGAATGCTTTAGCCTAACACCAGGCCTTCTTACAAGGGTGGCTGGGGAATCAGGCTCTATAAACATGACACTCTTATCATCTCTCGAACATTATACTCTTATATGCGGTCAGTACATTCCACAATACCAGGTGCCACTTTAGTAACTCCTGTCGTTGAGTATCAGACCACCTCTACCATTAGTGGTGGACCACCATAGGGCCACTGATGACTATATATTTTATTTAGTTGGTGGATCATCAGGCGTGGGTGGGTGGTACTGGGCACATTTACACACACACACACACACACACACACACACACACACACACACTTACAAGTCCTGTGGGCAGCATCCTGTGACCACTGGTGAAGGAGCAGAGTATGGCCAACACAAACTGCGTAGCAACAGGTGAGCTATTGTCTCTAACGTTACATCTACAAGGTGAACCAACGAGGTGGGAATGTCTAAAAGCCTAGACAGTGTCTGGTTCCATTCACCAATAAGAAAAACAATTCTTACTCTAAAGTTTCTCTAGAGCACTGCTTTTCACAGGAAAGCACTCTGAATTATGTATGTACAATACTCACAATGTTTGCAGATTTCATTATGCAGGCATTTTGAAAAATTGGTAGAATTCCCTTTAGTTAGTTTATACTTCCAATTAAGTTGTTTACTTGTGTTATCACTTTACCCAGCATCAATAATTTACTGGAGTATTGATTTAAAGCTACTCTACCAACCTCATTGTATGCTTAATGGTTAGTGGTGCCCTACGGCACCTGGTAGTGGTGCATCTGGCACAGAGTTCTCAGACACTTAAAAATATCCAGCCAAACCAATCTTTGATGAAGCGTTCAAAAACAGCTAATAATATTCACCAGGACATCCACTACAACCTCTGACTGGACTACAACAACAAGGTGGATCTAGAACTGAGGGGTTTCTAATAAGGTGGTCATTACTAACCCAAGCAACAGCACTGTGTCTAATGATACTTTTTTTTACTCTTGTCTAATAAACAGCTTTTGCATAATGATACATTACAAAGTAACGTATGTGTGTATGCGTGAGTGTGAGAAAGGTGCGACATAAACTGAACAAAATAAATTAAAAATAAATATGCAGCTAAATGTACTGGGGGTGGGGGGGTGTTCCTGTTGTTCTGCCCATACGGCTCCAACACAGCTTGGAGGAGTAGCAGACAGGAAGCGAGGTCAAAAGGGGAAGCACACTCACCCTTACTGTACTAGCAACAATAATGCCCCTGAAGCAACAGTCTATGGTTTGAACCCACCTGACTTAATATACGTTCTTCAGAATCTTGAATAACAGGCTTTTGCTTTTTGCTTCAACACAAATAGTGAAGCTAACATCAAAAGTCAAACAAGTAAAAAAGAGAGAGAGAAAAACAAAAAGATAGGAGAGAAAGCAAGCAAGCAAGAAGACAAGAAAATAAGAAAAAAAGCAGAGACAATGAGAGGATGAGTTTTCTCTTCAGGTTGCCAGGTTGTTTTATCCTCTGCATGTTTCCAAAAACACAACACACACTTGGGCAAAAGGAACAGCTGGCATAGCCCTTTATTTTTAATCTTCCTCTTTCTGACAGGAAGAGCTTGCTCCTGTGGTAAACCAACGATTATATTCATCACTTTTTAGTAACGACAGACACGCCTAGTGTTCTTTTTAAACCTTCACAGCTAGTCTGAAAGATACTTCAAATTCACACAATCCCACCTTTCCCTATTACCCCAAAGCAGGTGCTCCGCCAGAACATGTTTGCTTTCGAAGCTTTCGAAGCAAACATTTAATGGAAGATTATCTCATCAATAGGCACCGTGTAAAGTGAACAACTGAATTCAACTGACACAGTATGACAATGACATTTATAGAGTTTTGAAATTAACAACTAGACATTTTAAAGCAATGTGTGTGCACTTTCCACAATGCTCACTGGATTATCTTTCATTATCTGTTAGCTATATTAGTCTCATATGTCCAGTACTAAATACACCAAATATGCTTTAATTACCAAACTCAACATGCCTTTCACACCAACACTGCTTATTCTTTATGATCACCAAAATCACAGACTGCTTTATCTACAAAACAGTTTAAACAGCTGTATACATTTTTAATCTCTCATACGTCATAGTACATGTCCTCTGGCCTAAGACTAATTCCTAGCGTTCAATTTTCAATTAGCTCACCGTTACATGCTTCAGCAGCAAAATCCAGAGGAAGAGAGAGAACGAGAGAGACAGAGGAGGGGAGAGAGAGCACAAGAACAAACAGAGGCTCTGATTACTGTAAACCATGTTAAAAATATCTCTGAATGTTGGGTTATGTACCAAGGCAACAAGATATTGCGATGCAAACCTCTGGCACAACATGGAGAACCTCCATTTTCAAAACAACCAGCACCAATCAAGAACCCTGTCCAGAATGTTCAAGTCATGCGGCACCTCCATTCCTGCTCATTAGAGAGCTGATGGCAAGGATACAGTCTTCACTTTCTATTCAAAGTGTGTGGGAACTGTAAACCCAGTTCACACACAATTTGAATATGGTTTCTGATGGTTTCGGAATGGTTTCTGATTATGGTTTCTAAATACAAGACCTATCAAAACCCATCGAACAGACGTGCATCCACAACATATTTCAATTTTCTTGGTTTTGACCGCGTTTATATAATTTACATTTTTGATTATTAGTCAGTAGGTGTGTTTTACTGATGAGCTAAATGAAAATAAGACAATGATAGACCAAAGGCCAAAGAAGGATAAAAGATTAAATAAATAAATCCGTACATGTGTAGTGATTTGGAAATGTGTATTGCACCAGGACACATCACTTACAGGATATGAACTCACTGTATTTACATTCTGAAGTGACATGGTTAAAACCCTGCCTGCTCTATGTTAATGCCTCACCAAAAAACCTCCACGGAAACTCATCAGATGTAACACAGGATTAAACGCAAATCTCGCCTGGCATGTAACAGAGATTATTCAGGCTGGCTGCTGTGGTGGGGCTGTACTGTGAATCAGACACTGCCATTACATCTCAGTATTACAGTTCATAAATATGCACGACGTAGATCTATATAAACCTACTCATGGTACTAGCACAGACCTGTATATCATATAAGGGTCACATATAAACAGTACAGTACATTTAACAGATACTATAAGGCGCTCACTGTCAACCACTGCCCGCCCGTCCACATTGACAATTTCAGTGGAATTACATAATTCCACTCACTGCACAACTAGGAAACAATTGATGTAAATTCACAAGATAGTTATAGTTTGAGGGTTTCAAGTCACACCCTAGGGCATTGCAAATGATGAATTAAGATTTAGCGTATATGCGCGGGGGAACGTTAAGCGTAAAGCAAAGCACGTTGAGGTCCGCTAGCAGAGCGGCTAACGTACACACCCAGGAAATATACACAAAACAGTGACTCAAAATAAAATGGATTATGTGTGAATTAGCACTTACCTGTACAAATACACTATAATAATCCGTGTTTTTATGTTTCTGTTCTCGTTTTCGATTTCCCCGCAGCGCACGGCGCTGTCACTGAACAACAATAGAGCAAGAGGCTTCAACACGCCATCAAAAACGGACACGGGCGTAGCAGATATAATAAAAGTCGAGCGATTTAAAAACACAAATACATTTAAAGACAGACTGAAATTACTTAAATTGATTTTATTTTATTACACCGCATATTGCCTTTTTAAACCTTAAAGGCATACTATGCGCGTGTCGGTTAACAATTGAGTGATAAAAAGCGTTACAAATCGATGACTTTTATTTTGTATGACCCGTGCGATCAGCTGAGCAAAGCGAGAAAATCTTTTGGTATCCAAACCCTCAAATGCATGGTATTCACGTAAGAATTTAGGTACAGTTGTAGACGACTGTGGCAGCTTTAGACGACTCATATACTGAGGTGAAATGGAGGTGATTGGGAGCCCAGCTGGATTTTTAGATAAGTAGAAAATCATCGAGAAGGTTAATGCCATCTTCCAGCCAAAACAATGCATGGTGAGTGAGTGAGCATCGCGTGCTTGAAGTTAAAGGTTAACACGATCTGGAGGTCAGACTCTTTCTTCCCTTTATGCTCGCTTTGGCTTTAAATAGTTTAGTTGAATTTAATCATATCAGCCGTCTTATAGATGTTTCAGTGTTATCACACATTCATTATCTTTAAATAACCCAGGACTTCAGTCTTAAGGACAAACAGTTCATGGTTGAACATTGCTGTCATTAATCCGGGGCTAAAGTTTAATTAGATTCTCTCTGATTACACTTTAACCCTTTTAAGTCCGTGTCTTTGTGAAGGAAGCTGATGAAGTAGGGCTGCTGGCTCGTGCAGGTCAGTTAGTCATGTGTTATATGAAATGTAAATTTAAGGTTAAATAAATTAAGAATTAAATAATGTCCCAGCCTCAGTAGTACTTAAAATATTTAATACCTGAATTAGTTGTTCCTGAGTCATAAGAGGACACACTGCTATAGTGAACCAATAACCATGAAGGTCATGCTGAAATGATCAACAGTCTTACCAGTACATTTTATAATGAATTGTTTAATTTGTTTAACCTCCTATATTACTTAAAGAACTTAATTAATGAACTTTATTAAAATGTTTTTAAGCAGCATTGCCATAAATCTGCATGAACATATCCTTATAGGAATGAATGCTGAAATGTATTGTTGTTTATGTTTTGTAACCATGATATTGATAATGTAATGATTTTTGATTAAATATTTTTTTACTCCTCAGATTGATCCATGAATCTCCTGTAGTTGATCATGTAACTAAAATGTAATGGGCTTTGGGATGAGTTCTCTCTTTCTCTTTCTTTCTCACTCTTCTCGAGACATTTTTAAAATATTTTGTTGAGTTGTTTTTAACTGCAGTTCAGAGCTTCATCATAGATACTTGAGTATAAAATTCTGTTTTTAAAAAAAAAAAAACACTACTAAAACACCAAGAGTCTTTATTTAGCCACACCCCTACTTTTTACAGCAGAAAGTAAGTCTGCATGCCTGTCACTCCTAGACTACTAAAGTTGTGCATCATTTTGTACACTTTATGCCCATATTTGGCACTCTGGAACTAACCTCCATAATAATAAATGGGGTTTTTGAGAAATCGGCCTCTGTGGTAAATAGAAATGTTCAGAGCCCAGTATGTTTTGTTCTGTGGGCGTTTTTCGCCTGAACATCACTAAATCCTCTGAATTACAGGGTCATTAAGGAGTAGTAATAAAAACTAAGATTGCTAAATTAAATCTAATGCTACTGCGGATCAAATAAATGATCAGATGAAGAACAGATTACTGTATCTTAACCTGCATTAATTAACAGGGAAACCTTTTTCTCTTTCTTACTTCTTTTAATGTTTCCACAGTAGACTGACACCAATTCAGTGTGCAGTAGATAGGGATGAGCAGATTGATACTTCCCATCCTGGCATTTCCCTTTTATAGTAGCCTCTAAAATATAATTTATATATTTATTAAGTAAGACTGATGTGTATTCTATCTCTCAAACTAAATGCTGCCATATGTGATGTATAGGTACTGTACATGTATATAGGTACTAGTGTAGTGTAGGTACTACTTTTCCTTCCACATTCTTTCCCTGTAACTTACCAAAATGTAAATGTTCACATGTTAATCTAATAAATACACATTTAGTTTCTACATTTTCAGTTGAATAAAATACTAGTGAAAAAAAAAAAACACATGAATAAATGTGTTATATACAGAAATAAATGTCTGATGTTCTGTTACAATTTTGTTTACATTTACTATTTGACATTGCTGAAAATAACTTACTTTAAAGTAATAGTATCAGAATTAATTTTTTGATATTAGCCTGGGTATTATTTGGTATGGGATCCAAAGGAAAATCAGTGGTATTGCCTCTTCTTCTTTTTAATGACTTTGTAACACTGGGACACTGAGGACCCAGTGATATACCAGAGAAAATGTACACAGAACAGAACTTATTTTCTCTGCCAAAGAGGGGTAAACAAGGACTACAAAATGGCACACGACTTCAGTGGTCAGTTACCCTGCAATCACAGGTAGCGATTTATTTCATCAGAAATAAAATTCCTGGACGGATATGACCTGTGTAGTGCATCACTATATGTGCAGACAGAATGTGAAGAAAACAGTGCTACTGGCTTTCTGAGTGCTGAAAATTAGCTGAAAAAAGCTCCGAAACAGTCATTTTCAGAGGCATTATTAATGTTTTATTCAAATTAAATGTTAAATAATTTGTTGTAATAAATTACACATAATTCATCTATAGGGTCTTTCATAATCACGCACAAACCTACAATTATACATGCATACATATATTTCTTGTCCATATCTTGGTTTGTCTTTTAAAGGACAATAATGATTCTCTCTTTCTGTCTCTCTGTCTCTCTCTCCCCCCACCTACATCTCTCCCCTCTCTTTCTTTCTCTATCTCGCTCTCCCTGTTTCTATCTAGAGCTTTAATAGAGCAGCCCCCTTCCTTGTTCTGTCTGAAGATGCGCTGAAACCGGAGACACAAAGCCAGGTAAGCAAAAACCTGCTGTAAAGGTTGGACTGCCTTTGATTTTTTTTTTTATTCTCCAGAAGTTGACATTTACACTCTCTTCCCAGCCACGTGCAGACCGAGACGGATAAATGTGCTCCAGTGCAGCTTCACTACAAACCAAAGGACCTCATGTCGTTCCTGGTAGGAATGTGCTCCCTTATTATTTGTTATGTGCAATGTCAGAAAAATTAACCCATGAGCAAGTAGCAAGCATGTTAAAGGTCCATTATATCATAAAATTGTATTGATTAAATTTTTTATAAGTGTGGTCGTACAGTAGGTACCAAAAACATTATTAGTCATAATTAGTTTATACATGTCCAGCACCTTTTTGTACTTAAGAATTAATAAAATGGTGTTTGTTTGTTTTATGTGCTTTAAAGAATAATATATGTTAATGACCTTTGTTCTGATTGGCTGCTCTGCCCTCGTTCAAAGTGAAGTCTGCACTAAAATGTGGATCAGACTGAAATCTTTAGTAATAGTGGATGGTTAGATAAGGCTGCAATGAATGAAGGTTTTACCCACATCTTCCACTCCAAAAACTGTGCTACGGACTGTCTGCAGGAACAACATCCTGCTGTCAGACCTAGGTAACTGTTAGCAATGTGTTTATCAGACTGTGTGCTTAATAAGACCAATTAACCAATTTTGCTATTTAAATATACTAAATTTTATATATTCAGACATCACAATTAATAATAACATGTATAGGCATAGACTGGTTAGGATTATTACAATGTGGAACAGGAAGATTTAAATAACAGGCTGTTAAAAAAGAAACTGACTGGAGCCTGGCAGTATTTCTGATAAAGGCTATCAAAATAATCTACCTAGAGGCTTCATGTACAGAGCTGTCTGTATACAGACTATCTGCAGAAACAACACATTGCATCACTTGGACAGAAATAGGTGGGGCTAAACTCCTATTGACACAGACAGCAATAGAACGGATTATATTCCAGCTTAGTTTAAAATTCAGGACAGACTATTTGCATCTAAGTTTCCATATAGGGAATGTATATATTAAACTTATTTTTGGATGAAATGGGCCCTTTAAAACTTGGCTCCAAAATTGCATTACAAAAGTGTGGGTGTGAGTGTCTTGTCAAAGGCAGTTACTCTCCGTTTAACAGTGCCTGTGTCCTGATTCTGTGAGCCTGTAGGTCTCAGTAGAGCGTTTAATAATAAATGGCCTCATTAATCTCTCGGAGGGAGTGTTATGGTGCAGTTTCTGCCCTCAACCTTCAAAAATCTCCATTTCTTCTTTCAGCTCCTTTTGGCTCCCTGTTTCATTCATCTTCTCATTTTCATTCCACCTCCATTACTACAGCCATATATGCTTTTGTTGTTCTAAGGCTTCATTAGTCGAGTGTTTTGCAGTTCATGTTGATTTTGTTGCTGTCATAAGAAAACTTTGTCTCTCAAAGAATACTGTTATCTAGTTGTCGTGAAATTGAAAAGGCAGCTGGTGTCAAAATGGTGTACTTTCTGTCAAGTTTGAATGGTGTAAGAGCATAAAGAACAAAACAGATTAAATACATGTAATAAATGAAATGTAATTAAAAAAATATATATTGATGAGGTTTTCTCACGACAGCAGTGCTACGGGCGTTTTTGTCCTGTTCGCTTTGGTGTCGTCTGTCTCTCATCCCTCCTCCGTTTCCTCCCAGGACTGCTCCTGCATCTCCTCCCACACTCAGGTCCACCCAATCAACATAGAGGACCAGTACAAGGACACCAGCCACACGCACCTGGTCAGTAAGGTGCAGGGATAATGCTCTGTGCTGCTGGTTACACTACGAACAACCTCTAGGAAAAAATCAAAGTCCTGGTCAGGGAAGCCGTGGTTAATGTTTGTTGGTTGCTTCTTTAGTTCAGTATTGAAGCTACAAGGCTAAAGGGCAGATGTCCACTGCATAGCTTAAAATATAGAGGCCTGTCGGCACTTTTATCCAATTTACAGACAACAGCAGGTCACTGTGCTGTAGACAAGACCGTCAGAGGCAGGTCTGAGTCAAGGCAGAGACCAGATTAAGATATTTCAGAATATAAAAAAGAAGGAAGAGGAAAAATAAAGTGCTTATTACTTATACATGTCATTCATTATACATGATATATATGAACACATACTGTTATACTGTAAATTCATTGATGATAAGATTCAACAATTTAGTTAGAAATAAAGTTTCTTTTCTAGTTGCTTCACATAGAGGCAAGCTCGCTTCCCACTCCATTCCTTTGTCTGTCTTTCCAGAGAAATGTCAGAGCAATGTGTACTGTTTACTCTCATTCAGAAACCATTACTTGCCATAATCCTTTGATGTGGCATTTGAACTGCATCAAAGAGTGTAACCTACAGCACATGTGGTCATAAAATGGCAGAGATTGATAATGCATGTGTGTGCTTGTCTGTGTTTGTGTGTGAGCAGAGCAGTGATGGTTCTCCATGCTCTGTGCTGGGAGCAGAGGATGACCTCTCTGGTCTGTCGGCGGACCCTGTGGATTACCAGCTGCTGTCAGAATTGGGTAACTGTTAACAATGTGTTTATCAGACTGTGTGCTTAATAAGAATGTGCTTAAATCTATGGACTTTAAACAAAATATTTAAATATCACTATTATGAATAACATATATAGACATGGACGGTTTAGGATTATGAGTTCAACTCGCAGATACTTACTACTCGATTGTTGGGTTGACTTTAAAATCTAAATAATTAAAATATTTGCATATACAGCTTGCTGTTTACATGTGTCCATTTGGTTTAGCGTTAAACACAAAATCAGCCACTTGTGTTGCGGATCTTTGTAGCACTTCACAGATTAGATGAGGTCAGTCATCTTTTGTGATTTGCACACCGAGTAATTTGTTTTCCGCATTTACCCCATCCGTGAAGTGAAACACCCACATATACACACACACTAGTGGGCAGTGAGCACACTTGTTTGGAGTGGTGGGCGGCCCTACCCCAGGGAGCATTTGGGGCACTCCAGTCATTACTGTCGGTTCAGGGAATCAGACTGGTAACCCTCCGGTTACAAGGCTGGTTCCCTAACCTCCAGCCCACGACTGCCCCAGATCAGCACCACACAGTTAATATCATTTGAACACTGCAAGTACAATGAATGAGCACTGGCTGTGTTTAAGCCTTAGCCTTATTTAGTGTGTGGGCTTAATTCAAAAATCAGTTGCCACTGGCTGTCTAGCAGAAAGAGCCATGCATAATTAGCCTATGCTGCAAGATTTTGGTAAAGGCACAGTAGCAGTGTTCGGATACACGTTATGACTTTTTATTTACACCATTAAACTGCAACACAGATTGCAAAATGATGCATTGATGTTAACCCAGTGGAGGCTACAATTAGGCTATTCTTAACTTTTCCAATCCTGATACAACATAGTACAACCCAAGGATGATTTCAACAATAATGCCTCAGGTTTCTGCTTTTGTGTGTGTGTGTGCCCGTGCTTGTGTAGGTCGGGGTTTTAATAACCTGAGCCAGGTAAACATGGCACGTCATAAACCCTCTGGCCGGCTGGTGGCTGTGAAGAACACCAACTTGGACGAGTGTACGGAGGATGAATTGCTGCAGCTAATGGTAAATGCACTCTCTCTCTTACAGTCTCTCTATATGTCTCACACTCACCCCACTCTCCCTTTGGAAAGGGGGAGAAAGGAAGAAGCCTGAAGGAAGAAGGAAATCTGTATCCCTTAGTTAATTGTTCCAATTATGGTCACATGCCTGTGTATCAGATATTGGAGCACACATGAAAGTGTTTGCACAAACCTCATCAAATATGAATTGTGTGTCTCTGTGTGTCTCTGTCTGTCTGTGTCTGTCTGTGTGTGTGCTTTTGTCAGAACGAGGCCCTCTTATCCAGACTTTTCCGTCACCCAAACCTTCTCACATCCAGACTGGTGTTTAGCTCCTGCTGCCAGCTGTGGGTTTTGTCTCCTCTGATGAGCTATGGTAAGTATAATCTCTTAATAGAATCATTTCTAATAGATCTGCTTATGTGGTTGCTGATACTGTAAGATATATGGTTACTTATGAAATATAGGACAGAGGTGCAACGCTGTGCCAAACATAAAGGAAAGCAGAATGCAATGATGTGTAAATCATTTAAAACCTTCTTGTACATATCAGAGAATTTCTAAGACCCCTCCTGTCTTTATATATTCTGTATTTTGTGTATATTTTGTATTTATTTAATATAACTCTTTTCTATGGTTAGTTAGTATGTATATTAATGCTGCCCTGCTGTAGAGTATTGTGTTTCAGTTAAGACTGTGTTAGGGGGTTTTAACCATACTCTTTTAACTGCCATGTGTGCCTTAATTTTTTTCTCTTCTGCAGGCTCTGCAGACTGTTTACTCAGGTCATATTTTCCTGATGGAATGAGTGAATCTTTGATAGCATATCTGCTTTATGGTGTCTTGAAGGCCCTCCAGTATCTACACCATATGGGCTACGTTCACAGGTACATATATATACCCACCATATACGCTTCAACAACACTGCAGTGTTTGATCCATTGGTACCAGTGCAACACACACACAACACTGCAACGTCAGTGTTACTGCAGTGCTGAGAATGATCCACCCCCCCAAATAACACCTGCTCTATGGTGGTCCTGTGGGAGTCCTTTTCTTCTTTCTTAATGTTCTTCATTCTTCTTCTCCTCTTTTTCAGGGGGGTGAAGGCAAGTCATGTGCTGTTGTCTGCTGAAGGTCGTGTGTGTTTATCTGGGCTACAGAGTGTGTATAGTTTAATGAGAGATGGCAAGAGGATGAGAGCGGTGTTTGACATGCCTCAGCACAGTCCATCTCTACTGCCCTGGCTCAGCCCGGAGCTACTGAGACAAGTAAACACACACACACACACACACACACACACACACTCAAATACACACACACATGCACATGTTTCATAGGCATGTGCATGCTTATGTATTTATGTTCATATGCACAAGTTTGTTCACTCCTGGTTAAATGACAGGGTTTGGTTGATTTTGTTAGAGAACACACTTCTGCACATTTCAATACGCAGTTCCTGTCTATTTGCTGTGTTTAACATATTGGACAACTAAACACAAAAAGTGGAATGTGCATATATTATAGCACATTTAATATATCTTTTATTGTTTTCAATATATTAAATTCACCAAAGAAATTATGCTCTGACATCAGCAGAATTTTACTGTAGATGATCTGTTGTCACTAAATATCTCTTAATAATACAGGTATGTCCTAGATATTGTAAATACCTACCTGTAAGTACCCACACCACCATTCAGTTTTTAATAAAATAAAAAAGTTAATGTAGCCGATAAACAAATTAAATTATCACTGTTGTGATGTTCGGATGTTACAAATTCTCAGATTGTAGTAGAAAGCTATAAAAAAGCTGATGTGTCCAGAGTGATTTATGTGTATTCAGAGCTTTATATAGCTATAGTGAAAAGTTATACTGCATTGATAATAAAGATATAATAACAGAATATCCAGGATAGCCCGATAACCTGTTTCAAGACGTTAGTAGTAATAACTAATTACATTCTATTATGTATGGTTTAATAGCTTTTTATGCTCCCAAAGTCTTGATCAATTAACAGTAAATTCATATAACAAGTGACTAGTGTATATACTGTATTTATTGCATATATCAAAATATCAATATGATTATGTGTATTTATTAAACCTATATAATAATAATAATAATAATAATAATGAAAATTTTCTAAGCCATACCCTAAATCTAATCATAGTCTAGCACTTTGTTGGCTTGTAGGTTGCCACTGTTTCTCTTGTTTTTCTGGTTTTACTATATTCAGAACATTTTTGTCCTGAAATTGTACAAACACAAGTACTGAAATGACCCTGATCTGCTGTGACGAGCCAGAAATCACAAACAATTACAAGTACAAGTACAAAGGCACAAAAACAACCATGATGCACTCTGACAAGCCAAAATCAGCTCACAAACACACACAGTTGTATGCAAAGGTTTGGGCACCCATGGTCAAATTACACATTCTCTGTAGAACATATAAAGTAAGCAGGGGTCCCCAAACATTTGCATACAGCTGTGTATAGAATACACTTGGGATTTGTTACTTCTACCTGTTTAACTGTACGCATTCCTACAGGACCTGCATGGGTACGGGGTGAAGTCTGATATCTACAGTGTGGGCATTTTGGCGTGTGAGCTGGTCAGCGGGAGAGTTCCATTCCAGGACATGCCGCCCACTCTGGTACTGCAGAACTTGCACTCTGATTTTCAGTAGTTATATGACTGCATAGCGCCACACACACGTCCTGTTCCAGCCCTTGAGAGCATAACTGCTAACTAAGCCTGCTAACTAACTGCTGCAGCAAATGTGCTTCACCATCATTAAAACATTAAAATGATCAGCCATGACATTAGAACCACCACCTTGGTTCTACACTCATTGTCCATTTTATTCGCTCCACTTTCTATATAAAAGCATTTTTTGTAGTTGTAATTCTCTGTATACTTTGTAAGCACTTTCACCTTGTTCTTCAGCATCCAGGCCCCGAAAGGACCGCCACAGAGCAGGTGTTATGTGGGTGGTGTATCATTCTCAGCACTGCAAAAAAAACATGCAATATAAAATAACTTTTGCCCAGGCCAGATTTAATGTTGTACCCCACTGTGTATGAAAGACCTCTATGTTTGTCTCCCTAAACCTGGGGCACTTATTTTGGGTGTTTAATTGAGGAGAAAAAAGAGAGACTACTTTCCTGGCATGGAGGTGGCATTAGATTGTAGTATTGTGGACTTGGTGGCCCCCGAAATGCTTCGGCAAATCTCTTCGTCAATCTTTGCAGAATTGTTTTATTCTGTAACCAGCATCATCACTGTGTACAAGTACCAAAACAGACCTCTTCCAGGCAAGTTCACCCCAGCTCTGGTTGTTTTAAGCTTCCTAAGTAGTATTGTGTTTATGAATGTTGATGAATGTCATAAAGGTGGACATAATTGAAATATAAAAGACAATGGTCTTTAGAAAACTATAAATACAGTGGGGAAAATAAGTATTTTATACACCGACAATTTTGCGAGTTTTCTTACCAACAAAAAATGGAGAGGTCTGTAATTTTTATCATTGGTACACTTCAACTGTGAGAGACAGAATGAGGGCTAAGACTTTTCCTTTAGTTCTTGACCAAGTTTGCACACACTGCAGCAGTAATTCTGGCCCACTCTTCCATACAGATCTTCACCAGATCTTTCAGGTTTCGCAGCTGTTGCTGGGCAACACTGAGTTTCAGCTCCCTCCAAAGATTTTTTATTGGGTTCAGGTCTGGAGACCAGGACCTTGAAATGCTTCTTATGGAGTCACTCCTTAGTGGCCCTGGCTGTGTGTTTCGGGTCATTGTCATGCTGGAAGACCCAGCCACGAGCCATCTTCAATGCTAAGGGAAGGCAGATGTTGGCCAAAATCACGCAATACATGACCCCATCCATCCTTCCTTCAATACGGTGCAGTCGTCCTGTCTCCTTTACAGAAAAGCACCCCCAAACAGTGTTTTCACCCCCATGCTTCCTGGTTGGGACGGTGCTCTTGGGGTTGAACTCATTGTTCTTCCTCCAAACATGGTGAGTGGAGTTGATACCAAGAAGCTCTATTTTGATCTCATCTGACCACATGACCTTCTTCCATGCCTCTTTTGGATCATCCAGATAGTCACTTCAAGTAACTTCAAATGGGACTAGACATGTGCTGGCGTGAGCAGAGGGGGTTTGCATGCCCTACAGAATTTTAAACCATTACTGCATAGTGTGTTACTAATGGTCCTCTTTGAGACTGCGGTCCTAGCTCTTTTCAGGTCATTGTCCAGGTCCTCCCGTGTAGTTCTGGGCTGATTCCTTACCTCACGAGGCGAGGTCTTGCATGGAGCCCCAGACCGAAGAAGACTGACAGTCATTTTGTGTTTCTTCCATTTTCTAATAATTGCGCCAGTAGCTGTTGCTTTCTCGCCAAGCTGCTTGCCCATTGTCCTGTAGCCCAAGCCTTGTGCAGGTCTACAGTGTTGTTCCTGGTGTCTTTTGACAGCTCTTTGGTCTTGGCCATGATGGAGAGGTTGGAGTGTGATTGATTGAGTGTGTGGACAGGTGTCTTTTATACAGGTAATGATTACAAACAGGTGCAATTAATACTGGTAATATTAGGAGAATTAGGATATAACAGAATAGGAGGGCTTCTTAAAGACAAACTAACAGGTATGTGTGAGCCAGAATTCTTGCTGGTTTGTAGGTGATCAAATACTTATTTCATGCAACAAAATGTAAATTAATTATTTAAAAATGATACAATGTGAATTTCAGGGTTTTTTTTAGATTCTGTCTCTCACAGTTGAAGTGTACCTGTGATAAAATTACAGACCCCTATATTCTTTGTAGGTGGGAAAACTTGCAAAATCAGCAGTGTATCAAATACTTATTTTTCCCACTGTATATTCAATGAAAGGTTACACTAAACTAATTTACCCTATACCATTGCTTCCTGACCTGTTACCCATAACCTACAAACCCATACATTATTATTATTATTGTTATTAGAGATATAAGCTGAAGCTTCTGATGTTTGTTTTGTGTAGATGCTGCTGCAGAAGCTGCGGGGTTCTCACAGCTGTCTGCTTGATGTTGCCCCCTACCCACTGGGGGAGCTGGGGGCTCTGAAGGTTTCCCGCTCTGGAGTGGACTCTGGGATTGGGGAGAGCGTGGCAGCCGGCAGCCTGACTCGCAGCACGGCTACTGCAGAACCACAGAGCCCTGGGCCAAAGAACCATTCTGCCACTCTGCACAATTTATTGCAGCTCTGTCTACAGCACCAGCCAGAACGCAGGTATTCCTCTCTCTCTCTCTCTCTCTCTCTCTCTCTCTCACTCTCTCTCACTCACTCTTGCACACAAATACTCATTCTGCATTGATATTATTAATGGGTAAGTAAGTGGTAATGATAGTGTATATGTGTGCAGGTGGCCATGTTTGTGAACATGTAATGGTGATGCTGAGTGTATATGTGTTTCTGTCTTACAGGCCATCTGCATCAGCTCTCCTCGGCCACCCCTTCTTTAAACAGGTGAGCTCAGCTCTAATTTCACATAGGAAAAGCTTGATTGGTATAATCATTGAATTTTGTTACAAAACTATTTAACTCCACCACACATCCCACAAAGACATGATTGGATGAAAATCTAGGGAATTTGAAGCCCCGGGCATCTTCCTGAGCTCTTCATCATTTATGTCAAATAATTGTCAAACCATGTATGAAGTGTAGCAGGATGCAGTATTGTTCTGAAAGAGGCCACCGACATCAGGGAATATCGCTCCCAAAAATAGATGTACCTGGTCTACAATAATGTTGGTAGTACTTATCAGGTGGTACTAAGTGGTACATCCAAACTTTCCCACGAGGGCAATGAACAGATAATCTTATTCCCTCTCTTCTCACAGTTGTTATCACTTCCCCAGGTAAACAGCCCCGTTGTCACACGTACACATACCCTGTTGTCCATACAAAAGACATACAAGAAAATAGGACTAAACCAAGTGACCTTTATTCATTTTTCTAGTGTATAATTCTGGACAGGGGTTAGCATGAGCACTCTGACCAGTCTGCATCTACACACAGGGTGCAGTGGACTATGTATTGAGCCTTGAGTGCCTAACAGCTTGTCGTCAGTTTGTATTTTGTGCTGACAAAGGAGCACTCCACAGGGGCCCACAAGGCATGATGTTTCTGAGATGCTCTGACCCAGTCACTGTCCCATTTCTCCCATATTAAACACAACAGTTCACTAACTAGTCTAATGTATCTCAGATCTTGACGTTTGATCAGTGCTATTTGTTTCCTCAGTAGGTGGTCATAACATTTTACCTCTTCCGTGTCCATTACCAATATTATGATATTATTGACTATATAGATTCAGAAGCCACATAAAAACCCCAGATTACATGTTTTGTTGTTTTTCTGTGTAAAAAAATAAGTTAAGATATCCTATACAGGGAACAAACCTGTATACACTCGTTGTCAAAAGAATAGTTGTACCCAGAAGAAAGTCTTGGGTTGCAGTGCTAATCTGAAGTGAGATAGAGGTTACCAGGAACAATAAATTATGAAATTTAGACTAATTAAATTTAGACTGATATGGTCAATATTCGTTGAGCTTCACCTACAAACGTATTCTCTCTCAGTATGGCATTGGGCCACCATGTTTGCTAATACAACATACCAGACATCTCGACCTGGAGTTGTAGAGGTTCCTAGTGATGTGCTGTGGTAATCCTTCCCATGTTGCTTGAATATTCTCAGACACTGCAAGTAGGGGTGGAGGTGGAGTGACACCAGGCCTTCTGGATGTGTGACATGTGACAACTAATCATTTATCTTGCCACTGACCACAGTGCCTCCACACACAGATTTTTTGGTCGCAAGGATCACAACTTGATTTTCAAGTCTCCCAATGTCAAACCTTCTAACCAAGTTTCATTCCTGTCAGTTTATTCCTTGTGGGTCCAACTATTTGTGCAACTATTCTTTTGATGATGAGTGTATGTGGCATCTACAGGAAAAATAATGCAGGATTTCTGTTTAGAAAGAAAGCACACCATTTCAAATGAACATATTTTAGATGTTCTATTGTTTCAGTATGTTATATTAAGCAAATAAGCCATAAATTAAAATCTGCAGAAGTGTGTTCTTTGCAGTGCACTTTTCTCTTGTATGTAGAAAAGATCCAATGTATTTAAACATAAATGTTTATTCATTTTTCTTCCAGGTGAAGAAACACAACCAGGACTCTTTCCAGAGTCTAATTTATCCGGCTGTGCCTCTCTCCTGCCCCCCGGACAGTCCAGCATCTGATTCCCCGACTCAGACGTCCAGCACACCAAACACACCGTCACCCAGCACACCTGAACCTGCAGACGGAGTGTGGGACTTCTCCTAATACAGCAAAGACCCTGAGCACAAAATGCATTAACAAGCCAAAACGGAACAACAAATTAGTCAAGCACACCTGGAACCAAATCAATGCTGATGTTTCTGAGTTTGTTGCAGTGTTTTGGCTTCTTAATATTTTTAACTCAAGGGAGCGTACTCCTTTAAAAATCTCTTTTCACCCCAGATCTTTCTTTCTTTCTTTCTTTCTTTCTTTCTTTCTTCTCTACCTCTGTCTCTCTCTGGGTTGGTCTTTTACCCTGCCTTGGTATTATATATCTCTCCAGTGGGACATCTCTGCCTAATTTGAGATAATCAAACAGGAAGTGAATTTCTCCTGTACATTCTACTAGTGCTGCATTTTGTATCCACCATTCCTAGCCTACTTTTATCGCACGTATTGAGGATTTAGAGTTATGTGGGATGCTGGCTGGTATAAGGATAGTGGATATTCAGTAAAGAATTCTGTTCCAATGTTTTGACATTTTTGTCTTTATAAATCTCAGTAATCAGTGACTTTTGACATGAAATGGATCAGACCACAGCTACATTATAGAATCTACAAAACTGAGCCACGTGTACTGGGAGGGAGGAGTGTACGTGTGTGTGGGTGTGTGTGTGTGAGTGTGTGGCCATTTTATCAGAAACAACAAGCTTATAGCTAAATAAGGCCTGGTATTAGAGGGGTACCATGTTGGCTGGCTGCTAACTCACTTGCCATAGAGGTGCTGTTGCTAACTTCAGTGGCAACACATGATTTGGTCCTCTTTTGGAACTATTCCAGTCTTCCACACATTAGCTGAAATCTTCCTCATGTTCTGCGGTTGGTTTGAGTAACAGTTCATGCTTTCCACCAAACT
This sequence comes from Prochilodus magdalenae, assembly GCA_024036415.1. Lineage (NCBI taxonomy): Eukaryota > Metazoa > Chordata > Actinopteri > Characiformes > Prochilodontidae > Prochilodus > Prochilodus magdalenae. Next base: position 2,221,702 of record JAMWET010004488.1, read on the forward strand.
CTTGTGAGATGTGGGAAAGTTTTAGATTTACAATTACATTGTGGTATATTGTACCACTATATAGTTGCGAGGTCAAGCAGGAATCACATTTACTGCAGCACCACCCTAAGGCAGACCAGTGCTGCAACTCTAGTTAGTAAAGAATCCCAAAGACAGAAACTTTGGGAAACAATGACCTTCTGCTCAATGTCTTTCTTTTCTCCCCTAATGAACAGCATGGCTTCATAGGTTTATTTTCAGGGACCCTGCAGATTTTTTATTTTGAGACATTCAGGTGGTCCAGGAGGTTAATTATGGGGTCCCACTAGTTTTAGGTACACTTTGTAGGATCACAGTAGCTGACCGTAGCCCTTTTCCTACATGGTTAGTCAGCAGCCCTCAGTACTTTCAATAGTAATAGTAAAGTAATCAAAACTGACATATATGTGATATATCAAGATATAAGCGGTGGGGCATTCTTAGCACAGCAGTGACATGACATTGTAGATTAGTTGTATGCAAAAATAATTAAAAAAAAAAATACATTTGTGAACACTGAAAATTAACATAAAAAGCCCACAGTCAGGTAGAAATAAGGCAGCTGAAAGCTATTTTTAATAAAATACTGTGCCTCATAAATAATCGCAGTCATAATGGATATAGCCCATCAACTGATACACAGTTTGTACTGACCATCCTCTAGCCACCCATCAGTGGTCAGTTTCTAACCAGAGGCCTGCCTTGGCTTAGATTTTTAAAATGTTTTCATTGACAACGATCGTAAAAACCGCAAATGCGTCTGATGTTCATGTTCATGTCACTGCTGTGCTGAGAATGATCTTACACGAAAATTATGGTCAGTGCCGGTCCTCTGTTGTCCCAATTCCAGTGCTGCATTGGGTGCAGTGTGGCTGATGAATTTTGTATCTGTAACTGTTCACTTATATGATATTTCTGATAAAAAGGCCAATGAGTGTAGGTGATAAACTGGCAACTCAATAAATGTGTGTGTTTATGCACAGTAAACGGCATCTCCTAAGCCTCCTATGGCTCACAGTAATCGAAACCTCATGTAAGAAAACCCTGTGCTGTAAACCTGTACGCCCAACACTGCCTCATGCTCCGCCCTCCACACCCTGGAGGCGGAGTTAATAACGCCTTTGTACTGTTGAAGAACTAAACAGTTTTAACTGTGATTGACTCCCTGTGTACCAGAGTCATTTTACGTGTTTTTTATGTTAGCTGTATGAGCCATTTAGATGTATAATAAATATATTCTTACCCTTTTTCTTACACCCAGTTCTACTGTGTTCTACTTTGTTGTTGTTGTTCGTTTTCTGTTAGTGTTGTTAGAAACTTGAACTTTTGTTGAACTGAACCAGTACTTTTAGCTAATGCAGTTGCTTAACAGGATCCAGGCTGTTTACATTTGGACATGTGGTCTTCTACTCCATGTTTTCTACTTGTATTTTTACTGCAAGTTCAAAATGCACCAAACACTGAGAATATACAGTACAGTCATAAAGAAGCAAGTACACAACCGGAGATCATTTCAACAGTGTTAATAGATAATTGTGATGTAATTTAACTAGTATTTATATATTTGAAATACATAGTAATGCAATTTTCATATGTGTAAAAAGAAATACACTCAAGCATTATTTATACAGTTGCACCCAGATCATTTAAACACTATTATAGGAAAGCTTTTCTTATTTAAACCTCAGGCATCTGGTCTTGTTTGGACACTTACTGTTGGAGTATGTGGTATTATCATGCCTAGATATGAAGAGCTCAGAAACAAAGCTGTGTGTCCATGAGTCCATGAGGTTTAGAGGTTTAGGAAGAAGTCCAAAATTCTAGAAATCAATCAATCAATTTTGCTGTCTGTAAGATCATCTACAAACAGAAGATTAAAACCATTTCCGACTCGTCCATGTAACGCATTGGTTGAGGCGGGATGCAAGTGCATAGTGGTTTTATTAGAATGAGTCCGGGTAACGGGTCAAAACACAGGTGAGTATGACTAAAGACATGTCCATAAATTGAAAACAGAAACAAAACCTGGGTCAAGAACTACAGACGAAGACAAACACTACAAAACAAAAAGAACAAGTACAGAAATGAAACACGGCGAATCACACGAGGGGAGTAACAGGTTCAGCACTAACAACGGGACAGCAGTCTAGAACTAACAAAGGTACAACAGAGACTTCACAAAAAGGCAGGGCAAACAAAGGGCCTTAATACAAGTCCTAATGGGTACAGATAGGTATCAGGTGTGGGAGTGGGTGGAGCCAGGAGGGAACCGGAAAAGCAATGCCATGAAACAAACAGGGGGGGCGCAGTTTGACATGAACAGGGAAAGGCAGACAGACAGACAGAGATGTAACAGTCCAGGCCAACTCTCGCCACTGTTGATGTGAAAGTGCATGCAACTACCATTATAACAAGGCTGCACAAATTTGGGCGAGTTGGAAGCTTTTGTTGTCTGAAAAAAGCCATGTTTGTCAAAAACCAAAGACAGTACTGGATCAGAAGAGCCTCATGCCAACTTCAAAACATGGTGAGGTAGGGCATTTTAGGGCTGCTTTGCTGATTCAGGGCCTGAATGGAATCATGGAATTGACTATGAATCCTCTTTCATTGTAGAAAGTGCACATGACTGTACAGGATAAATCCGAGCAAAACACAGAACTATGTGCAATAATTTTCTGACTACTGAACACTTACTGCTGCTAACAGTATATCTGTACTTATTATTATAGCCACAGCCACTTTACTTTTATTTTATCTTTATTGTATTATAAGACTTTATATAGGTGTACGTATTGAAAATTTCTCTCTTGTTGTAAATTATTATTGTTTATTCTAAATGGTTGCTACTGTAAAAAACTGCAATTTCCCCCTGGGATTAATAAAGTATTTCTGATTCTGATTCTGATTCTGAACTAACTAACTAACTAAGCTCAGAGACTCCTCTGTGTGGTCCATCTTCAAGTCTCTGTCTTCTATTAGTGAAAATCTGCAAAACGATTAATCAAAAAAGCTGATAACAACAACGGTTGTGTATGAGCTGTTAGGTGAAAGTATTAGTCATATGTCATTTCTCTGCAGTGTTTTATAATGGCTACCTTAGTTAAGTTTTTATTGTTTATCTAAAATAATCAACTCCAACCTAAGCTATTAATTGATGAGGGTAGAGTCTTAGCGTAAGCTTTGGATTTGTTAGTGCAACATTTTTGTGTTTTGTGTGATATCACCACAGTAATGGACATTTCACTGGAGTAAAGAGGACCCATACAAAAACAATATTAAACTTTATTCAGGTTTTTTATTTCTTGACAAAATGAATGCCCTCACACAAGATTGCACCATCCAATATATAACTGTATTTTTCAGGCAAACTGAACTTTACCTACTATGAGACCTACCAAACATGCTGCAGATGATGAAATAATATATTTCATTTAATTAACTGCAAAAATGTTAGTCTGTTGGGCTTACTTGCCATGTCATGCTGTTAGCTGTTAGCACAGATACAGAAATAAAGTGGGAGGACTTCTGCCTAGTAATACCTGTGAAAAACTACAAATACTGTGGAAGTTCGAGTCAATAATACACACTGGCTTAATTATTCAGATACATGGAACAGACTAAGGAGTTCTATTTGATTTGTGATGTATAATACATGTGTACAATACTAACTAAATGTGCTCCATTTTTCTTTTATATTTATTACTGAAAAACACTGAAGTCCACTTATGTGTTTGGATTTACAGTCATAAGCAGTCATAATTCATTTTACATTGCCATTGTTCAAACCTCTATGCATAACAGGCTGAGAGTTAAACAGGCTGTTTTTGCTTCTCTGAAATATGTAAATGAATTTGAAACTGTAGAAGGACTTCTTAAATGTAGCATGCTAGCTTATAGAACACACTATTTAATATGGTAATATTTGGCTTTGGATGCAACACTATAGGCCTAAACTGGATTTACCAAGATAACTAAGGCTTCATACAAGAGACAGTGTGTGTTACTAGATTTTGGTCATTTAGATAAGTAAAGTTTTAGAGACATGGGGTTCAGTGATCACTCAGTGGTAAAGCCGGGGTGTGATGTCATAGAGTAATGGAACTTTAAATGTCGGTGTAATGTTTTTTTGAATGTGTGTACGTTTTAAAAGGTAACTGAAAAACACAGTACTCATGTATGTGTTATTTTACCTCATGTTTTCTTCTGTGGTGTGAAACTGTGAAGAGTAACCTGTGATGGACTACCCTGCTGGACATAAACAAGTATGATATAATTTAATTTTTCTTTCATTTTGTGGTCAGTTTTTTATTTGTTTGTGTATTTTGGGGTGTGTGTGTGGGGTGATGGAGGGGGGTCATATTTTCAAGGATTCATGGCTTTTTCTTCAGCTCCATCATGTCGCACGTTCCTGGTTTAAAGCTCTTGTCTACAAAGCCAAGAATGGACCAGCATCTCTATACCTTATGACAATGGTCAAGAGTTGATCTGTAACTCAAGCCTTTTGAGCTTTACCTACAGCTTTGGCTTGACCCACCATCTTTAAAGATACATAGAAGACAAGCATTAAGACTCTTCCCTGTCTTGGCACCCATGTAGTGGAATGAACTTCCGATGGCTGCCTGAACAGCAGAGTCTCTTACAGGATCACTTAAGTGATCCACATACCGAAATGCATTGTATTGCAGTTAGGCTGCATTTAACTCTTTACCTTCCGTCTAGGTATGAGGACTGGCCAGGTAATGCTAGGCTCTTATGCTGTACTTAACACTAAAGAATTTTTCTTTCTAGGCATCAGCACTGACCCTTGTTCTGGCAGTGTTTAAGTTCAAGGGTACTTTGGACTCTTTGTAACCTATTAGTGCCAGCTAGGAGACATCCTCTAACAAAACTCAAAGTCACTGTGGATAAGAATGTCTGCTAAATTCTGTAAATGTTTATCAGTCACTGCGGTCATGATGGATTACGCGTGCTACAAAACAAATAACAGAGCATTGCAGATATAATTCAGATTATTTTCTAAAATTCTCAGGAGCATCTTTGCATCTTTAAAACATAGGCTTTACCTTAAGATTAAGTATGTAGTCACTGCTGTTATTCTAATGTAGAAATAATGTGGTTAAGAAACTGAACAAGGCCCATTGAATTGTAAGTTAATTGTATCCATATTAATAGCTCCACTTACCATATATTACAGTCCATCTATCCCATGCTACGCAAACTCTGTTAACCCCCTCAGTGGTCAGGACCCCCAGAGGACCATGGGGTAAAAGCAAATATTATGTAGTGGATAATTCACAGCAGTGACACCGACATGTGTTAGTGTGTGTTGTGCTGGTGTGAGTGGATCTGAGACAGCAGTGTTGCTGGAGTTTTTAAACACCTTACTGTAGTGCTGGACTGAGAATAGTCTAAACTATCCAGCCAACAGTGTCCTGTGGGCAGTGTCCTGTGACCACTGATGAAGGACTGAAGATGAACAACACAAACTGTACAGCAGCAGATGAGCTATCATCTCAAGTGGACAGTGTATGACAACAGAGTATGCCAAGCTAACAGAGTATGCCAAACTAACAGAGTATGTCAAACTAACAGAGCAAGTGCACCTATATAGTTAGTGGAGATTATAAAATAAACTAAGAGTGTAGATTCAGTGAGTTAAACTTGATGAAGTATTTAGTTGGTGTATATTTATGTCATTAATTGGGATGCTTAATAAACACAGGGGGCAGTCTCTTGTGTATTAGATGTAAATACAGTATGCCATATACGGTCAGAAATGTGCTCTGCATTGTCTTTAAAATCTTTAAAATAATACAACAGGCTCTATGAATTACACATTACATTGACACACACACAGACCCCAGAGGGGTACTACTGAATCTCTGTGATCCTCTGTGTATGTGCTGCAGGTGGAGATTCAGGATATCTCTAATCACAGTTTCAGTAAAGCCGCACGTTGTGTGCGCCTCATCTGGAAGGTCTGCCGCTGCTTTATGTCCCACTCCAACTATCTCTTGTGCATGGAGAACCCGCAGAGTACCCAACCTGCTGCAGAGGTGTGATAAATAACACATATATTTCAGCTCCAGTCAGAATGGCTTTTACATCCCAGTTGTTTAGTATCAGAGAAAAAATGCATAAATATACTCGTCATCAAAAGAACACCAGAATGCACCCAGAAGGAACTGTTGGAGTACAATGCTATTGGGAGATAAAGGTTCCCAGGATCAGTAAATGGTGATAAATTTAGAATGATATGGTAAATATTTATTGAGCTACACATACTGAAGTAGTGTCTCTCAGTATGGGCTTGGGCTGTTGGGCTAACGCAACATGCCAGATGTCTTGGCAAGTTTGTATATTCTCACTCAGTTCCTCATCACTAATGAGCAGTCGTCATAATGCTCTGTGTATTTAGTCCTGCATTGTGCATCTGTTGGCTGTTGTTTTAAAGAAAGCTGCAGGGATAGTTTTGTAGTTGGTTACATTAACTGTGTTTCATGATTCAAACAGTCAATAATGTTGAGGTCTGAACTCTGGGATGTCTAGTCTATTGCGCTGAGAACACTAGCAGCTTTTCTGTTACAACATGCAGTGACATTCTCGAAAAATCGGGACTTTTCCTGTTTAGGCATGCTAATTTCCCATAAAGCACATGAGGTTTGCTGTGTTTGATCGGCTTGCCTGGGCTGACTAACTTACACAGTGCCCTCCCCTTTGGGATGAATTGGAATATGACTGTGACACAGGCTTTAGAGAGCCTAACCTGACTAATGTTCCTGAAATCCTTACAGCCATGTTCCAACATCTAGTGTGCAGACATCCCAGGCTATTACAGGCTTTTAATTCAGCTTTGGGACCAAGTCCATATCAAGATGTATTATTTCAGAATGAGATATATAGAAAAATACATACAAACATATATATGCAAAAAAGAAAAATAATTTTCATATTTGAGCTATGGTGTCACATATTATTCGTAATATTTGTATAAGCAGCTTCAAAATGAATAATTGTGTGTATAATATCTTATTTCCATGCAGGAAAACAGTCTTGTTTTTGATTCAAACTTCTTCAGAGTGAAAGAGGTAAAACTGTTATTTGATATTTGTTGTTTCACATGACTTCATAATTCATAATAAACAATAATGTGTTTTAAATTCATTATAAATGTCCATATGCTGGGCTTTATTGGTTCTTGTTTTAAATGTCATGAAATATGAATTTGGTGTCAGTTGGTTTTCTTGGAAATGCTTGTCATATGTTATTTTGTTATTTTATTCAATAGTAATTTGTAGAAGGATGCTCAACGGGAAAAATATCATGTCGAGTTATCCTTCTAAATATTAATTTTATTACAACTTCTATTCTGGATTTTAACATTATAACAACTTAATTGTAGGCAAAAACAATTAAATCAATTCTGAATATATTTTTCATTTTGACTTCACTGGACATAATTTTATCACAAATGTGTTCAGAATGTACATTTCATTAGAACTTGATTCTAAATTTTAATCATATTATAACTTAATTTTAAGCATTAATATTGCTACAATTTCATTTTTAATGTTAAAGTTTTTTTAGTCAATGTTTATAAAAAATGAAGTGGTGTGAATACAGTCGGACTGAGTATTGGGCCTTTTTGGATTCCGGTCAGTGTTTTTTTCCCCTGCAGATCCCCCGCAGCTTGGTGGAAATCATGCAGAAGCTTCCAGAGTGCCGTTCCAAGAAAGAAGTTCTTCTTCTCCGCAAAATCATGATCTCTATGGACATCTTCTGTCACTACAGCGATGCTCTGCAGCTCCTGCTGGCCAAAGCGGTTCGATATCAAAGGTCCACTCTTCTAGCTGATGACTGAAGCTCTGCTGCAGATTCAGAACTAAGAATTCAGAACAAAGTATGGGCGGAATGCAGACTTCATGATGGGGTGTCTGTTACTGTAATACTGAGCTATGTCATGTGCTTTAGTACATTTTAATAGATGCCATTCTGAACCATGCAATTTTGTGAAATATGACATAATTAGCAGACAATCTCTGGAGAAATTAAGAAATTAAGAAATATTAATAAATTGTGAATAATCAGAACAATCAAACCATCAAATTAATAAGCCATTATTTCAACAATTAGCCAAATCAGAGGAAATAAACTATTAATTTGAACATAGTCAAACAAATTCTCCAAAAATACCCAATATTGTTTCACCATAATCAGTCAAAACACAGACGGGCCTGTTCCTGTTTAAATGTCTCAGTAACGTGCATTTTCTCATGACAGTTGTTTGTTTTGTGGCTGAAAAGATTAAACCTTTAAAGTTATTTCCACAGAAAGTCAACAATTTTACATTCCAATAACAAGAGGTGGAGCAAACACGTACGTTCACTCCCCTCTAATAAAAGTGAAGGTGCACCGCTCCATGCCTCTAGCTTTAGCGCAAAGCTCCAAACACCAAACATGTCTTGACAGGTAGACTGCATTTAGGCTGAGGGGAGAAAACTGGAAGTGGTTCGCAAATCAGTTTCCATTATATAATTTGGCCGGATATTAAACAGCATTCTCTACCCTGAGTGTCCTCTGAAGAGCTGCGCAGTGTTTGTGGTCAGTCAGGACTGACTCTTGGGTTTGTGTCCAGGCTGGGAAGTCGAAGAGTGGTGATAAAAAGAGGTGATGCTGCACACAGCTTCTATTTTGTCTTCTCTGGACTGCTAGCTGTGACAAAAGATGAAGATGGAAGCAGCGCTTTTGTGGATAAAGAACCCATCCTCATTAAAAGGGGCATGAGCTTCGGGGTTAGTATCTGATACCCTTTAAAATCTGTTACATGTACATTGTTTCCATATTGCTTAAATACAAACTGAAAACTAAATGTGTTGATGTACAAACTCCTTTACTGATCACAGCTTTCTGTTTTTATTTACCACACTGCCTTTCATATACTGTCCTAACCTTTTCTAGAATTTGTTTTTTACGTTTTATTAATTTGGAAATTATAGAATATTTTTAGTTAAGTAAATCATCAATGTCCAAAGAAATCCTTTATCCAAACAGTAACTTTACAGGGCAGGCCAAAAAGTTTACTTATTGTTTATGTAAGTTAACGTAAAGACATTTTACTCCAAGCAGATTTGGAGGACGTTGGAGGATGTAAAGGACAGCTGCAATTCTGCTGCTCAGGCTATGTAGATATGAAAAGAATATGGGGGAGTTCTTTTTATAGAGAATTTTTTGGGCAGTGACAAAGTTCATTCCATTCTATTTTTTACTGCTACAATGGTAGTCTAAAATTCCCAATAAAAAGTTTGGACACATCTACATGTAGAAGATTTTCAAATATTTATTTATTACACCTTTATTACTACTACACTATTTACATGCATGTTAGGTTTAAAGCATTCCATAGTTTTGTACTTACATTTATTGGTATGTATATTTGATATATAAGTATCAAATATCAAATAATATCAGTCACAACATACTACAGGCAAAACTTGCATCTTCATATAATGTGGTTGCATTATATATTACCATTATAGGTTTGATTTATTTATATATATTAATTAGAATTTCCACTAGAGGGAACCAAAACCAAACTTCCCAACAACTCTAGTTGTTCTTTTGTTGCATTAATATCAAAAACTTTTTTTAGGGGTGTATTTAGAATATTAGGTGTTTCTTGTGATTGGCTGTGCAGGATGTGGCTCTAATTAAAGGCTTAAAGAGAAACGCTACAATTGTGTGTATGGAGGAGACGGAGCTGATGGTGGTAGATAAGGAGGATTTCTTCAGTAACAGGATGGATGTGGAGCTGCAGAAAGAGTTTGAGAACCGCTTTAACTTCTTCAGGTCAGATTTTCATGAGTGTCACAGAGGATTTATTATATTGAGTAAAAATATATGCTCAAGAAAGCATGTCACTTTCGCATAAAGCTGTAGGATGTGAATAATCCTCTGTAGTACCAACACTTGCATCTTTTTGTGTTATATGTTTCTGTAAATGTTTATGAGATATTAATTCGCTCCGATGTTTGTTTTTTAATGATGCAACTATCTATACTATTACAACTGCGGCTAATAGTAAAAAAAAATTAAATAATAATAATAAATAAATTAATATAAAAATATAAATAATAATATTAATATATTTTTCTTATAATGCACTGCTATTATTATTATTATTATTATTAGCCTTTCATCCAATGGGATACGCTGCAACAACCTACCCAACCTTACCCCTATCAGCCCCCTAGCTGCCCCAGTAGGACAGCCATTCAGATGATGGTTATCATTATAATTATTATTACATCACTGGAGACAACACGTAATGAATATGTTCTTCTGCTTGACTCCAGGTCATTGGAACTGTTCTCTTCCTGGTCCTGCTCTTCGATAGATCAGATAACTAAACATACCAAGATTGAACGGTTTGGCTTTGAACATATAGTGGACAAGGAAGCAAACAATGAAATGAGCAACATCATCTTCATAGCAGAGGTATGTATGAGCTCAGTTTGAGTTTATACTCTACACAGTTTTATTTAAAATGACTATGGGATGGTTTTGTTTTTATGTAGCATATTAAAAACTACATAGGCTTTTTCAGGGGAAAATAATATCAAAGGTGTAAATATTTTTGTCCTCTCTGTCTTGTCTGGGTCTGAACATCATTCGGACTTCATTTTAGAATAATGTGCACTGGGAAATAGTTCTCAAAATCAGCTGAGTATGATGCCTCTATTAGAGATAACTGTAAATCTACTATCAACATACATCAACCAATCATTCTAACCAAATCTAAACAAATCAATCAATCACCTGAGCCAATGCAAGCTCTCTGGACAAAAAGTTAGCCTATGGTGGTAGTAACTTCACTCTCCTCCAGATGCCATTGCATGAGGATTATGAGGTTATAAATCCCTGTGGAGTGTGTGACGGGAATGTCTCAACTGATATGTGGATAATAGGTCCAAAGCAGATTGTTAAAAAGCAATGACTGCATTTGGGTTTGCCAAAGGTTTTTCAAAAAATGTATTTTCTCTGCATCCAAAAACTTGTCCAGTGCATACCAAAACAAATTCTACCTGTTAATTGTGCTTGTGGAGGTATTACATGTTTGTAAAACGTATCATTAAATTTAGTAACAAATCTCATGGATGAAAATAATGTGTTAATATGTTAAAGAACTGTGAACAAATGAATTTTAGCTTTTATTTTTATGCTACAGGTCAGGGTCCTGGCTCAGATTCACCTCTTCTGGTCTCGACTACAACACTGAATATTATTGACACTGCTCACTTCAGTAATAATACATTGGTTAATTTAAATGCAGTAATGTTTTGAAGCACCCAAAACTGTCTATTAAAATAATGAGATGATTTCACTTGTAACAATTGACTGCATGTATAAATATACCAGCGCTACACTGGAAATAATGCCAAAGCTCTCACATTTTATCTTTTGTTTTGATGGTAGCACTCATCAGCAGTTAATCCTTTTAGCTGTGTAACCTTCCTTTACAATAAACAATAGCAGTAAAACAATAAACAATATCTGTGAAAAAGAAAGTGTCCTCATTCCAGTGAAGACACACTGATAAAGATGAAGCTCTCTGTTAAAGGTAAATAAACACAAAGCATTAGCAGACAGCTGTTTTATACTTACAAAATATATGCAGCTATTGTTTAGTGAAAATGAAACATTACTCATGTAAGGCAAGGTGGCCTCCATCACCATTATTTAGAAGTGAGTGGTGCTGTGCAATAGGACTACACAGTATGACTAAAATACCATAGCAATAAATACCAATAAATAATGTGATATGATAAGAGACTGGTCTGCATTATTTTGACATCAACCACAAAAACCTGTAAAATCCAGAAAGAGATGCTCGCAGCACTCAGTTATTGTAAACCATGTTAGAGTAAAGAGAAATTAAATCTCAAAAGAAGCCAAGATGTACCCAAACTGTCTGAAAATTCACATAAATAATAATAATAATAATAATAAAAATAATAAAGTAAATAAAAAGTAAATCTATGGCTTAAAGGCAGTTTGCTGTTATTTCTGTGTTGTGTTAGGGTCGGTGTGATGTCTTCAGAGTGGTGGATTTAACTTCATGCGGCAGCTATCAGCACTTCATCAAACAACATCAGAACACAGGTGAAGCATACAAACATTAGGTGCTCCTACTAATATTCAACCTAACTTACCCTAACCTAACCCACTCTACCTCAACCTGACCTAACCCACCCTAACCTAATCTGATCTAATCTAACCCACCCTGACCTAATTTACCTTAATATAATCTGATTTAACCTAACACAACCTGAAGTCATTACCTCCCTCAGCTAATCCACCATTACCTATCCCAACTCACCCTCACCTAATCTGACCTAACCTACCATAGCATAAACTAACCTACCTTAACCTAACCCATACAACCCTAGACTATCCTAACCTAGCCTATCTTAACCTAACCTACCCTAACCTAACCCACCATAACCTAGCCTAACCTAACCCACACTAACCTAACCTAAAAAAGTCTAGCATAACCCATCTTTTACCATAACTAACTTTAACTTCAGCAACCAAAAGGTGCACTTTATTCATGTTTCCTTTTAATAAAAGCTGCAGGTTTTGGTGAGAAAAGTCATTTATTTACTTCCCTAAAAACCTTCAAGGTTTCAACAAACTAGGAACCCACACACACTATTGTGCACATTGTTACAGGAATCCATGGAAACAGGAATCCTGAAGAACAGAGAGTCGGGTGAGAGAACGCTTTTATTTTTGGTTTATGCTGGTCTTACTTCAGCCTAACTGTATCTGACTGTAATCTTACAGTTTACTGCATACTGTGATGTCCAACTGACTTGCCCCTCAGCTCTTGCAAGAACAAACCCCACACCCAGATCAAGGCTGCTACTGACCTGTCCGAATGTATCTGCTTCCTGATTGATAGCCTGCACCAGGGGAGCACTTTTGTAAGTTAAGGTTCAAGATTATGACCAGAGACATTACAGTTTCCCTTTAGAGCAGATGTTGATGAACTGTAGAAGCTTGTCTGAACTGTACCTTAATTTAGCACTGCAGCTATAAGGCTAGTGTAGATAAGTTAGATGAGGTCCAAACATCAAGTCCTAAAGAATGCCAATGTTTAACACTGAACACCAAAAATGATAATTAGTGTTGAATGGTTGTGTATTAACTTATTTTTAAGTCATCAAATTCGAGTCTAGGTCGTGTAATGAAAGCTAAAACCCCACCAGTAAGCTACATGAAAACTGCAGGCTTTTAGATAACATACTCATACAGCATCAACGATCTATTTTTTTGGCCATCAGTGTATGATATTTTGAATTCTTCTTCTTCTTCTTCTTCTTCTTCTTCTTCTTCTTCTTCTTATTATTATTATTATTATTATAATTGTTATTTTGAATGTGTTCAACTATGTGTAGGGGTTGAATGAGCATCTGTTGCCAGTGAAAAAGAGAGATTGTCGAAAGTTCACATTGCTTAGTCAGAGTGTGCAGATAGTCAGGCTGGAGAAATCTCTTTTTGATGAGCTGGTGGATCCTGACACACTGAAGAAGCTGGAGAACCTGCAAAAAACATATCCTAGGTGAGATATCCGAGGTGACTCCAGTAGCTACAAACATGTGTTGACTGATAGATTACATTTGTGGTGAGGGGAAAATGGCGTAGATTTGACTTTTTACAAGCTAGCAGAGACACTATGATCTCCTGAAGTGATTTGTGCTGGTAGGCCTGTTGAAACTGCATAAATCATTGATTACTTTTTTTGTTGTTGTTTTACTCTTCTAGTGATGAGGAGTTATGCAAATTTTTCTTGAAGCACAAACGCTGGCAAGATTACAAACGCTGCCTGGTTCAGGACATCCTGTCCCATCGCATTCACAAAGGAAATGTCTCCCAAACACCATTCCCATTCACCCAGTATCTGCACTCACACAGACAACAAACCAAACCACAAGCCAAGCAGTGCACCGAACACACCTAAAACCTTAAGCCATAAGAGATCCATCATGTGTCTTTGAGTAAGTGAATTAAAAGTGCAGTTTATCAGCATTGACATGAGCAAATTGTTTTTATTTGTATAAATGGGGAATTCTGCTCTATCCTAATTTAGCCTAACCTAGCCTAATCTGTAACCTAACCTAAACAAGCCCACCCTAGCCTAATGAAACCTATCCTAGCCTAACCTAACCTACCCTAGCCTAACCAAACTTACTCTAATGCATTTGAGCCTAACCTTCCCTAACCTATAACCTAACCTAAACTAACCTAACTGAGTTTAGCCTAACCTACCCTAACCTAACCTAGCCTACTCCGACGTACCCTAACAAATTTTGGCCTACCCTACCTAAACTAACCTAGCCTAAGCCAACCTACCCTAACAAATCCTAGTTTAACCTAGCCCACCCAAATCTAGCCTAACCTAATTTGCGGTGGTCATAGGAGGTAGAGGTTGTTATTTTCATATCTTGCCTTTCATGTACCTCTTTTCTATAACTGTTTAATTTGCTGTAACTATTTGTGCGTGTGAGATATTAAACCTACAGACGCCTGGTTACTTTCACCACAGTTGATAGTGAAGACAGTTAACACAGTTTTAATTCAGCAAGATTTTCACATGCAATCACTCTGTTCTCACTCTCTTCTCACTCTGTTCGCACACTTTGTTTACAGGTTTACTATGTAATGATGCAGAAATTTGGAAACATTTTTGAAATTCTCCTTTAAAGGAAAAGGTAGTTATTCATAATTTGATCAGATCTGAAATTTAACAAAACTATAAAGATATTTGAATTAGTGTTGAATTAGTTAACCCATATTATTTCACTTTCATTGTGGATTTGACCTTTGAGCAAAGTTGGCACTGTTTAACAAAACACCAGTATAGCATTGTTTTTTTGCACACAGTTTGAACATTCATATTTTGTTGATTTTCTACTGAGGTCGCATTTCTGCACATTTTAATACACTGTTACTTTTATTTGCTGAGTTTTATGTGTAATCTGAATTTTAATGGTAGCTTTTGTGATTGCTTGAGTGCCCATCACAGAAAAAACTATGAATATTTGGCTGACTTAAAGCTGAAAAACGTCAGTACTCCACAGCACAGCACAGCTCCAGAAACAGCCACATTTGAATGCATTGTGTTTATGATGTCATGAATAAGCAGTGTATTTGCATATACCCACTTCTTTAGCCTACATCAGCTTAGAACCGCCCAATCACACTGACCTTATAAATAGTTTTTCATTATGACCAGCTAATTAGAACAGAGATCATTCGCATACATCAGCCTTAAAGGCCCAGAAACCCTTACTGTTTAACAGTTAGGGACAAAGAGCGATTTCAGAAAGGACAGATGAAAAGGTTTAACCATTTTTGGTACATCATAAGTGGTTTTAAGGAGAACATTGTTTTAAGAAGAAAACTATCTATATATAAATTATATATGCATAATGATATATACGTACCTCTCTCTCTCTCTGTCTCTTTCTCTGTCTCTTTCTCTTTCTCTCTCTATACTAATTTTGTGGAAGAGAGGCCTTTTATAACTCATGAGAAGTGGATCACGAAAAGAAGACAAAAGGTGTTAAAGTGTATAATTAGGTCAGTTGTAATGTTTTATGGTTTATTCTTTGGTTCAGTCTTTGGACTGCAGTCAAATTAAACTAGTTCTTAATGTTGATATAATTATTATTAACCAGTAGAAATGATTATCAGTAGAAGTAAACCATTTACCAGCAGATGGCGCTATGACTCATCATCTCATCATTTACTGCCTCTTCACAGCGGTAACTGCATATACAATAACAACACTGTATGACAGAACTAAAGTGATGGTGTTATTAGTAGCTAGAAGGATAGTTAGATCAAGGTGTTTTTTCAAAATCTGCTTTAGCTTAGTGTACTTATTTAAAAGAATCTACATACATCAAATGTGTTAGAGTCATACACCAAAAACAACATGTCAGTTTGTCCGTTTGTTTTTATCTTTAGGATTAATCAGGCTATTTGTGTCATTGTGCCTTCAGGACTGATATAAATAAGCATATAAGTCCGGCTCTGATTGACTGACAGACTGTGCCTTGTTCAAAAAGCTGTCTGGGCTAAAACACTTCTTTGTAACTTTAATGCGACTGGATAGAGATAAAGTCGTATATGTATTTAAATACTTTATTTTTTAAATATCTTAATACTAATACATTTAAAAATGGGATGTTTTTGCAGTTGTTTAAACTGTAAAGACTGGGGACAGTCAGCTGTACCACGGCCATTCAGAAATACTGTAAGATGCATTCTGACATTTTAATAATGTTTACGTGCAATTTGTTTACATGCACTTGTAAATAAAAACAGATATATTTTTGATATGCGCTCATTAACATTCGATTACATTAATGTGGCGAATTATTAATAAATATTAACACCATAAACATTAACGATTATTTGAAATATTGCCATGGTGACGCGGAGTCCCGCCCCTCGAAGACGACGCAGCTCCACATAGGCACCGTAAAGAAGTGAGGCACTGTCGCAAAAAGCAGCAGGCGAGGAAAATAAATAAATAAGGAAATAAATAAAGAAAGAAACCAGAGGAAAAACGGGTTTAGGCCGCGCTGTCCCGCGGTTAAAGGCCTCTCTGGTGACCGGGTGTAGGTGGTGGGGAGCCGGACAGCGTTGATTTGAGCTTCGGGATTGATATTAGCGACGCTCCGCCTGAGCTCCAGCGCTGCTGTGGACTGTGGAGGTTTGGACATTTCTCTTCTCCGGAGAAAAACAGCACGGAGCCTCTTCCCTCTCTGTGCCGTGCCTGCTTTAGTTATATTATTTCATTAACTCTCCTGGGCGGTCTGACTTTCCTCAACTCCGTTCCGGTCTGTTGTTGTGGGTAAGTTAAACTAAACCCGAGGTTATTTACTATTTAGGTTGGCTTAGCTATAATAACATATAACACTGATACTCGCATTAAGCGCTGCATATCTCCTGTAACTCTCTCTCTGGCTTGTTATTATGCATGTCCGATACTGTCGAAGGTTTAGAAGTTCAAAAGCAAATCTGAATGGCTTTAGAAGGCGGTATTGTGTTTAGCAATGTGTATAACAAAAGTGCTACCTCGCCCAGACCAAGTTAGATCATAAGCCACTTTGTCCTGGAAGGGTTTAATAGATGAAGCGTGCTGTTTATGACCATGTAAAGCAGTTTAGTGTGGTGGAAGTGAGCCTGAGTCACTTGGACAGAATCTACGTGTAACTCTGGACTGGACTTGTGAACAAGTTTGCATTATATCACACCGTTGGGTTTGGCCTGGATGTGTATGTGGGGGTTGAATATGTGAATTGTGTCTCTGTCCTTGTGCTCAGATGACATGCAATGTGATTAATGATTGTTATGTGATGTTATGTGTGTTCTGTGCAGGGTTGACAGCTGCCTTTCTCATGAAAGTTGTGTCGATTTGGGGGAGACCGCTGAGAAAGAGACAAGCAGAAAAAGGAAAATATTAGAGGTCATATTCTGACCCCAAGCAGGGCATGTGGTATTGCACACAGGACACATCTGCCTTCTACCAGGAACCTTTAAACTGGGAAATATCCAGCGGATTTGGGGATTTTAATTCACGGATGAGGCATCTACTCTCTCATCTCCAGTCTGAAATCCTTCACACAATGTGGAAGCAAGGATACTAACCCGATTTGTTATTGCCTGTTCCTGCGTACATGCAGAATGGCATCCAGCGAGAGACTGTACGAGGTTTGGATGTTGTACTGCAACAAGGTACAGTATGCAAGTCTTTCTGTCTCCCTGAGTGATGCATTTGTGTCTTTTCAGCAAGTAATAATAGTCACTTCCTTCTAGTCACTCATTTCCACTGTTCAGGTGGATGTTTTGCACATCATTAGTAAGTCATCAAAAAACATTTCCCAGGTTCTGGTCCAAAAGATCCACAACCCAGTCCAGTCCATTTGTGGATGAGACAGAGGGGGGCTGAGTTGGGCCACAGGCTGTAATTGTAACATAACAGAGTGCACATATGGCAGGGTTTTCTGATAAAAATGGCCAATGTAGGTCCAGAATCCTGCATAATCTGGTGATTTCCATAACCTAACACAGTAATAGTGCATTCACATGTTTGCCATGAGAATATGTTTGGGGCCTCATAGTAATCTCATGCAAAATTTGGCATGATGACAGGATAAAAAAAATGGATGGTTATCAGAGGAGAGTTTTGGCAGTATAGCAGTTTTCATTAGTTTTTTAAGGTGAAAGAAGGCAGGAAGAAATACTTCAATCTGAGTTTTTTAATGTACAATTCTGGGTTCAACGTGAATTTAATGACCAAGATATTTGACATCCATGACTCACTTTTTAATAAACATCCGCTTTGTTAAGTTGGGAAAATTGAACTCTTTGATGGAGAGTTCTGCTTAAGGCTATGGTCTATGAAATGTCACTGGTGCCTCCATCTGTTGACTGCTGGAGCTTTTGGAAGCAGTCTGTGGTTCACAGTTTTTTTACTGTGTAGAAATGAACTGTTTCTGTAGATTAAAGTACTTTGTGTAAGATACACTATGTTAGTTTTGCATACTTGTATACATCTCTGGTGAAAATATGTAGTTCCAAGCAACATGCAGAACCGTTCCCAGAGTGGTTAAATGTGGTTACTGTGAGCATGTTGGATGAGTATTCAAAGACAACTCATTCAGAACTTGGCAAAGGACGTGTTTTCTAAATGATCTACTGTTGTCATTGACATTGAGCCAGGCCTTTTTTGAGCCTGTACATGTGACATTAATATATTAAATATGTATAACATGGCCAAAGTCCTACCTGATGCCTCTGATTTCAGGCATTACAGGATGACTCACAGCAGCACACAGACCCCAAATTGTAGCAAGCATTTGTTTTCCTGACTTAGTAATGTCACCCCTTTTTAATTACAGCAGAAATCTCTGGAACTAGTGCTGATTTACATATATGTATTTATTAATGTATGTATGTTATGTACTGTTGACAGTGACGGTACATAAGGGTATCAAAACACTGATGTTCCTGACGTGCTCAAACCAGAACAGCATCCTTTACAATGTCACAATCATGCCAGTGCTACTGCTTTGCTGAGAAACCATTCAGATAATATCTGGTCAGCTTATTATGATCCCTTCCTTGATGGATAGTTAGAAGGGGCGGGGGGTGGGGGGGCTGAGTGAGCGAGGCTGCGATTGCCGTTGCATTTGTACACTTGCAAAGTGCACCTACATATTAGTGGTTTTGATGAAGTGCCCAATGAGAGTAGATACAAGGTGGGTTGACACAGTAGAGTGGTACTGTAAACAGAAACCATCCTTCTCTGCATGGCTAAAATAATTAGCAGAAGATAAAAAGCTATCTGTAGATTTAACCAGCACTTTTTAATCCCAGAGGGCTTTTGGGGTAATGACATGCACTGCACACTTAACTGGGCTGATTAGCAGATGATCTGAGCAGGCTAAGATACTGGTACTGATGTGGTGTTTGTGTGGTGAAAGTGGTAAATACCCATTTTTACCACAGATGAAAGTCATATTTACAAGTTAACTAACATGTAAGTACAACATTCTAACACTCATCCAAATCCACAGACTTGGCTACATGCCAGTCTTGGTGTAATTTATTCGGTTGCACTAGCTGTGATGGTTTTAAAATTCTTTTAGATGTTTTGCATGTATCTCTCCATGGATATATTAAAAATGTAGATTAGGCCACAACCTTTTTTTTAAAAGGATTATAAAACAGCATCTCAGGCATACAGCATGGTGTTCATAACCTTGTAATCATGTAATAACTTTCAGTGAAGGAGCTTTTAGACCCATTAAGTACTTCAAATGTCTGGTTCTTATCTCTATGACTCTGGGCAGTTCTGGGTCCATTATATATTTGTTTGTTTGTTTATTAATTTATTTTGCTAGCTAACGTTTTACTACGAACAACACTGAATGACTCTGTTTACACTTCAAAAGAATTATGCAGGCTTTTTAAAATATCTGTGGATTTCTTGTCACTTTTTTCTTTTATTGAAGTTTGCAGAATTGAAGTGTGTGTATGTGTGCGTGCGTGTGCTGGTCCTCACGATCAGTCAGCCAGAGGCCCAAACATGATTAGCTTCCTAATCTTGAGATGTGTCTGTGCTGTTGTTGTGTGTGTTTTTTTTTTCGAACTGGCAGAGGATTTTTTTTTTATGGAGTAAATCAGTTCGGGAGATTAATTTGACTGCTGTGGAATGGGGCCTACAGGCGCATTTTAGAGATTTCTAGGGATGGAAACAAGGAAATGGTTCACAATAAACCTACTGAGGATTCACATCATTAGCTTTAATGAAATTAAGTCATGTGGTGCATGATGCACTGTTAGTAGTTTAAATGAATACGTGCTTGCAGCTCAAACAGTTTCCCTCCTTATCCTAAATGTAGTCAGCTAAGACATGTTTGGTGTTTCAGTATACTTTTTTACTGAAGCCATGAGGGCTAATTTAGTTAACAGTAATGAAACTTATACCACACCAACTAACGCTGTGCAAACTACATACCTAAGATATCACAGCTAATCTTATATAAACTTGCTTATGTGGTTTGTAACACTGTTTGACATACTTATTTATAGTCATGATATAGTCACCAGTGCAACTGCTGTTTTTGGTTGTGATGTGTCTATTTATTTGATCATATTCTAAGAAACCTCATGGGCATGTCTTTTTGAGACTACTTAAAGACCTGGGAGACCTAGTCTTCTTCTTGCATGACAACAGTGAACATATTCAGCTCTTTGAATTGGGGTTCATTGAACAAAACATTGGCCAATATCTGTCACCATATTTCTCTCCTCTCTAAGTAAACTGGGTGGTGTTAATGTCGCCTCTATAAGCATTCCACTTCCCAATCACAAGACTGACGTCTCTTGCCCTGTCCACGCACAGCCCGTATAACGTGTCTGGTTTCAGTCTGTAGCTGCCTGTCACCCAGTTACCCATTTATCTATAAATCAGTGCTGTTTCTTTGCCCGTTTATTCGTTCTGGCATTGTTTCGTCTTATTTGTCTGTCTGTCTGCTTGTCTGTTGGTCCGTTCCTTCATGCCGCTGTGTTAGGATAAACTCATACATTTTATGTAATATTTTACTCTGTGTTCCCTGGGCCATTAACAACTCTGCATGCAGTTTCCATGATGATAAATGGTGTGGAATAGCGCTACATTGCTTGCTGGCTACATTGCAGCTGCATTATAGCTCCAGTGGAAAATTAAAGAAGCACACTGCAGACACTGAGCTTGTCTTGACTGATCAAAAAACAGCAAATTATTTTTTTCACAAAACTTTTCATGACATTATGAAGTGTTCGTTCTAGTGCCTGTGCGTTTTTGAAAGGGTTTTTAGAAATATTACTCTTGTGATGTCTGCCTCCTCTCTTAGTGGAATGTCCTGTCAGCCTCAGCTTCTGGAAAGAGCCTAAATGTGCTTTGAGTGCCAGCAGCGTCTTACTGGCCTGTTGCATCAGCATGCCTGATCTAGTGCTAAGAGTCCATTGATTCTTAAATGGTTCTTGACTAGGACATATGGCTCTAGGAAAAAAAATGTAGATAGTGTTGAAACTTTACATTACATACGTTTTCTTTGAATCTTCAGAAAGGTTTATTGGGAACCCTTTTTTAGGGGTGTTCCGATTTTTACTTTTTCTTTATTAATTATTACTTATTTATTTGTTTGTTTGTTTATTTGTTTACTTATTTATTTATTAATCATCCACAAGGCAGCGTGCACTAAGGTTGCATTGATTTTTCATTATCATATCGACATCGGTGCTGATACTTGCACTAGCACAGTATTCCAAAATGTGTGCTGATATGCATACTAATGCGTATCGTCAATGCCACAAAGCCTTTCTGATTTGTGATGCATGCTGCTGAGTGATGCATGCAGATGAAAGAACACATCAGCGGTGGGTGTTTAGTCTATAGTACAATTGCCCTTGGCAAAATTTGTAATGCTAGTATTTCACAGAAAGGCAATAGTAGTGAGTGATATACCAGGCAAAACACTCTGGAAGGCTTTTTTCACCATTGTGCTGCTAATAAGCTGTTATCATTGTACATACAGTGTAAAAAAACCCATAAGCCCTTTTTAAATATTTATCTCTCATCTCCCGTCTGAGTTAATGTCAGTCCAGTTTGTTACTGTGGGATGTAATTTTAGAGAGCCTTGGAAGGATCTGTCAGGCTCTTGGGGTAATGATAGCCTTTAGGTCTTTAACATGGTCGCTAGCTAGATGGGCAAGTGTGTCCACTTGCGTGGTCTGCAGTGCACCTCCTTGGGTCAGCAACATCACACAAAATGGTGGTTTGTGTCAGTAAATCTGTGTGTATTGCTGGTTAAATCTCATTAACTAACTAACCCAGAAATCTTTATTGATGTGCAAGAGGTGCATGAGGTGTATAAGTTATGTTTTAGGAGTGCTTGGTTAACTGTTCCAAGTTTCAGCATGTATATAAGCTCATAAATAAGTCAGAGACACTGCAGTTAATTGGAGGTAGATAGGATAACTATCATAGCTGATAAAAAAATAAAAAAAAAACTCTTATAAACAAACCAACATAATGGCTCATCCACTGAATGTATGATCATGGTCCACTTGTGTAACAAATTATTGTCTGTAATCTGGTATTATGTTTCAAATTACTTGTTTCATCCATATTCTGATCATTCTGGATATCGAAATGCATCGATCTGCATTCATTAAGTCACCTACATTAATCACAATATTTTTATGTGCTAATTTTAGGCCACAATAAAATTCTCAGTCTTTCTGTTGTCTGTCTTTTTATATAGTTGCTTCAAGTATATGTTCCTACAAAGATGAACCGGAATTGTACCGGAGTGAGTGAATAACATCATGTGAAAATTGAAATTCCTTGTACGCTGAATCGTTTCTTAAAGAATTATAATGGAATTGGATAATGGTGAGGTCAGAGATTCATGTCACTGGTCACTGGCGATGGCAATCAGAAAGGACACAGTGAGCCATTGCCAGTGCATTCCTGGGAACAGAAAGAGGGTTTTGTGTTGTTTTGTGTGTGTGTGTGTGTGTGTGTGTGTGTGTGTGTGTGTGTGTGTGTGTGTGTGTGTATGTTTCTTTTTCTTCCTCACAGTGTCACTGATTTTGAAACTGGTTGCTGTTTCCTTTTTCAGTTATTAATAATGAATTATTATACAGCAGAGCAGGTTCACATATTGAAAGTAGTGTAGAAAAACATAAAAACTCATGGTGGATAAGCTAATACTTATCATCTTGAGATGCTCAATAACGAGACTAAAAAGTAAAATAATATTTGAAATAGCCTCTTCCGACATGGGGACAGGGGCTTTCCTTAAAAAAGCCAGGCTAGGTAGAAGTGAAGAAGTGATTGCCACAGCTAGTTTTGATGCTGACAATACACAAAAATTCTAAGTGAGGCATGAACACACATTACCATTACCATAGCAGTCATATTCTACCTGCTGAGAAAGTGAAAATGGCTGTAGTAAACACTTCTGTATGGTAATATACAAGGCCATGAAAAGCTTTCTCAAACTGCTATCAAAAAGAAAAATGTATTTAATTGGATTTGTAATTTATTTTCAGCCACAAAGTTTGAATTTGTGTCTGTAGTCTTTCCCTATATATAGTGGTGGTTGTAAATGATGTAAACTATTATAGTCACATCATAACAGTAGTCACATTATGCATGTCCGAACAGTGGGTACGGATTAATCCAATTAAACAAAAACAACACAATTATTATACTTGATCATTTATGTTGAGTAAATTATCCTGTATTACATATCTGTGAGTGGCAAAAATATTTGAACCTCTGGCATTAGCTGTTAATTTGAAGGTGACGTGTGGGCATGTGCTGTAGTCATATCGCAGGACTCGCAATGTCAAGTAAGGCAAATCATGCTACGACTTTTTTGCTGAAAAAAAACTTGCACAGTTCCTCATTTTCTATGACTAAGGGTTTGAAAAAAAAATCAATCAAATAATGTGCTGATTTCCCCCATGTGTTTTCTATGCCCTGAGTGACATACACCAGAACTAATATGTAAAATGGGGAAATGCTGTTGCGTTAAAGGTGTAAACGCCTGATTAAATCTTTTCTCAGAGAGCAAATCTTTTCCTCTGGTCCTGTTTACAGTCTGAGCTTTTACACATTAACCAGGCTGTGACGACATTTCTGCGTCAGGTGATGTACACACACTCATAGAGGAACAGGTGATAGAAGGACTTTACTCTGGACCCTCATGCTATGTTAAATCACAGCTTTATTTTTGTTTATTATTTATTTAATCTGAATATTTTATTTACTTTTATTTGTTAGAATTTGTTAGCAGCAGTGTTTTAAAAAATGTTTTTTTTAGTAGTAGTTTTTATTTATATGTATATGTATAAGTTGTGCATTAGAGCTAATATGAAATATGAAAGTGCCCAACCCAGCATTCTACGTTTTAGCTAATGTTTCCACATTTTGTTATGTTATATAAATCAAATTGTTGGTTTGTTTCTGGATAGATCTCTACAGATTGCCTTACAGATGTATTTAATATATGTGGATGTGATACACTTTATTGGTGCCGGATCCAGTTTGGGAGGTGCAGCTGGTTCAGGCTTAATTTCAGCCTGAACCAGCTGCACCTCCCAAACTGGATCAGGCTGAAATTAAGCCGTTGTTTCCTTGGTATGCAAAAAATAAACCAGATAAAGCAACATACCAACAGTGCATTTTTTTTTAATGTGAATGGCTGTGTCCCTTCTCTCATGCTGTGTAGACTGGTGCAGACGTGATGTAATCGCATGTTGTTACCGACGAACATTGTTAGACACATAGAGGAAACAACCTTGCTTCTTGGGTTAATGATAGCCTTAACTCATGGGTTGGCTTTTAGCATACCACTATTACCAACTATACCACCCGCATTAGACAGGGCGTGTATGGGACACATTCATAAGACGAATGACTTCTGATGTGATGAATGGCTCCTATAAAAGATTGAGTGGGTATTACAGAATAATAAGCCAATGTTCATTTACAGAAATAGATTGGAGTATTTACCAAAGTGAATTTGTATAATTCAAGATATATAGGCACCTAACCAACAGTCGGGCTATTAAGATAGTATATTGGTATTGGCTCTCTGTATCGACTTGAACTTGAAGATCAGGT
The DNA here is from genome assembly GCA_024036415.1 of Prochilodus magdalenae. NCBI lineage: Eukaryota > Metazoa > Chordata > Actinopteri > Characiformes > Prochilodontidae > Prochilodus > Prochilodus magdalenae. Next base: position 2,246,978 of record JAMWET010004488.1, read on the forward strand.
GGCTGTATTGGTAGATGAAAAGGTATCAATATAGTGCATCCCTTAAAGCAGCCACAAAGCTAGGATTTTTGTCTTTACACTAAGCACGGTTGTAAGTCGCTCTGGATAAGAGCGTCAGATAAATGCCTTAAATGTAAATGTAAATGTCTTTGTCCATATACAGTGTTGCTTGAAAGTTTGTTAGCCCTTTGGGCTAGTATTTGTGCATGCATATGATGTGAAATACTATAATCATTTTTTTCCCATAGAAGTCATACAAGTAGATAAAGAGAGCACAGTTGTACGAATAAGACACTGTTTGGTGCAGTGAACCCAGTGGTGAAGCATTAAATTTCATATAAGCCAAAAGCACTCAAAGCAAAAGCAAAACCTGACAAAAGCGGATTGTAGATACTCATCAGACTGAAAACTGGTGCAGGAACAACTCTGTGGTTTGAGTCCACTGGATAGTTCAGGTTTAAATGTGGTTGATTAAGAAAGATAACTCTTAAGATCAAGGCATGTGGTCATTCACAAGGTCGCAAGGTCATTTCTAAGCAATGACGAGCCTTATTCACAGTGGCTAATGTCATGATTTATGAGAACCTTGTCCCATCTGTGATGCATGGTGTTGGTAGTATCATGGTTTGGACCTGTTTTCCTGTGAATGGCTGTGTCATATCACTAATAGAATTCTGAATTTTGAATTATACCTGCAAAATCTTAAAAAGTCAGGACATCTGCCTGTAAATTCATCTCAAGAGAGCGTGGGTCATGCAGCGAGACAATGACCCTGAGCACACAAGTCATTCCACCAAAGAATGGTTACAAAAAAGAAAGATAATGTTTTGGAATGGTCAAGTTTAAGTCCTGATCTTAATCCAGTAGAAATGTCATGGAGGGACCAGAAGTTAGCAGTTAGTTTGAGTCCTGAATCTTGAATTCCATTACCTTTTAGTACCTTCAACTTTGTGGACTTCTTTGAGCAGTGAAAACAAAACATTTGACTCTGCCATGTTCAAGGGTTAAGCTCACCACTAACTGGTCTCTATGTTTACACCATTTCCTGTTGCACTAACACTAGTGAAATTGTCCTGTAGTTGACACAAACACACTCCTTGTACATTGGCTTAACGCTAAACACTTGCTTCCGGATTGCCCGTGTTTGTAGTTGCATCAGCAGCTTCTTAAACTGAAGTCCCTCTTTGAAGATCTCAGTTCTGAATGCTATAAGCTAATCAAGCTTATGTCCTCTGCTTATGACAGGTGTAGCTGCAAGTGCTGTCTTATTGATTTGAGCTGCGCATGTGGAGATGGGGGGGAGGGGTTTGTTTACTGAATGCTGCAACATTAATCTCTGGCTGAGAAGACAGATGGATGAGAGAGAGAGAAATAGGGATTGAACAAATGAATTAATGAATAAGTGAGGAGATGTTAAGATCTCTATTCATTGAACTTTTGAATTGACATGCTTCATTTTTCTTCAACACAGTATTATTCTTATACTGTACGTCTGTATTAACCCCTGGTCGTGGTCCTGTGTGTTTAAGCCAGTGTTCTCTGATTGGTTAGCTCATCCTTTTCTGTTTTTTTCTGGTGTTACTAGATGACATCACCTTGTAATAGAACAGGGATGGAATTCCAATTGGACATTTCAAGCAGATGAGAGAAATGGTTTCTGTATGAGTGAGTTCCTTATGTTAATCTTGTGAAGGTCACAAATAAATCATTTAAGGATAGGTAGCCAACAGCCAACGAAAGGAAGAGTAAACACAACAATGTCTGAAGTGCTTGGCAAGAGACCACTATAATGGCTGCTATAGACCACTTACATGACTTGCCAGCAAACGAGAAGTGATATGAGTAAAAGAATAATGATGAGAATAATGATTGTTAGCATTGTTCTGCTTTTATACAGTAAAAGGATGGAGTTTGATGCTGAACTCCTATGTTTCTTCTAGACTGGTAAGAATTGATGGGGGAGGTGGCGGCATTGTGCATTTTCTGGTGGTATGCTGCTTACTATAGTATGGAGTATAAATTTGCAAGGTTACGTGTTATTAGACATTCCTCCTTTAAAAAGCTTCTTTTTGGGTAGTATGTGTTTATTTGATTAAGAAAAAAACAAACACTTGAATTAATACAGATATCAATAATGCAATAGTAGTGATTTTTATGTATAACAGTGCATTTGTTTAACCAAATCCAAACCTCAAGAAAGGCCTATATTATTTATAGTTATTATTTAGTACCAAAATTGATGAATCTATGGAATTGTTTTTTTGTTACTACATGTATGTTTGTTTGTATTTGTTGTAATTTATTTTTACATACTGTCACAATGAGATAAATGGGTTTTAGGTGTCTTTTACACAGTACTCTGTTAATCCAACTGTGGAGATTTTAAGGATGAATGAATGGAGAGGTGAGAGATAAATTGAATGGGGAAAATGAGAGACTGCAGTAAAGGAGGAAGAAGAATGACTGGGTGAGCTGTGACAGTTAAAGATGCAGGAAGTGCTGTGCTTTCACATATATACTTAAGTAGATTAACTTGACCGCTAAGTTGTCGAGTTAACTGCTCAATGAAGACTCTGATTCACACAGTGTACTGAGCATGTGTAAATGGGACACAGAGGCTCTAACTGTGACCTTTGACCCTGTTAGGTCAGTTTTCCAAGATTGGCCTCTAATAACCGCTTCGGGTAGCTGTTACAGAGCTTTAAGCAAAACTATTTTTAAGCACATGCATACGTATGGACACACATAGTGTTGGCTGATGTTTAGATGCCAACCTTAAAAAGGAAACATGTACAGTATAAGTGATAGAATTTAGGTAGAATAGAAAACAGTGCCTAGAGATGTAAAACAAAACAAACAAAAAAAAAGAGATGTAAAAAAAAAAAAAAGATGTCATCAATATGGCCCTCATTCTTTTCACTCTTTGTTTTTGTGGAAACCAAAATGAGTGAGTTGTAGAAAATATCTAATTGAGACTAATTAATCTAATTAACTGTCTTTCAGCTCCAGCCAGTAATTTAAACCGGATATCATCTCCTTTCTCATGGTTTTAAATGTTTGAGAACATGGTGTACTGGAAACAGGGGACAGTCTATCAAATTAAGTAAGCAAGCCTAAGTGATTGAGGTTTTTATTCATTTGTTGATTTTTTTTTTATTTGTGTTGTTCTTTGTTTAAATGTGTATCCCCTGTCGGGCGACCAGGGACCTTTATGTGTATTATGTTCTCCCCGATGTTGGTGGTGAACGTTGGTTAAACATTATTAATCACTCTTGGCATCAGTTTACTACTTGTGAGGGTGGCAAACTGCCAAAGCACGTGGTTATGTTACTTTATCATAGTGGTAACCAAAAATGAATGGCACCACAATGAGCTCCCATTGAGAGCTGGGATTGTCGGGTTGTGTATTGGCAAGAAACTGGCGATATGATAGTATCATGATAGAGGGATAATAATTTGATATATTGCGATACTTCAAGCAAGGCGATAAATGTATGTAAAACTGTCATAGTAAAAAAAAAACACCATATGCCTAGGTTTGCTAATGCTATTACATTATCAGTCCGCTCTTACAGTACTTGTTGACGTGGTGTAAGAATCTGGTGAACACCTATCTAGAGTTGTTGTGGGTTTAAGTGCAATATTATTGCAGTGATTATTAAAAAACTATTATTAAACAATTAAACTACCGAATTGATACAGTCTCACAAAGCATAATAGAGTGATATTCAATATATATTTTTCCTCTTTGGAATTTGCGGTGGGTAAGCGGTGTGAATGATAAGTGAAAAAGTGTTTGGTAGTGTTTGGGAAGCTAATTTGTTTGTTAAGTAGATGATTACTGATGTATGAATAAATATGTATATAGCTCAAATATAATATTGTAACATACGCACTCATCATTATAGCAGTATGTTGATTATATTCTCTCTCTCTCTCTCTCTCTCTCTCTCTCTCTCTGTTTCTCTCTCTCTCTCTGTTTCTCTCTCTCTCTCTGTTTCTCTGTCTCTCTCTCCATGAGTACCGGCCACACCTCTGGTTTCTGTATGTGCACACCACTCTCGGCTCATTCTTTCTCTCTGTTTACCTGTGTAACTGGTCTAACCTCCCATCATGACTGTTGCTTGGGCTAGATATATGCATTTTAGCCATTGAGGCGGTTATGAAGTCTACAGTTTACACATCAACATCTTAGTGTGAAACTATTTCAGATTTTTATTCATTAAAACAACAAACGCATAGCACAGTGTTTCAACATTACAACATTATGGTGATGTGTAAACAGGTCACAGTGATATTCACCATGACGTACCTCTGTGAGTCTTCTATAGCTTAAGTGAACTTTGACTTGCGGGTCAGGGTGTGTGTTCAGTCTCATAAAACTCTTAAAGAGTGTATATCACTTTTTATCCGCTTTCCTCTGCAGTCTTCTGTCTCTGTGTTTGGCATTGCAGGCTGGGTAATTACAGAGAAGAACGGTGGTTTGGACTTTGAACAGAGTGGAATTAGGGCCTGAATGGTATTAGGACTGAAAGTGGAGGAAAGAGGGAACGTGACGTTTCACTGTGTAAAGCCAGCTTAAACAAATGCTTGTTCAGTTTTGTGTTTGAGCTGGGAGACTATTGGAGCTTATAAGTAAAGGATGCTTAAATCCCACAAATTAGTTGTACAGACTGAATTCATAAATCTTATCATGCTTGTCTCAGTTACTCTGTAACCTCAAACAGACTTGTTAATGTGGTTTCTGACATTAGATGACTTACTGTACTTCACATGGCCAAAAACCCCAATAGCAGCAATTCTGTAGCCTTTTCTGAGTTTGTCAGTTTTTGGCCTTTCTTTGAGAAGCTAAGTCCCCCTAAACTTAACTATGCATGATAAGCAGATTTAAATGCTTTGACTGTAACTTAATGTTCAATAACGCTTCTGTGAGTTGAGTTGGACAGTTGTGGTCTGAGCTGCTGGAGCTTTAGGCTGTTCACTGACAGGCCCCTCCTCCCTTAACCATAGCAACCCGACCTGACCGCTTGTTCTCATAAACCACACAGAGGGTCTGATACCATGTCTTACAGAGTCTCTCTCCTACACACACACACGCGCGCACACACACACACACACACACACACACAGACAGTTTGGGACTGGGCAAAGGTGACACACCCTGTTTATTTTGGGGCAGGGCACCAGGACCATAAGAGAGAGTGTACGCCACCCTCAGCCACATTAGTCTGTTGTTAGCATAACTTTTACTGCTGTTACAAAAATGAGGCAGGGATTTAGTGCTGAACTGTCTGACCTTTATTAACAAAGGCCAAAAACACAGCTTTATGTGATCAGATAATTTGCTACAACAATACAATTAGTAGCTCAAGTGGAACAAAAAGTGGAGCCTTATATAAAACAGCAGCTTAATACAGTATGATAGAGTATACCCGTGTTCAGCAAATACTATCTTTAATTTTTATGATTAGGGTCATTCAATATGATGGGTGTCAGAAAACGTTAGCATGTTGCTACCAACGCATTGTTAAGGGCGTGACTAAGAAAGCAGAAATAGCACAGCTGTATCGCTAATGTTAGGTAGGTCCCAACACAATGCAAATATGCTTTTCTTAGAAATTGTGTGTTGGCACATGAGGAGAAAAGAATACCATGTGTCACAGAGCAAGTCTACATCAGCATCCAGCATGATACTAATTTGCTGTGTTAGCTAATTGGTTTCATCTGAAGACGTGGCCTATGTTGCTCAACCAACTCAGAAACCTACATGTCCAGTCACGTGTTGCACATTAAAAAGTTAGCTGCCATTTTTGCGGAGGGCTTTTGCCTAAAAAGTTTTACAGTTACTAAATGTCAGAATTTATTTGAATATGTAATCCTAATTCCGACATACTTTTAAGGAAATTGTTTGTTTATCCTTATGCAGCGCTGATGTAGATGTGCCATAAATAGGCATGCATTATGTTCAACATGAGGAATGCTTTCAAGCGATTTAAAGGCCTCCAGCTGGAACTAGAAAATAATAACGTATTTAATATCTGCAGTTCTGTTTCATCATTTATTCTAAATGCTGGCGTGGCTGCATCATGGATTTTTAAAGTTGCTTGTTGCATTTATTCCTTTCTACTATGGTCTTACTCAAAACCTCACCAGTAATTTAGTCGAGGTCAGCTGAACTTTAACATAACCGTTAACATAAAAATGTTCAAAGCCATGCGCCCCCTAGTGTGCGGTAGCTATTCCTCTTCTTGGTTTTTTAATGCACTGTTTTAAAAATAAGCCCAATGTGTTACTGTGTGTTTAACTAGCCTAATTTTTCTAAATACTGGCTTGTAAAATGTGAGCATGCAGCCGTTACTCTTCTAGTATATTTATTTGCTGTTTACCACAAGCCATTTGCCTCCAAACCACGTGGAAAATACACTTAAGAGTCTCAACTGTATCAAAATGAAAGTATCACGTGTTTCAGGTAGACATGTTCTGTTTTACTGGCATGAGTGGTGTAGTGCTTATTATAATAATCTAATTATAATATTATAAGAACTTATAATAATAATGATAAGAAATGCAAACCAAGAGAAAGAAGCAGCTACTGCATACTAGGGATTACACCACTCTGACACTATTTCTGATAGTTATGTGATGAAGTTGATCAACCCTGACTAATCGTTGGTGACATTGTGAATAAACCCACAGGAGAAGGAAAAGTTTTGCAACAAGTGGCTGTACAAGTGATGTGGAGAAAAGACAGAATGAAGCCAAACTCCACAGGGCAGTAGAGTGTGACCTTTTCAAGGCCTGGATCACATTGCTAGGCTTCAGGAAACCAGAGCTACAGACCAGGCTCCTCAGCTGTTGTCCTCTCTGAGGCATCCACGCTGTCATTCGTTTATGTCTTAATCACATGATCAGTTAACATCAAGCTTGAAGCATCATCGCTGAGCGGTAATGTAGTGAATAAAGGTTACTCCAGGAGTAGCCGAGAGTTTTTAATAATAATTGATCAGATACATGTATATGAAGTATTACACAGTGGTTTTATTCATAAATGTGTCCTGGTTTATCAGATTTTAGAGCTGGCTCTATTTTCCATTCTATTTTATACTAAGACATCAGACTTTGTTGTGCACTGTCTGTGCGCACACTGCTGTATTAAAGTCAATAAACAATATACATGCAGCGGTTAAGAAATAGAGACTGACCACTAGCACAGCTTCAGCTGAATTTTAATTCTAGTGGTGAGGTCATAGGGTGAGGGTGCGGTGCCTGTGTGACTGAGGTTATGTGACCAGGGTCATGTGACTGTGCTTAGAGACTGGCCGTGGTCACATGCTGGGCATTAGGAGTGGACTCAGGGGTCGGAGACTTACTGCTCATTTGAAAACTGCAGTCAGTCTAATCTACTCTACAAAACATGGCTACAGGTTATGGATTACACATGTTATGACTGGAGTTGGTGACTAAATTGTAAAGGATATAAAATATGTGTAATAAAACTGGAAAAATATATCGATTTTATAAAAGTGGACTAGAAGTATAATGCTCTATAATCATGTTTTTATAAAATAATTGCTATTATGTTAATAATTAATAATAATAATAGTAATAATATTTTTTTTTTTGCAAGAGACAGGGTATCAGTGGGTTTTATGATCTTAAGCCAGGGTTGCAGTACCTCAGCAGTTCTTAGATTTTATTAGTCTAGGGTCTCGTTTGTGGATAGTAAGAGGCACCGTGACCCCCTGCAACTGCCCTCTTTCACCCTCTCCCACAGTCATTACTTTCATTAGTTAAAGGAGATGTCTTACTACACCCGTGTCTGCTTTGCTGGCCTATAGCTGACCTGCACCTTAAGACATGGCGCTGTTCCATGACATGCTTAGCTTCCCCAATAGGGCCCAGAACTGTGACACTACATGATTTCTACCCCTGATTCTTAGTCTGGCCAACTGTGGTTACTAACATAACGGATATGACAAAACTCATTCCTGAACAAGAATTTCAAACAGTATACCAGATAAACCGGTATACACTCCACTGTTGTGTCAACAACCTCTGTTCGGATTGGCTGTCCTGTATTGTCTAAATGGGTAGTTATGTGTTGGGATTTGGTGTCATCACACAAACAATCAACAAAGTTTGGGCTGTTTTTTTGCATCCTAATTTCCAGATATGTACTGTATTGACAGGGTGGTAAATAGTACATTTTCAAAAAATGTTTTGGAACATTTATGTTACTTGGAATAATTAATTGATTAATTATCTTTTATACTTTTAATACTTATACTTTTAAATAACCCTTTTTGATATGCGATCCATTGCTTTACAACATTTTGGTATTTCGGTACAATATAAAATGTTCAGTGAAAAAGATCTGTTAATTTAGCACCAAATTAATACTTTACAGTAGTGGAAGTATGTGGCACACACACACACACACACACACACACACACACACACACACACACACACACACACAAACTGGTGGTACTGGTGGTGCCCTATGAGAGAGCAGCACAGGCTCAGAATAAACAGCAGGGTGTGTCACCTTTACCCAAACCCTAACCTCAATGGATGTCTGTGTACTGCTACTGAGTTTAGAATGAATAGAGCTATTCTGCAGAATACACACACACACACACACACACACACACACACACACACACACACACACACACATCTATTCACTCTTAATGATATATAATCTTGGTCATAGTTCACAAATTGTGTGTGTCTCTCTCTTTCTCTTTCTCTTTCTCTTCTTTCTTCTTTCTTCTTTCTTCTCTACTGCACTAAATGATCAACCATCCATGGAGGCTTTCATTGTGTGTATTATGAACATATTAATGAGCCAGATAGCATCCAAAAATATAAAATATATGCAATTCTTTGTACTTATTTAGAATTCCTAGCATTTTTGTAAGCTTATGTTTGTTTTATCATGCTGTTATACTATAATGCACACTGACTGATCTAAGAAAACACTTCTCAAACACATTCCTTGAAGAATCTTAGTTGACTGATGGGTCTCTGTCAGATGATTTGACTCGTTGACCTTCAGGGGTCAGAGCTGACATCTTGTTAATTATTGCACTATATAATGTGGTACTCAGTATACATCTGTATGGGTCTCTGTCTGTCTGTCTGTCTGTGTATGTGTGTGCGCGGGTGTAGGTGCGTGTGCGTGAGCGCATGTGTGTGTGTCTGTGCATGCATGTGTCTGGAGGTCCGTCTTATAAACAGACACTAAAGCACTGATATGTCCACAAATTCCTTTCTTATTTTTATCCAGCTGATTTTGGATTTGCTTGTTGGCATGGACACAGGCTCTGTTCTGGTGATCTCACCAGGAGGAATTTTAGCATGATTTCCTGTGCTGGAGCTCTGTGTACTCTCTCTCTCTGTCTCTCTCTCTCTCCGTCTCTCTCTCTCTCCGTCTCTCTCTCTCTCCGTCTCTCTCTCTCGCTATCGCGCTCTCTCTCTCTCTCTCTCTCTCTCTCTCTCTCTCTCTCTCTCTCTCTCTCTCTGTGTCTCTGTGTCTCTGACTCTCTCTCTTTCTCTCTCTCTCTCTCTCTCTCTCTCTCTCTCTCTCTCTCCACACAGAGAAGCAAACAGCGCGTTTGCTCTCTCACGCACACACATAGACACTTGCACTGTTGCTGTGTGTGAATGTGTGAGCGTTGCACAGGTAACTGATGAGAGATTAGCACTAGAATGTAAGTCAAATTCCTCTGTGTGTTTGCGTGTGCGTGTGTGCGTGCGTGTGTGTGTGTTAGTGCATATATATTCACATTTTGCAGAGCTTTTAGATGCATATCATTTTTGTATACTGACTTGAGACGCTAATAGCATTAGCAAGAAAGATTGCATGTCAGCAGTCCACTGATACTACTTAGGGTGGGTGAAGTAAGCCAACACCATAATAAGCCATGTTCATGATATGTTTAATTGTATTTAGTTTCCCTAAATGTAAAATACTTCAGAGCAAAGAAAACATTTAATAAAATACTTTGATTTAGTTCAGTAATTACAAGAATTAAATCCTTAGAATAAATGCTTTCATAAAATACATAATTGTACATTGGACTTTTGTCTGGTGGCATCAACTAGTATACAGTAACTGTATAAAGCGTTTTCTATGTACCTCAATGTTTGGTTTAAGTTTGCTTTTATTTTTTTGTAACACGTTTATTGAGACACATCATGCTTGTTATGAAACCAAGAAATATTATTTTGATTGGTGCTGTTACACCTTTAGACTGCACCGGGTGAGTAACTTGGGTTATTTAATCTTTAGCTTTGGCTGTTGGGATTAATGATAGCTGGGAAGCAAAGCAGCCAATTAGACAATTTAGCCACTTCAGGCTTGAACGTATTATTGCATAAAATAAATATTGTGTTTTTCAACCACCTACCATGGTAATTATAGTTATTTATTTTTTTTATTTATTTAAGTTAATGACCAGAACAGGCCTCCCCCTGAAATGCACAGATCAGCCTTTTCATGTAGCACACCTCCTTGTATCAATGCTCATAGTCTCCTTTAACCCTGTTCTTCAGTGCTAAGGCCCCCTCGACAGGTCCTCCATGGTACAGGTATTTTGGGAGTGGTGGATGACACTGACGTGATGGTGGTGTAGTGGTGCTGGACTTAGAATAGTCACCACTCAGAAGTGTCCTGTAAGCATTGCGTCCTGTGATTGGTGCGTCCTATGACCACTGGTCATAATGGGCTAGAGGATGACCAAGCCTGCACAGGAACAACTTAGCTATACTCTCAGACTTTATATCTTCAGGGTGTTTCTTTTTTCTTAGGACTACACCATTACACTGTTCTTCTTCCTGCTGTCTTGTGCTGTTGGAATGTTGAGAATGTGTGTGAGAGTATTCACGTGAGTTCCGTTGGTGATGGAATGAAGAATGTGGCCAAGCCAGTTTTCTGACACACAGCACCCACACACTAACAAGAGAGAGATAAGCTAACCTTGGTGCACACAAAGAGACAGTTAGATAATGTTTGTACATACCTTTGTTAACTGATTTTGGCTACCAACCTAGCACCTGCTGAAATCCCACCTTTACATTGCTACACTCTACAGCCACTTAGAAAACTACTTAGAAGTTAGAAAACCCTTAACTTGCACTTTCACTCACTGGCCTCTTTATAAGCTCTACTTATGGGTTGACTATACAGGTGTACAATTACAGACTGTAGCCCATCTTTCATCACACACAATGGTTCTTCTTCATGCTCCATCCACAAAGGCGTTCTTTACTGTGGTAGGGTTAGACAAGCTGTAACGAACATTGTTAAAAAAAATTGTGTAGCCTAAAGAGAAACTGCAGCACACACCTCCGTGTTTTCCCAAGAGGATATACAGTCAGGAAAGCCAAACAAACCACAGTGTGTATACACGAAGGAATCCTATGGGTCCCATGTCTGAAACAAGCTGATGCTATCTAGGCGCACCACAAGTTTATATTAGACAGCCTATTTAAATGTTTAATATTATAAACAGTCTGTATATCATGTTTCAGGTTGTGAAAGATTGTTTGAAATGGTTACCATGGGTGTCGGCATTATGAATAAGAGGGAGATGAGTAGGCATCAGTAAGCTGTGTAATGTTAATTGAACTGGTAAAGCATGTTATGAAGGTACATGGTTTTTCTGTGAGTTGTGGCTGTACAGTTTTGTGCATGTGTTCATGTTTGATGAAGCTCATCATACAAAGACCGTATGAAGACCATATTTGTTTAATATTCTGATATTCTGAATCTCATAAACAAAAAACCCATTAAAATCTGTCTCTCTATCTCTCTCTCTCTTTCTCTTTCTCTCTCACACACACAGAGGGATCCTGATTATCTGAGGCTGTGGTTGGAGATCTTTATCGGCTCGTACGATCGGTGCCTGGATGTGGATTTTGAGAAACCGCCGAGCAGGTGCGCTGTATCTGTGTGTCTGTGAACATCTGCGGGTGTCTCGTGCAGACATTCCGTAGGGGTCTGCCAACACTCTTACACATTTTTGTAATATGTACGCTATAATGTACAGAAAACAGAGGAAATTCTTACAATATCTCCTCTTTTTCTTCCTCTCTCTCTCTTCAGGAGGAATTACGGTGTTTATTGTTGTGTAAAATTTATATATTATGATTACATAAATGTAAGGTTCCACCTTTTCTGACAACTAATCCTTGAACTGTTTCGTTTGACTTCTGCTGGTCCTGTTTTGGTAATGCTTAGGTCTTAGGTTTCGGCTCCCAGTGAAGCCTGATAGCCAGCCAACATTTGCTTGGTGTATAATACAGGTTTGAGGTGTATGTCGCTACCGATCTGCCTCCCTGACCCAACAACTCTGCACTACTGTGACACATGCGTACACTGTATTATCTGTACCCTCATTAAGACATTATATTAGCAGATTAACTTGGAGTATTTAACGCTGTAAGCACTGTATAAGCAGTTTCCTTCTTTTTTATTACTATATTACCTCATTCTGTGTCCAGAAAATGTCCAGTAGTGGACAGTAAAGAAGTAAATGTTATTCATTACTGTACTGTAAGTAGGTTTTTTATGTAAATTTACTGAAATAATTCCAGTTTGAGGGACTTTTTTACTTTAACTTAAACGTCAGAGGAAATTAATTTTACTTTAAACTTCAATTTCATCTTACTTTTACTGCGCTACTTTATGCAAAATCTGACACTATGTTTAGCTTATGTGTCCAAACGAAGTAGTGTGAGGCAAGGCCACCAGTCAGGGTACAGCGTGCACTTTGTTTTAAGCTCGTTTTGACCTGTTGGACAGAGCTTGGTTCTAGCTAATGGAAACTGTTCTCTTTCAGTATTTGTGCTTATGATCATTTTAATAGACATCAGTGTCAGACTAAATAGTAACCTTCTAATAAAAGACTGATGGTGACACTAGAGTCTTAGTACCTAAAATGAGTTGATAAAGCCTTGTTGAAATAATAATTAGGATAATTAGTGCCATAATAAATAATGCTACTTTTACATTCCATACCCAAGTACCTTTGAAGGTAACTACTTTTGTGCTCAAGTGGAGGTCTAAAGGGGGGCTTCTACTTTAACTCATATACATGGTTCGAATACTTTGCCCACCACTGGTGGCGGCATGGTTGCACAGTATAGTGACAACATAGAGTCATCTCACTGTAAGAAGGGTCTGGGTTAGATTGGTCTGCTGGGCCAGCAAGGGCCTTTCTGTGTGGAGTTTGCATGTTCTCCCCATGTGGGAGTTCCAATTTCTTCCCTCAGTCCAGAGACATGCAGTCAGGTAAATTGGATATAAAAAATTGCCCCTAGGTGAAAATGTGTGAGTGACTGTGTATGTGCAGAGTGTTTCCTGCCTACTGCCTACTGAGTGCTGGGTTAGGCTCTAGCACCTCCATGGACCAGAATCGTAGAATCTAAGTGGCGAACTTAAGGTAAATAGATACATAAATAGATGATTAAACTGTAAATAAATTGACGATTAAAACCTTTAAAACCCTGCATTAAAAACATGAAATTATATGCATGTCTCTTCACTACTATTATTAACTCCTCTAGCTCTCTGATTGACAGTCTCACTCACTAGTTGAGACCTTAACCTTTGGCCTTCGGACACCACAGGACGTGTGAACGTGTTGAGTGACAAATGGACATACAATGCAGGTTTAGCCAAAAGCTGCAATGTGGAAAATTATTTGTAGCATTCCCAGCAAGTATTGAAACTGTGCCTTCTTCTACTAATTAAATTTAATTTCACTGTCCTTAAACGGTCTAAAGTATGTTAAAATTACACAACAGCTCTAAACAGACAGTAGTCTCGAAAAGGATTTCTAACAGTGAATATAAATGCTACAACAGCAGCAAAACTTTGTAGTGTAAGAATATGCAGGACTGAACTACTGTAGTTTGTAACTATCAGTATTGTACTTAACGATAATGGCTGGGTACTGAACTCAGAACCTGTTTTGCCATTGCTAAATTATCCCCCCACCCCAGAGGCATAAAATCCATCATCTTTGCTCTAACAGTTGGAGCCTTTGTCAAATGTCAAAAACATGCATGTCACATGGAGAAAGAGAAAAGACACATTGGGGTGTGAGAGAAAGAGACACAGCAATAGAAAAAAGCCAACAAAGAAGAATTTGACAAATAAAAATCATGGTACAGTTTAATAACGCATTGCTTCATTTCCTCAAGAAGTGCAATTTAATCAAATCAGTGTGATGTCAGAAATGACACTCCTGAAATGCATGTTTAAATCTACAGTATATAAGGAAGAAGAGAGAAAGAGAGAGCACAGAAGACACAGGGGAACATGAACCATAAACGCATAAAGGCATGCATCATATGGAGAGAGAGGGAAGACATGGGGATGTGGAAGAGAAAGGGGGAAAAGAGAGGGGAAGAAGATAAGGATGAAAGAACCAGGAGCTTTTTACTGGCTGATTCACTCAGTCTCTCCAGCTGCAGTCATGTGACCAAGGACTACAGCCTGTCAGATTATATTACATAACACACTGCACGAGGAAAGAGAGAGTGAGAAAGAGAGAGTGAATGAGAGAGCCAAGGAATGAGAAAAAGGAGAAAGGAGGGGAAGTGTGTATGAAGAGGATCCAAGAGTGAAAGTCAAACCGAAAGAGGAAGATGAAAGACAGAATAAGAGAACAAAGTAAATGCATGTAAAGCATATATAACATCATCAAAGATTGTGTGATGAAAGTAGGGGAATGCGAGGGAGTAGAAGAGAGTGCGTGTGCGCGTGATGAATTTCCCACCCCTCCTCCTCTCCAGCTGTGCAGCTCTCACACATTCCTCAATGTATTAAATTCTCTCTCTCTCTCTCTCTCTCTCTCTCTCTCTCTCTCTCTCTCTCTCTCTCTCTCTCTCTCTCTCTCTCTCTCTCTCTCTCTCTCTCTCTCTCTCTCTCTCTCTCTCTCTCTCTCTCTCTCTCTCTCTCTCTCTCTCTCTCTCTCTCTCTATCTCTCTCATATACACACACACACACACACATTAGTAGTGACAGTTCTTAATGTTATACACTGATTTTCAGATATTTACTTCTAAACAATGTGGCCCTTAGGGACAGTGATGCCATCTCACTTCCTGCTCTAAAATGCAGGGGTGAGGCTACAATAAACTGCACACATTTACATTGGTCCA
Organism: Prochilodus magdalenae; assembly: GCA_024036415.1. NCBI lineage: Eukaryota > Metazoa > Chordata > Actinopteri > Characiformes > Prochilodontidae > Prochilodus > Prochilodus magdalenae. The sequence continues at coordinate 2,262,155 of JAMWET010004488.1, forward strand.
CTCATCACAAAATAGTTGTTTTTTAAATTTACACTTTATCCCAACAGCTGCATTATATATAGCTTTTTATCATCTCAATCAACGACTTGGGTTGGAATCATAATCTTTGGAATATCTAAAGTATGAAAACTTTATAGTACATGCATTTGCTTTTTTTCTTTTTACTGTGTAAACTACTGTGTTTAATAAAAACCATTTATCTTGGCAGCAAATATGTCTCTGTCTATATAGAACTGGAAACAGATGCTGATAAATATCAGTGCAGTAAACAGCACTTCGTGTTCCCAGTAGGTTATATGTTGTGAGAACTGCATGCTGTACACATTGAACCAGTCAACCATAATCAACTTTACATGCAAAAGCTAATTTTGGATGGCAGAAATCTAATTTGTGGTGATTGCAATCCCTGGTTTCTGCTACCCCTGATGTCAAGAAATCAGTAAGTGTCTTTATAATGCACTTATTCACATCACTCCGAATTATGTAGACGAATTGGTGGCATTCCTCTTCAGAAGTATTCACCTAGATAACTTCCTCTTATTAATTAGTGTACTGATTAAATGAACACAGTTAGAAGAACACACGTTTGGTTTCTGACTTCTCTCTGCTCCAGCTTTTTGTTGAATTGAATCAGCAGCAGACCTGATTTAATATCAGTAATGGATTTATAAGATAAGCTAGGTATTTGATGTCAGCTGGAAATACTGGGCTCTCTCACAGAAAGGTTAGGAGGTGGTAAAGCTAACACACTGAAAGGCATAATCATATTATTATGTGTTTATTCCAATGAAAGTGCTGTTTTTAACACAAAATGATTTACTGTCAAGATAAATAGGTTTACATGTAATTCTCTGACATTCATTTGACCAAAGCCATGCCAACCCCAAGGCAGCAAACAGCAGGCTTTCTTTTTCTTCTTCACTAATGGCAATTCAAGAAAACCAATGAGACGCAAGTCTTCGCTCCTTTGCTGATATACTTATAGTAATACACTTGCACTCAGAGGCACTCTAACTAGTGTAATGACTGGTGGTCAGCATCATGTGCTTAAATCACCCCATCTTGATTACCTATATTTCTCACATCAGAGCCACATGTTAAATCATTAAAGCACTTTTTCTCGCTCTGTGAGTATATTTCTTTCATTTGAAACAGCAAAAATAGACTAAGTGTGTGTGTGTGTGTGTGTGTGTGTGTGTTTGTGTGTGTAGGTTGGAGGAGGTTCCCCCTGTCCTCTCACTGCTTCCAGATAACATCCTCCAGGTTCTACGGGTGCAGCTGCTACAGTGTGTGCAGAAAGCCTCGGCTGGACTGGAGCAGGAACAGCAGCATCTTGCTCTACTGCTGCTGAAGTTCCTGATCATCATCTGCAGGTTCACACACACACACACACACACACACACACACACACACACACACACACACACACACACACACTTAATGGCCATCAAGCTTCCTATTAGATGAAACGTTGGTTGGGTTTTCCTCTTTGGTGGTGGTATTAATGTCTCACTGGGAGAGGTCTATGGAAAGAGCAAAAATTAGTTCCAATGTGGATTTGAGTGTAATTTACTTAGGGAACAATGTTATAGAGAGAATGTCTGCCACTACATGTCCTGTAAAAATATGGCTATTATAGTCATAAATAGTGCTTGTGCTAGGTTAGGAAATGCTTCTAATTGTCTGAAAGCTCTGACAAACATGCAGAAGAATATGTTGGAAAATAAATCCCTATTATTCCAAAATAGCTGCAGAAAATCTATTCATGCCTCAGATGGCGTTTCTAAAATCGGCGTTTTACTAAATTGTTAGACTGTATTATATATGTACTATAATTTTTCTGTGATGAACTGTAGTGACTATCCAAATAGAGTTTGCATAATTGAATGCTGGCACCTCAAACCTCAAAATTTAATTGAGCACTTAAGTATCTGTGCTTATATTTAATCTGCATTATTCCAAATTAATTATTCCAATGCGGGTTCGATGCGGGTGCATGTTTTGTATCACTGTGCGTGTGTGCATGCTTGTGTGTGGGTGCGTGTGTATGCGTGTGTATTATCATGGTGTGGGTGCTCAGGGCTAAGTGGAGATCAGGTGAAGACTGGCACAGGTGAAATGAAGTGAACTCCTTTTGCTCTGTTTTAATATTTAATGCTGCTGGAGCCACACTTACTTTTCACCCCAAACACCTGCTGTCCAAGTTTCATGGTCTAATAGGCACACGCACACACACACACATATATATACACACACACACACAACACAAACACAACTGTGCACATTGGTTTCACACAAATAAAACATTTGAAATGTAGACAATTATTGGAAAAAAAGTAACCTGAAATTCTAATGGGGTGATGTTTTATTTACATTAATTAATCCAGTAAGGATAAAGTACATTAAATGTATTATTCAATACATTATTAAAAGCAGAACATTTATTTAACATAAAATTACACAAAGGTCTCCAATATCTACCATTACAAAACCTTCAGCATTTATTGTGTGCCCTCTTTTTTTCACAACCTAAATAATTCCAAGCATATTCTGTGATATCAAAGTCTAGTCCATTGTTCTGAAAACCCTAGCAGCTTCTTTTTTTGACTTGCAAATGTGCTTTTTATCTACTTCCTGTTCTCAGTAACAGCTTCTGGACAGCTACACGTCCTTTTACAACCCATAGTGTTGAGTAGTTTTTTCTTACAGTGGACAGAAACACCTGTGGATGTCTTGTCTCTATATCTCAATAATAAATAATAATAAATACTTTTAATATAGTGAACTATAAAGTTTTATATACAGTTTTATATAACAGTATATAAAACTTCGTCCCCCTCCCCTCACACACACACACACACACACACACACTATTCTCCTTTTGTCCCTTTGATATGCAAATTGTTATCTTAACTGTCTCCTCAAAAAATGTATTGGGGATATTGAGTAACTTGTGCTTAATGACCAACTGAGGAAATGAAATATAAAAAGGGTGGTCTCAGACTTTTACACAGCATTGTATACACTTACATACACAACCATTTTTTAGCTTTACTGAAATTCTACAGTATCATTTTTTTCTCTCTACAGGAGAGAAAATTTCCATTGCCTCACCACACACGCTTACTACACTCCACACACTCTCACACTCCTCCCCTGTCCTGGTCCAGCTGCATCCTTGTGTGTGGGGGTGTGTGTGGGGCGGTGTGGGTATGTGGGTGTTGGTGTGAACTGTATTCATGGCAGCACAGAGCCACACTGGCTGTGGAACTAATAACCTGTCATTCTGCAGGAAACCAGCTGACGCTCACAGACTCTCACACATGTGCACGCAGACACAAGTAAACTCTGAACTGATGTGTGTGTGTGTGTGTGATCTCTCTGACAGGAACCTGTCTAATGTGGAGGAGATTGGCACCTGCTCCTACATCAATCAAATCATCACCATGACAACGCTCTACATCCAACAGGTTTTCAGTTTCTTTTTCTCTCTGTCTCTGTCTCTCTCTATCTGCCCCCCCTTTTTGGGTCCCCTCTTATGCACTCTGTTATTTATCCAAAAGTTTGTAGACACCTGCGTAACTTGTATATATTTTGAAATGAAGGCTGTACATATAAATACATGTACATATTAAGACCTATACTTATGAGAAGGCTTTACTCTAGATTTTGAAGCATTCAGCCACAGGAGCATTGTAGTGAGGTCAGGTACTGGTTGGTTGATTAGTGCTGGATCTGAAACGGCACTCCAGCTCATCCCTTGGTATTAGATAAAGCTCTGTCACTTCAGAGAATGCAGTTCCACTACTCCACAGCACAGTGCTGGTTGGTATTGGGCATGGTTGTCTAAAGCTCATGTGCTGTTACTTCAGAGCTTTCCATTCTGTGCTTTTCTGTGGAGATTTTATAAGCCGTGTGTGCACAGTTAAATGCCTGTGTCCACAGTGGGTGCGCTGTTTATCCATTGATCTGTTCTTCTCCAACTTCTGTTCATTATCTTCCCTTACCTTATGCCCTATTTGGTTGTATGGATTATGACTATTTCTGTATGTCTTTCTGCCTATCTCTTTCTTCTGTAGCTGAAGAGTAAGACTAAAGAAAAAGAGCTGGCAGATCAAACCCAAGCGGAGGAGTTTGTTCGCCACGCTTTGGCCTTCTGTGAGAGTCTTTATGACCCATATCACAACTGGAGACATCGAATACATGGGTATTTATAGTTCTACTGCATATACACCAGAAACCAGGCACACCACATACATGAGTACAAATCTTAGAAATCATAATTCGGCTCAACAGATGTCCAGTAGACTATTGCCTTTCTTTGGTGTGCTTGTAACAAGAAGACTTTGCATGACATAAAAAGTTCAAGTTTTGCTTTTTGAGTAGCGATCATCCAGAACATCACAGACCCAGCAGCCTGCAACCAAATAACGACATTATTCATCATACGATAAACAAACACCTTTATTTACCAAACACATATTGATGTATTTTCCAGTATGTTAAATAACCATGATTTGAATTAAATATTAAGAAATTGGTACTCTGTAGCGGAAAAAAAAACTTAATTCAACAAGGGCCTCTGAACTTTTATATTATATGTATATAAGTGTGTGTGTGTGTGTGTGTGTGTGTGTGTGTCTGTGTGTCTGTGTGTGTCTGCGTGTGTCTGTGTGTGTCTTTAGGCAGCAGCTGGGTGCTGTGGAGAAAAGCAGACAGAAGTTTAAAGCGGCCCCCCTCACTGTGGAATTTGTTCCTTTTTTCTACCGTGAGTATCTATCTGTCTGTCTCTGTCTGCTTGCTGTCTTTCCATGTATATGGCTCGACATTTAACTCCTTCAAGTAACAGGCTCCAGAGTTTTCTTGTCTGAAGTCCAAAATCTCCTATCTATGGAAATTAACATTTGCATATGACTGCTATGCTGCATATGTTTATTTAAATGTTAAAGTTCAGACGGAGCAATTTATAATGTGTGTGTCTCATTCAGCAGAGAGATAGCATGACATGAATTAATGACTTAATATTTCAAATTTGTACCACACTTTCCTAAAAATAGAGCCGTACTGTCTCAAACTATTGATTTAATATCTATATATAATGCATTGTTTCAATCTTAATTTTTTTATTACAAATTATTAATGAACTTTGTTAAAATTATGATTTAGTATCTCAAAATAATATCCCAATATCCCAAAATCATTCCCAATATTACGTTCTTGAAATTTTATGATTTACTTTCTAGAGATTTTGGCATATTAATAAATTGAAATCTCAAGATAGAAAGTTATCTTTTTGAGACATTACTTTAACATTCGAAGATAAATCAGTATTTTGAGATACAAAGTCAGTACTTTGAGAGCCACTGTTTCGAGATGCAAAATTTGAAAAAGTAGAAACAAAGGTCTGCCTGGAAAGATTGGCCTCCATAGAAGATATCTTTTTTTGTTGTCAGCCTGTTTATTTTCACCTTGTGTATTTGATCTGATGTTCATCATCCCTTTTCAAAGCTCTGTCTTACTGTCTGTCTGTCTGTTTCTGTGTATGTCTTTCTATTAGTAGCTCTGAATTAGTTCTTTGTGTGTTTCTCTAATCTGCTGATGATGCTTCTGCTTTTGCAGCAGCCACATCCCACAGCAGTGTGTATGAGGGAGAAAAAGAGATTAGTGAAGTGTTGTGTCAGAAGTTTGTGTGTGTGTTTGTACTCACACAGAGGTTCCATTGAATGCAGCACTTAAGCTCAAGGCGGCATATCAAACTTAGGTTTCTTTATTGCATAGATAACAAAACACCACCAGGGGCTGATTCTGTGTGTGTGTGGTTTATTTATTTATTTATTTATTTATTTATTTTTGACAGAGTGTTTCCAAGAGAGCGAGCACCTGAAAGACAGTCTGAAGTGTTGTCTTCTACATTTGTTTGGGGCGATAGTTGCTGGAGGGCAGGTGAGGGCAGTGCTACGCATGCACCTGTGCATGTTCAACACACAGTTGTCTGACTCAACTGCACTTTCAGTATATAATGTCAAAAAGTCATAGTTATGTAAATAATATACTGTACGTTTTTGCTTGCAGTCATTTTGCATGTCAATTATAATTTTATACTGGACATTAATTGTCTTATAAATGTACTTTATTTTTATAGAATAGTATGGTTTATAGCTTACCTGTAGTTCACCATTCTTTTCTAATGGGCAATCATTATTAATATTATCTGCATATGTATTACTATATATTATTTGTAATAGCATCAGCGTGGTCAGGACCCGCCATGGTAAAAGCTTACTATCTCTCTCTTTACAGCGTAATGCTCTGTTAGCAATCTCTCCTGCTACTCTGGAGGTGTTGTTGGCTGTGTTGGGAGACAGTGAGTGTATGGGTGGTGTTGGTGATGGAGAAGATTGGGACAGTGAAGCTCCAGACCGTAAGGCCTTGCTTACCCTTGCCTGCCTGCGTGAGGTGGTGCACAGCCTGCTGGCCAGCAGCTCTGACCAGCGGCAGGTGGAGATCAGCTCTGTGCTCGAGAGCTACTTCAAGCTGCTCAACTCTGACCCCGCTGCTGCTGCGCAGGTCAAAGGACGCCCGACCCCTCCTCGTTCACGCCATTGGGAGAGCCGCTTTGTTGCCCTGCAGGTCAACATGCTGGGTGAGTAAAACTATGGTTCCACTGGACGTTTTTGGGATGTTTATATTAGGAATATAAAAGACACAGCATAACAAGATAAACAAATTCTAAAACAGTTTTCTCCCTGTCACAGATACAGTTGGCCAGTCTAGACATGCTTGCTGTCGAATGTTTGCTTCTTGAGCTGTGATGTTAATGTAGCTTACCAACTGTACAAACTTTGTATAAACTGCATGCCTAATACATAACACACTAGCTTTATACTGCACAGAGCGCTCTCAGGTACCCTTGCTTCATACAGACCATAAACAGCCATAAATAGTATATGGGTTATTCTTCTTTTAACAGACTTAGGAGTTAAATCATTATTCTTAAAGGGACCCATAGCTATGAAGACATATAGGCTCCAATATGGTGTACATATTCAATAATATATAAATATATTGTAGAAACCAAGCAACATGTATTATTTATTATTAGACAAATAGACAAACTAATATTACGAGCAGGTGGCCGTTTTTCTCGCCACATCAAATTCAATTCAATATACAGTGGGGAAAATAAGTATTTAGTCAGTCACCAATTGTGCAAGTTGTCCCACTTAAAAAGATGAGAGAGGCCTGTAATTGACATCATAGGTAGACCTCAACTATGAGAGACAAAATGTGGAAAAAAATTGAGAAAGTCATTTTGTCTGATTTTTAAAGAATTTATTTGCAAATAATGGTGGAAAATAAGTATTTGGTCAATAACAAAAGTTCATCTCAATACTTTGTTGTATATCCTTTGTTGGCAATGACAGAGGTCAAACGTTTTCTGTAAGTCTTCACAAGGTTGGCACACACTGTTGCTGGTATGTTGGCCCATTCCTCCATGCAGATCTCCTCTAGAGCAGTGATGTTTTGGGGCTGTCGGCGGGCAACACGGACTTTCAACTCCCTCCAAAGGTTTTCGATGGGGTTGAGATCGGGAGACTGGCTAGGCCACTCCAGGACTTTGAAATGTTTCTTACGAAGCCACTCCTTTGTTGCCCTGGCAGTGTGCTTGGGGTCATTGTCATGCTGAAAGACCCAGCCACGTTTCATCTTCATTGCCCTTGCTGATGGAAGGAGGTTTGCACCCAAAATCTCACAATACATGGCCCCATTCATTCTTTCATGTACACGGACCAGTCGTCCTGGTCCCTTTGCAGAGAAACAGCCCCAAAGCATGATGTTGCCACCCCCATGCTTCACAGTTGGTATGGTGTTCTTTGGATGCAACTCCGCATTCACTTTCCTCCAAACACGACGAGTTGTGTTTTTACCAAATAGTTCTACTTTGGTTTCATCTGACCATATGACATTCTCCCAATACTCTTCTGGAACATCCAAATGCTCTCTAGCAAACTTCAGACGTGCCTGGATATGGACTGGCTTAAGCAGGGGGACACGTCTGGCACTGCAAGATCTGAGTCCCTGGCGTCGTAGTGTGTTGCTGATGGTAGCCTTTGTAACGTTGGTCCCAGCTTCCTGCAGGTCATTCACTAGATCCCCCCTTGTGGTTCTGGGATTTTTCCTTACCGTTCTTGTGATCATTTTGACCCCACGGGCTGAGATCTTGCGTGGAGCCCCAGATCGAGGGAGATTAGTAGTGGTCTTGTAGGTCTTCCATTTTCTGATTATTGCTCCCACAGTAGATTTCTTCACATCAAGCTGCTTGCCTATTGCAGATTCAATCTTTCCAGCCTGGTGCAGGTCTACAATTCGGTTTCTGGTGTCCTCCGACAGCTCTTTCGTCTTCACCATAGTGGAGTTTGGAGTGTGAGTGTTTGAGGTTGTAGGCAGGTGTCTTTTATACTGTTAACTACTTCAAACAGCTGCCATTAATACAGGTAATGAGTGGGGGAAAGAGGAGCCTCTTAAAAAAGAAGTTACAGGTCTGTGACAGCCAGAAATCTTGCTTGTTTGTTATTGACCAAATACTTATTTTCCACCATTATTTGCAAATAAATTCTTTAAAAATCAGACAAAATGACTTTCTCAATTTTTTTCCACATTTTGTCTCTCATAGTTGAGGTCTACCTATGATGTCAATTACAGGCCTCTCTCATCTTTTTAAGTGGGACAACTTGCACAATTGGTGACTGACTAAATACTTATTTTCCCCACTGTAATTCAACTTTATTATCGTTATACTAATACAGGGTTGTACAGTATAACAGCACATTTTATAATAGTACCACTCCCAATTTATTGTGTTCCACTGCCCTTCGTTATTAACTAATAAAGTCTAGAAGAGCACATATTATAATGTATAATGCGGGGAATGAATAAAGGCTTCTCAACAGATTATTCTGATGTTCCTGGTTTACGTGACTGTAGCTGTTCTGTCTTCTTTCTCTATCTTTTCTCCTGCCTGTTCTCATCTCCTGCATTCTCATTATTACAGAAACTATCCAGGACATGTTTGAGTGTTCAGATCGGCCAGTCCTGCAGGCCATCTTCCTCAACAGCAACTGTTTTGAGCACCTGACACGTCTGTTACAGAACAGCAAGGTGAGCTGCAACCAAAGCATTCATAATATGTGCCAGAATGCTGGAGAGCAGGCTGCTGCAGCTAAATGGAGCGTTTGCACCAGAGGTGTCCAGTTCTGTACGTGGATGGCCTTATTATTGCACTGTTTGGTGATTTCCTTGCTCAATCTTATTAACTCACCCAATACAGCATGTGTATTATTGTATTGTCTGGTCCTTTTTCATTTTTACATCACGTCACATGAACAACTAGGTGCATATGCGGCTAGGTGCATACATGGCGTGTAGAAAAGTGCTAACATTGTTTGTTTGTTTTTTTAGTCCATGTTTTTTTCACCATCTGGGGACATTGTGGGTGCACTGTATGAAGAAGACATCCCAGTAACGGCAGTAGGGGGGATATCCGTAGTCAGTTTTACATGTACAACTTATCTAAACATTGTTGTGTACCAGGGACACCTCTTCATGGTGTTCCCAATGGTAGAGGCCTTTTTAAGCAGGATAATGCACCCTGCCTGTTAATGAATGGCTTAAAGAACGTGACAATTTGAGATTGCTCTGGCCTCCAAATTCCTATCCAATCAAGCTGAGTGATTGCGGTGCGCTGGCTGTTCGGTTCCACTTTGGGATGTACAGGGCTTAAGGAGTGTACCGTCTTGGTGTCAGATATCACAGGGCACCTTCAGAAGTCTTGTAGAGTTTTTGCCTTGGTGAGTTGAAGCTGTTTTGACAACATGTGAAGGGCCAACAGTATAATGTTTTGGCTCACCTATGTATATGTTAAAGCATGTTGATTGTGCTTGTTCTCAGTCATGTGACTGCTGGTGAGCAGGTAGTCTTATGATGCCACTACTGGCCTTGATATTACCTTTTATTTATTTATTTTTTTGCCTAGCTGTTTGACTAAGACTATAATGGTCAACACTTGCATTTGCATTTCTTATGTTTGGCATGTTCCTGGCCGTAATTGCCAAGTTTAGTATGTGTCTTTGAGCATGGAAATCCCCAAACTGTACTGGACTGTGACCTCCTAGGGCCCCAAGTTTGTCCTGCTTAACATCATGTTGTTATAACTGTGCCTATAGCAGCCCTTTATACAGGTGTGATGTGATCTGACAACTTCTAAAATATTTCTGTATGCTTTATCAATAACTTTTGTCGTCTAAATGAATGACAGAATGTCTTTGTCTATGTGAGAGATGTTATTTGCCTACTCTCATCATTCTGACTGTGTGTACAGCTCTGTGTATCTGGTCTGTGTGTTGTGTTTATATCACATCCTCTCTCTGTGTATTATACACAGAACATATATGCTATCACATGCACTGTCTTAACCCCAGATTTCCCACTGAATGTGCATGTTTACATCCCTCAGTAGGGGATCACTTAAGGCACTGTCTGACGTTTGACCTTTTTTATATTTAACCCTCTGCACTCTCCTCTTGTCTAACTGCGTGTTGTGCTCGCTGTGGTGGACCTCACCTGCAGTTGGTAAATGCTAGGTGCACTTCAGCAGACAAGGAGCAGAAAGATTTAACCAACAGGTTACTGACAGGAGAGAGTGAGACCCAGGTACCGCCCACCTGTCACCTGTCACCGCCCATCTGTCACCTGTCCCCTGACCGTCGCCCACCGGGCCACTCCAGTACAAGGCCAAAGCCCTATCTCATCTTTTAAATGTCACAGATAACAAGGCTTTTAAACAAACTCTGTTTACCTGACCTGTAGTAGAATCTTTCACATTGCTTTTGGCTGCATAATGGTCATAATGAAGCTATGGTGAGAAATTTAATCAATGCAGTTTCCCCCCATACTACTTTGTTTTTGCACAAGAGAACTGACAAATGATAGAACCTTGTACTAAACCAATTAATATCTTGTAATCTGCATGTGGTTGAGACATAGACCTTCTGTACTGGACAAAAGTACTGACACTGTGTCCACTAACCTTTTTTTTAAATTGTATGCCTAGTCCTGTCTGCAAGAAAAACAGGTTATATGCTATCCATTATAATCAGTAAGCATACACTTCTTAGTTTTTATACAGAATGTTGATAATGCTAAAAAAGAAGTCAGAAATCAGAAGTTTTTTTCTTGCCATGTAAGCATGTACTCTCTAAACTTTTAAAGTCTTTAATGCTTCTGATTCAAGTTTTGAGTTTTACGTTTATTTGTCATTTGCACAAGATGTCAGGACATGTATGCATAGAAATCCTCTATAGCAGGGCACCGTCAAGATACATACTAACTAAACATGCTAATAAATAAGATATATTTAGATTTATTATAGATAGCCTGAACAAGCTGTGCGCCCTTTACCAATGTCTGGTTCATACCAGCATCACTGTGAACAATTCTGACTAGTTTCTCTAGAGCAGCATATTTCATGCTGAACCCTTCTGAAGGAGTTCTTTTACTCCTTGATAATCTAATTATGCAAAAATGTACTTTAAAAAAACTTAAATTTAGGCAAGCTGTTTAGTTTTGCATAATGCTTTTTGGTAAGGGTAAAGTGTTCTATCATTTGTTAACTCTAGTGCAAAACTAAAAAAGTCAACATAAACACTTTTGAACCCTGCTACATAACATTTACACTATCATGCCATAAAAATGTTCAGTAATGTAGCAGTGTAATGTTTTTGTTCATTCTCAGGGCAGGTGTCATAACGTTCAACTTCCTAACTGCTTATGTTGCATGCTCAGTGAACTCTAGTAAGTCTTCATGACACCAAACACTATGGCTTCTGACATGACAGTTATGGTGACAAGACATTGTTATATTATTGAACAAAATGTGTCATGACACTCAAACTCATGACAGCATATGACCTCTGCCACTACATGTTTATCGCTCTGTTATGTAGCAAGGTTCCAGTAAAGCAAAACAAAACCTTAGGCACTGAATATATCAAAGGTGATTAAGTATTGGCTGGTTGGGGGAAAACTGTGTGTATTAAAATTTTTGCCTCACTATTCCTTGAAGGGCCTGTATTATGCAAAGCAAATTTCCTCTCTTTTTTCCAAAAGTCTTTGATGCACATGAAAATATTATTATAACATAAGTGCTGTTCTTTAGTCCATTCAATCCATATATGCATATATACTGCTGCAAAAACATCCCAGTTTAAACCAATATTTGTACATTACAACCAGGCAGCCTATAGCAGTTTTGGCTCCACCCATTCATGCTGAAGTTATAAGGTCCGGACTGTTAATAACAAGTAATCACCCCCAAATTCACAGTAACAAAATAAAATATATATGGACCCTTATTTATAAAGTACGTCCTTCTGTTATGTGCAAAAACAGGTTCCTCCTGTCACGCTTATCAATACTTGACAGTTAAAAAAAAAAAAAAAAGCAGTTTGTCTTAGAAGTTCCACTGCCATGAACTGGCTGGTCTCTAATGGAGTGGCCTGCTGCTCAGTTATTAATACTGTCAATGATTATTTTAGTTCACCCTGCTTGTTCAATCTTTTTACGTTCTCTTTTCACCCCTTTTTGGTTTGGTTTGGGATAATGCGGTTTTCTTGTGTGACCTAAAATGGTGCTTACTGGCTTTGTCTGTATGTGTCAGCTTCTGGATTTAAGAATATTTTCTTTTGTGCTTGTTGTTTTCAGTTGTCTGTCTGTTTTGCTGTATGTTTGTTGCTTTCTTTTTTCAGCCTGTGCTCCACACACATATTGTGTTATTTTAATAGTCAAAGAGCTGCCAGTGGCTCCAGGGCTAATGGAGATGTATGGGGAGCGGCTGGACAAAGATTGTGTGTGTGTGTGTGTGTGTGTGTGTGTGTGTGTGTGTGTGTGTGTGTGTGTGTGTGTGTATGGGGCTCATCTTGATATGTATTTGTGTTCATGTGGGTATATGTGCTTCTTATGCAGTTACATGCAAAACAAACACTTTTTACACTTTGGTATTGGATGTAATGGAAGTCATCATAGTAGGGAACACATACCAGCAATGGTTGCATTTAAAGAGCACAAACAAGCCGGCTGCTAAACAAGGCAAAAACTGTCTGTGAACAGAAAAAGATCATTATGGAAAGGTTTTTGTTTATAGATTGTTGTCTAGCAATAGAAAGGTGAATCAATGAACTGTGTGGTGATTGTGTTAACATTAGGTTTTGCTGAATTCCAGGAAATATTTAGTGATATTACTCCTTAAACACTAAAGTAGCTTAACTTTGTTAACTTAAACATTGCATGCATTTATATACATGTAATAATCCAATTACAATCAGTTTTCAGCAGTTTTGATTATTTTTATGGTCATATTAACAAAATACTCTGATTTCTTAAATCCGATTTAAGCCTAGAAATCCAAAAAATGCAATAGGGAGAACCTGTATTTTAGCTCAGTAAGCATGTTGCAGCACATGTACACTCTACACTGATTCCAGCCTGACACATGTAGAACTGGATCTGATTACAAAAGAGCACGTTAATGCGTAGAACAGATTACTTCATGTTTTCAGGTGAAATAAAATATAAAAAAGACATCTTCACATCGTCACATCTTGTTCTCTGAGTTTTTTTGCAAAGAATTCTGATTCCAGCCTTCTGGATATTAAGATTTTAAATCATGCAGTCTTCATATTAAGTTTAACATAGTCATTGTCATGTCAGTTAGCATACATGGAAATAACGACCATTTACATTGGAACAATGGACTGTGTACAAAACATCAAGAGAAAATCTTCTACTATATAACAACATCATATGACCAAACGGATATAAGGCATACCTATGTTGGCTGTGTTAACCAGCACCCAAGCTGCAGCACATTGGCTGTAGTTTTAAAAACGTTAAGACAGCAGACATTAGCTAACTTAGTTAGGTAACTTGTAAGATCCTTAACTTAGTTTTGTAGCCATGCAAGTCATTCTGAAAGAACAGCGTGTAGGCTTTGTCAGCCAACCAAATGAACAGTGTCCGTTATCAACATTTTTATTTGCAAACTGTGCAACTGCTGCGTAAGGTTTTCCTTACTATGACGACTTGTGCTGCACTGAGTACGGATGTGTGAAAAGAGTTCATAAATAATCCCACACTGTCCAGCTCCCTGCTCAAAAGACTGTTGGCCCCTTTGGCCATATGTAGTACTCATGTTGTCCTACACAAGGTGTGTTGTGATGTATTATTAATGTTAGAGCAGGAAACTGTGACATCATACTGAAAGAAAATTTCTTATAATCAGTCACCAATCCATAACAAATGTTCACCATTCACGCAGTAACCTCCACAATGATGGCCTGACAAACAGGTCAGACACAGTTTGTCTCTTTTACTCTAAATGTTATCAGTCAGCAAGACATTTTGGGTATGAAGTTTGCTTCTTTGTTTCTGGAGCTATAGGTTGATATATTTAACATGACGGAAGCTTATTAGGCACTTTCCATCAATAAGTTATTGTTTCTATTTCTAGTTATTAGAGCATTAGAGAATCTGAAAGTGTAAAAAAAAATTATTCAGTTACCCACAAGCTGCTGTTTTCCCTAAGGTAGCACACCAACCACATGTTAACTTGCAGGTTATGATGGTACATATGATCAGTGGTACATTCAGATATGCTGCAATAAATATGATCCATTATGACATGCAGTGATGAACTGCAGCAATTAGTTCTAGACTCTTTAGTTTCTACCTTAAATGTAAAATATGAGAAATAATAATACAATAATGACAACCTTGCATTCCTGTAGAATTCTAGTAGTTTGAGAGTGGTAAGCTAGCAGTGATTCATGTTAACACTGTTTGTAAAAGCTGAAATTAGCTTCTTATTTAGATTTTCCATTCCACCTTACATGGCCACTTTTGTATTCTGGCACATTCTGCTGTACCAGGATGTTACTGATGTAGTGTTTAAGGTGGAATGGAGAATTCAGAAAAGACTAAGCGCATTTAGTCTACTATTTGAAGCTTGTGGCAGACATCCTTTCTTATAATTTGCCCTGTAACTGTTTCATTGGGAGTTTTTTTAGGAGAGAGCTATGGTTATCAAGTCACCGCTACTGTAGGAATAAATAAAAAATATAAACCATGCCTTTTTTAGCACCCCCCCCCCCCCCAAAGTCAATTAGCCTTCCATAAAGCCTAGAAGACCCATTCATATAAGTTCACATAACTGCCACAGTGTCAGGATCCAGATAAGCAAGTGTAGTTTGTGAGATTATCTAAACATCAAGAGAAAATGTAAAAATCTACAAAACATCAAGAGAAAATAGCACCTGCTAAAAGTATAGAAGCAAACTACAGACAATAAACACATGTTTTGTCTGACTGATGACATTTGGTATAACGAGCCAGTTTTGTATATTTGACTTGAATCAGGAGTACAATGTATCTAAGCCTCATTCTGTTTCTGCCTTCACTGAGGATAAGCATGGTGCTAGAACATCATTATTACAACATGATGGTGATGAATGCATTTCATTTTTGCTCAATATCCATAATTTGCATGCCAGAAGAATATATCTACAGAAAGGCAGGAATAGAAGATGGCTTGTGAAATTCAGCGGGCTGCCTTTGTTCATTCATGTGTTTTTGTTCTCTTGTTAGGTGTTTCAAGGGAGGTTGGACTCTCTTGCTGTAGCAACAATCAAAGCCCTTACAACAGTGATGCACAAATCGCCAGCTGCCAAGGTCAGTGTTTCTCAACCCCTGATAATGGAGATGTTCTGCCCTGCACATTTTAGAGCCTTCCCTGCTCTCAACACACCTGATTCAGAAATTGTGCAGGGTAGGGTGCCTTCAGGTCTAGGGCTGATAAATTCACTGGTTTAGAACAACACTAAAACAACACTTTGACTAAATGCAGTTGTAGTGTTTAACTATTTTTTAAAAGGAATCCATTATGCTCAATGTTCATTTCAATGTTCATATTTTTATTTCTGGGGTTCACTAGAATAGATTAACATGTTTCAGTGTTCCAAAGACACTGTATTTTTCTTATATTGTACATCTGTATTTGCACCATCTCTGAAATACTCTGTTAAAGGATGCACAAATAAAAGGGTGTAATAACAGTTTCCTTACTTGTCTGACCCCTGCAGGAGGTGTTTAAAGAGAGGATAGGATACACACACCTGTATGAGGTACTCGTCTCTCTAGGCCAGCCGTCCAGGCACCTGCTGAAGGAACTCATGAACATGGTGAGAAGCTGTCATTTCTGTTTGTCCATAACTTTTACTCTGGACCTCCCAATTAATTAAAGTCTGTTCAGTTATAAGTAGCTTTAATGGTAAGAGCATATTAATATATTGCTCTCAAATGCAATACCTCATATACTACACAACTTATTAATCATTCTCATTTTATTTAATTATTTATTTCATTACACAGTATTGTAATTTGTTGTTAAACATTAGCCTTTTAGCCAAACATTTAGCCATTCAGGGTTTATGCCTACTCTTTATAGTGTTAATGTTGCTGCTGATATATTGATAATGTGCATGACTTGCTTTTGTGAAGTCATGAGATGGTGTTACAACATGTAAAGCCCTGTATATAATATACACCATATAATATACTGTTATCTGTAAACAAGGCCCAATGCATATGACATGGCTAAGAACAGTAGCAGCATGTTATCTTGAATCCTGGTTGTTGTTTGAATGTTTGTCTTGTTATCCATTCTGCTATGTGAAATAGCACGAAATAGGATCAGTATTGCCAAGTGATCCTCTCTGTCTTCCCCTTGCAGGCAGTTGAAGGTGAGCACTCCTCAGTGGGTTTGCTGGGCATAAGTAATGTTGACCCCCTTCTGCTGCTGATCCAGTGGCTGGCAGAGCTGGATTCCTCTGAGCTGCAGATATTCACTGCCGATTGGCTGCGGCGTATCTGTGGCCTAAACCGCCGCACACGGGCCACCTGTGTAAATGCCCGAATGTCGATGCATCTTCTGTCCACGCTGGAAAAGCACACACGGCTACATCGGGCTTGCGGGGAGAGCCTGGTGGCCCTGTTAGGTTCATTAGGGGGTCAGTCTCTGAGCGGCGCTGAACTTCACCAGCTGCTCAGTTTCCTCCGGCAGGATGACCCCAGCAGGTCACATCCATATGTAGGCCCTGTGTTGCGCTCCCTGCTGGCCATGCTGAGGAAGCATGGTCTGGACAGTGCCGTGCAGTATTTTGACTTGACCCCACCCATGGCTGGCATCGCTGTGCCGACTGTCACCCGCTGGCCAGGCTTTGCCTTCAGCTTCCTTGCCTGGCTCTCATTAGACCAGGATCAGCTTGGACCACCTAGTAAAGGAGAGAAGAGGAAACAACTGTACAGGTAAAAAAAAAAAAAAGGCTACCACTAAATGATGGATAGTTTATTTGCCCTGCAGCCATGTTACACCAAAGGATGAGAACAGGGTAATTAGTCAGCTGTGTTTAAAAAATTCATACTTGTTCATACTTGGCATTAACATCCATTTAGAGTAATCAACAAGTGGTCAGCTGTTCATATCTGCAATTTACATTTGGCACAAATGTTTCTTCAGAGACTGCTAATGAGTGGATTTAGTAACTGACGGAAGAAGACCACCCATATTTATTCTATCAGCCTGCTATTGACTGCATTTGTTCTCAGCTATAAGTTATGAGGTAGATGCTCCTATATATGTAGGGGATGTTACGTTTGTTTAGACCTCATAAGTTTACTAACACAAATTGAAAAGAAAGTGAAGAGACAAAGAACGGTTCACATAGCAGGTTTGGACACTGCTGTGACACAGTTGATAGGTGGTCCTTAAGATCCTTTGATCTCATTTACACCTGTACCTAGTTTTGCCCACTTACAATTAAATCACCCAAAACATTATTTAATGGTGTAAAGGATCTTTGACTTCAGTGACAAAAACGAACAAATGTAAACTCATAGCAAATACAGGTATAAAAATAAATTGGCAAATAAATACTTTTCCATAGTAATAATACTTTCTCATTGTAAAAATACTTTCTCATAGTAATAATACTTTCTCATTGTAAAAATACTTTCTCATAGTAATAATACTTTCTCATTGTAAAAGTACTTTCTCATAATAATACTTTCTCATTGTAAAAATACTTTCTTATAGTAATAATACTTTCTCATAGCAATAATACTTTATCATTGTAAAAATACATTCTTATAGTAATAATACTTTCTCATAGCAATAATACTTTCTCATTGTAAAATACTTTCTTATAGCAATAATACTTTCTCATTGTAAAAATACTTTCTCATAGTAATAATACTTTCTCATGGTTGTGATGTTATTCAGCGAAAAAATGTTAAAATCTTAAAAAGGTGATAAATAGACATAGCTCGAAATAGCGTGGTAGGCCAAGCTAGCAGGTGGGACTGGCCATGACTGAACCGGTAAAACTAGACAAAAAAATACTAAATAAAAAAATGTATGTGACCTTTTTGGCACTTTCCTCTGAGACGTTTTGTATTTACTGAAGGTTTAGAATATGCATTTTTTACAGCCTGGCTCCACATGATTTAATAAGCTTTGAGTAAGAAATAATAAATATAAAACACATTTTTGTCCTCACTGTCTGTGAACCCATGTGTGTGTCTGTTTGTGTAGTTTTTTCACATCAGGAGGCACAGGCTTTGAGGCGTTTATCAGCTCTACCGGAGCGCTAGTAGTGGCTGTGTGCAGTAAGAAGGAATATGTCACAGTCATGCTGCCTGACTACTGCTTCTGTGACTCACTGTGGGTGAGTGACCGCCATTGACACTAAACAATACTCACTCACCCAGCATTTCTTTCAGTGTTTCCAAAAATAACAAAGCGGATTATGAAGGCTGATTCTTTTTAGCATCTCAGCAGGATCATTTAGAATTTGTTTTGGAAATTATACAAAACTTGGAAGTCTTTGTATCAGAATTATAGACATTTACAGATATATGTCCTGCATAGTTCTAAGGAATATGATGGTTTTAGTCAGCTTTTTTCTTGTTTTTATTTATTTATTTTGCAGCACTTTATTGGTGTTGTTCATGTTCCTGGGAAAAGACCATTTGGCCAGAGTCTGGTATACATCTATGTTGATGGCCAGCAGAAGCTTTCAGCACCTCTGAAATACCCAAGCATGACTGAGGTAAGAGTGCAAGTAATTGTCATTTCGGAGTTTGTTTCTTGAAACACCATTCCTGTCAGCCATCCTCTATCTATGCTGGCCAAAGTTTCTTTAGCACTTTCTTTAGCATTTGTTCAGTCTTTAGTGTAGTGGGCTGGAGGTTAGGGAACCAGCCTTGTGACCGGAGGGTTGCCAGTTCAATTCCCTGAACTGATAGTAACGACTAAGGTGCCCTTGGGCGAGGTACCTAACACCTAACTGCCCCCGGGTGTCGTGGATATGGATGCCCACCGCTCCGGGGAAGTGTACTCACTGCCCCCTAGTGTGTGTTCACTAGTGTGTGTATGTGGGTGTTTCATTTCACGGATGGGTTAAATCCGGAATACAAATTCCTCTGTGTGAAAATCACAAATGGCTCAAAAACTCTCTGAGAGGCCTCACTGATATAGATTTTAGCACCACATTGTGGCTTTTATTGCAGTGCATGACATTTTCTCCAACTGATGTATTTAACAGGTGTTTTGACAAGTTAATCCTCCTGGCAACATTTCAGTGTCACTGCTGTGCGGAGATGTTATCATTATAGTAAATATTATCATAAAAATAACAACAGTGGTCCTGTGGTCAGAAACTGACCATTGAAAACTGGGCCTGTTGTGCCACATATTGAATTGTTGTAAGGTCAGAGACTAGCTATAGTTCTGCCATATGTTGTAAGGTGGTCTTATAAAGTGAGGGTGAACATATAAGTAGTATAGGAGTGATAGAGGAGTTGAAATTTATTTAATGTGCTTCATCATTACTTTTTTCTGTCTCTCTCTCCAGCACTTTACCTCCTGTTGTATTGGCTCTGCTGGTCACCGCACCACCACCCCTCCTCCTTCTCAGATTCCTGACCCCCCGCTCTCTGGTGCCCCCTCTGGCCGCTCCTCTCTGGGCGGTATCCTGTCCCCACAGACATGGGGTGGCCTTCTTGGAGGAAAGCCAGAGTCTCTCACTAAACTGATCTCCGCCGGGACACAAGACAGCGAGTGGGGCAGCCCAACTTCGTTGCAAGGGCAACTGGGCAGCGTCATGGTGTTTCATGACGCACTGCAGACCAATCACGTTAAAGCTCTGTTCAGCGCAGGTATGGAAGGCAGTGGGTGGTAGGGAGAAAAAAAAGGGAGGGGGGGGTGGAGGAGGGAGAGGGGGAGTGT
Organism: Prochilodus magdalenae; assembly: GCA_024036415.1. Classification (NCBI taxonomy): domain Eukaryota; kingdom Metazoa; phylum Chordata; class Actinopteri; order Characiformes; family Prochilodontidae; genus Prochilodus; species Prochilodus magdalenae. Next base: position 2,282,550 of record JAMWET010004488.1, read on the forward strand.
GAAACAGAAAGGGAAAGGGCAAGTAAAGCAGGATTAAGTGGGAGGAGGTAAAGGAAGGAAGGAAAGAAAGTAGGAGTGAGCTGAGTGTAGGGGAAACAAGAAGAATAGGGAAGAAAAGAGCAAGAGGTGCAGCATAGAGTGAAGGAGAGTTGAGAACAGAGGAGAGGGCTGTGAAAGGAGGAAGAGGAATAGAGAAAGGGACAGCACAAAGATGTAGGGATGGAAAAAGTGAATGTAAATGGAAAAAAATAAAATGATCTTTGTGTATTACAGGGCCCAATTGTATTTCCCCATTTAAAAGTCAGGAGACGGAGCTGGGAGAGCTTTCCTCTAAACTTCTCCTACACTACTCTCCAAAAGTGAGTGATGCTTTTTGTGGTCTTCAGGAAGAGTTTACAGTCTCTGATATGTCACTGTGTATACATAGTCGCTCCACATTATTTAAAAAAATGTTTTTGTGGCATTCTCTTGGTCAATCCATGTGGAAGGCATCTGCAACCATACATGCTGATTGTCTTCCCTGGGGCGGATGGGATCTTCTAGGACGACAGTGCCCAACAGCATGACAGTGTTACTTGGCTAGAAATGTTAGTAGGTTGGAATATTGGTTGGAAGAGCATGACCAAGACTTCAGAGTACTACCCAGGCCCCCTAGTTCCCTAGACTTCCCCAGTTGAGCAGTGCAGTCAGCATGGCTCCAGAATCGTATTGAGTCTCTCCCAGCTGTTCAGCCGATGTCTGTATTGCACAAGGCAGTTACTCTGGATATTCGGGTAAATAAGGGTGGAAATGAGCATTTCTGTTAGTTTAATCCAATGTTTTGTTCCAGCAGTGACAGTATACAGTTTTTGGTCAAAGTTAATAATTCACATGTTTCAAAAATTGTGGTACAACTGAAAAAGTGATAAATATGTATATTTTGTACTGTGTAAGCAGTTCATCTAGTTACATTTATTCTGTTCAATCTAAATGTTATTGAATCATTGAGAATAAATACCAAATCAGAATACCAAAATATTTGAAATTTGATACATTAAAGGACTGTAACTGAATCAGACTGTCTGACTCCTGGTCTACGAGTTTTAACGTGTCTTCTCCACGACAGGCCTGTAGGAACCCTATCTGTTTGGACCTCTCACCCAACTCGCTGCATGGCCGCTTAACAGGAAATAAAGTGGTCAATTGGGACATTAAGGTACGGGAAAGGAATGTTCTGGAATCAGGCTGAATGATTTGAAAAAAATGTGTATTTGCAATTTTGTATTACAGTTACAATTGTTTAATGACTATTGCAGTAACATATATGTGATTATTATCTATAAATTAAGCTTTAGTCCCGTTTTTTGGTTTCTTAAGAAGACCTGAGACCCAAACACTGCTTGTAGCGTACCAGACTGCCTATTAGCAAGCTCTGTGTTCCTAAGTTAAATTTCCCCCAGTTAAATATTTAGTATTTTCTCTCTCTCTCTCTCTCTCTCTCTCTCTCTCTCTCTCTCTCTCTCTCTCTCTCGCGCTCTCTCTCTCTCTCTCTCTCTCTCTCGCTCTCTCGCTCTCTCTCTCTCGCTCTCTCTCGCGCTTTCTCTTGCACTCTCTCTCGCGCTCTCTCTCTATTTCTCTCTCTCTCTCTTGCACTCTTTCTCTTTCTCTCTCTCTCTCTCTCTCACTCTCACTCTCTCTCTCTAGGATATGATCAACTGTGTTGGAGGGCTTCCTGTGTTGTTCCCCATCCTAGAGCAGTTGACCCTTTTGACCCCCGACCCTGCTGACACCTCAGGGTCAGAGTTTATCACACCAGAGACTGCAACACCTGGTGATGGAGACTGGGTCATACTGCCTTCAAACAGGGCCTCAGGTAACAGCAACCTACTGTATTTGCGTACTCTTGTGTGTGTTTTTCTATGTGCTATGGGACATTATCACCAGTATTGCGTGCTGATATTTAAACCATAATTAAAAATCTTTATTTAAAGACATCCGAGTTTTAAAAAACATCTGTTTATGATTGCAGAACTTCTTTTAAGTAATATATGTCATTATGTTTACGTGTGTGTGTGTGTGTGTTTTAGAGGCTCGTTTGGAGAAGAATCTTGCAGCCACTTTCCTTTTAGTGGTCAAGCACTTTCTTCAGAGACACACAATAAACCAAGAAACGCTGCTGCACTGCCATGGAGTGGCTACGCTGGGAGCTCTGCTGCAGAAGGTGAATGATTTAACTCCTTCTCTATAAATCAGTGTTCTGATTATGAGCGGAGTGCAAGACATGCAGGCATTTGTTGTCAGACAGTAATGTCCTGCATGTCTCTCTTAATGTCCAAGAACAGACTCTTACAGTCATTTGGATTGCTAACATAACTTCTAAACAAATAAATGAGGAGACAAAGAAGCTACGCAGCTGTGATGATGCCGACCTTAATAGGTACATTAGTGTTCACACTGTAAATATCAGTAGTCATATGCCTCCCAGATCAGTTTCAGCGGTGACTTTAGATACAGTGATAATTATTTATGCAGCACTCTATTACTAGCTCCCTAAGACCTAGAGAATGAAGGAATTAAGGTTCAAAAGGGGAACCCGTGAAGAATAAAGATTTAACAAGCTATATACAGGAGTATAAATGGAGAAACAGAAAAAAAATGGGTCTTTCATTGAACAGAGGTCTTTAGATTAACCAATGATAACTTAAGACTACTGTTACATGCAGCCAAGTGCAACATACTGTTTGTACACATTGGGGCAATTGAATCAATGATCACGATCACAAGTGTTTTCTTATTTTTGTAGATATCGCCAATGCCTACTGTCTATTTTTCTATATTCCTTCAGATTTGCCACCTAATCTGAATTTTCATTTTTAATCTTTGTTGTGAATTAGTCCATTTCCTGCCTTTCCCGGTCCTGTTTTCTTGCCTGTCAATCTGTCTTTGTGTTTACTTTTTTCTTATCTTTTATTTTGTGTGTGTCTTTGTGTTTGTTTGTGTGTGTGTGTTTGTCTGTGTGTAGCTGCCTGCGTGGCAGGTGGATGTGAGTGTGTTAGTTGCGGTTCAGTTGCTGATTGAGCAGGTGACGTTTGAGAAGAACCCACAGCTCCTGCAGCAGCTCCACACACACCTGCTGTTCAACTTCAACATCTGGAACCAAGGAGACTTCCCGTTGCGCATTGGTCAGTGTGTGTCTCTGTGTGCGTGTGTGTCATATATACATTACTGTACATGCTGACACGAGCAATGTTGTCTCTTGGTGCATTGATGATGAAATACATTTGATTTACACAATTAAAAACTAAAAATGTCTAGAAAAAGGTAAATAATCCTGTAATTAAAAACATAACAGATATATTTACTGCCTTCATGATTCGTTAACTTGAAGATGTTCTGCATATGAAAGATTTTGTTCCAAAGCACAGTAGAGAATACTTTTAAGAATCGCAAGTTTTTAATCATGAGAACGTTGTAGGGTGTGTGTTATATCTATACAAAAATATCAGTGCTACACTTAATACAATCCCTGTCTATGGAGATCACATGGATATATATCTGCAAGCCATAGCTGTAGTTGAAACACCTGAACTCAATATTTAGAGGTCCAGTGACATTCGAGGGAAAAATGTACATGGGACGTGTGGCAGCAGTAAAAACACCATCCATTTTCGTCCTGGAGAAAATCCTTGGGTATATTTGTGGAATGAGGACGTCTGTAATTAGTATTATTAATGCTGCTATCCAGATAAAGTTTGAGAAACTATACATTGAGCTGTCCTGGGTGTACCTGCATGCGTTGTGTTTCATTCACTGTTATGGTTTTCACTTGTTGTTGTTTTGTATTTTGGAATGATTTGTGAATTCCGTTGGTGCTGGTAGTTACACTGTGCATGTTTATGATTACCAGTGAGTTCAAAGTGTGTGTGTTTGTGTAGTCAGTACGCGTTTAGTTCTCCTGTGTTAAGAGTGGTGTTTGTCATGGTGAAGGTCACATCCAGTACATGTCCACCGTCATCAAAGACAGCAGGAAGCAGTTCAGGAAGAAATACGGAGTCCAGTTCCTGCTGGATACAATCCGCCTTTATTATGGGTAAGGATACATTTCACACAATCCTTCACTTCTCGCACTCCTGTGGTGTCAGTATTTATTGTGTTTTTACTGCAGGTATTATATAGTAACAGATACTTTACACAGTTTTACCCTTACTTCAAAACTAGACAGCCTGGAACAACATTTTTGGGCTCCAAGGTACCTTTATCTAGTTTTGCACTGAAGCTATGAGGGCTAATGTTGGTTCCAAATAATGTAAGCTTATACTACATCAATTGGCAATATTCAAAATAAACGCAAGAAATATATCATTTTTGAGGTAAGAGAAAAACTGTGTAAATTAGATTTTTTACCAACCTTTGCTTTAATTGCTATTGTTTTTTTATTCTTCTTTCTCTTTTGATACCCTTCTATACCTGCTCCAGAAGTGGGAACAGAGAGGTGGACCTAAGTGAGGATGATATTCGCACCATTAGAGCATCTCTTTGTGGCCTTCTGAAGTATTACATCAGCAAAGGCACTACCCAGGAGGAGATCCAGAGCATTCTGGGATACATCTCTGCTATTGGAGATGAGGAACAGGTGAGGGCAGAGCACAGAAACACTCTGTATCTCATTATCATAAGATTTTTTTTTTTTTTTTTTTGCAGAGATGACAATAGAAAGCAAAACATAAATAACCGAAATAAGGTAAATGTAGTAAACAGAATACACAAATGAATTACTGAGATATAAAAAGATTAACTGCAGTAACTGCAAGGAAAAACAATAAGATCTATATCTAGACAATACTTACATGTCTGTATAAATATATAAATCTATATCTAAACAATAGCATGTTTTTTTTAAGGGTGCAGAGAACAGCAGTGTTTTAAATGTCATCCTGATCATATGATAGTTTTTCCAAACGATCTTTTTATACTCAAGCATGAGTATACAAGTCTCTAGCTTACTATAAACAGGGTTCACTGACCGGCCAGTTAATTACGTCTGTTTTCCCAGTAGCCCCACAGGAACTGCCACATTCCCTCTTTACCTTTGTTGTGCATGAAGCTAATTTTAGTAAATGTCATGTGCTACATTAGGTTTGACCTGAGCAGGGGTTTGGCCTAGTGTGTTTTGTATCTGTACATTCCTTATTTGGACACATTTGTTTGAATATATATAAGGTATATATAAACACAGTTTGGATTTGTTTCAAACATTTGTTCACTACACCTTCAATGTACTGATGGTCTGTCCAAGGTTTTTCTTGCCTTCCACCCAGTTAGCACTGGGATGAGTGTGCTTAGATGTTTAAATGAGTTTTGATCAGTGCATAATGTTATTTCTTATTTCTTCAGAAATATTTATAAAAATAGAAGATAGATTATGTTGTGCTGTATGTTCTGTATTTCTCATTCTGAATTTTATATATTTGTGTTGTATGTTTGTTTTGTCTGTGCTATAATAGTTGTGCGAGATGTTGGAGCTTTTGCTTTCACTGCTCCACACGAGTGCTGCCCGGGACCAGCTGTTCCTCCTGCTTTTTGAGCCTGGAGCGGCAGACTCCTGCTATGCCCTGCTTCTCAACCACAAACACACTGACCGCCTCCGTGAGCTTGTCTTTAAGGTCAAATACTTTCTGAGTATCTCCCAGTAATTCTCCAGACTGACTATATGTATGTTATATTATATATCAGAATAAGTGAAGAAGCAAAAGACAAAAATTGCTTCTATAAGCCAAGAAAATACATTTATTCATTGTATTTTTAAACGTCATCTTAGTTTTATTTAATCTCTCTATAATCCAGGAGTTTGTTTTCTGATTTATGATTCCTTACTGCACTTACTATATAGCTAACTTTGCCAACTCAGCCATCACAGATCACACATCTCAACTCTGCATCAAAAGCAGACAAGTCCAAATGTTGTGTTGTATCTGAGCAGGTCTCTCCTGTTACTGTTCTGTTTGGCTTGGTATTTCTTTTAGTTTTACACAGTGAAACCAACTGACTACATTAGGATGCTGCATATTGGAGAGTGTTGGTGTGTTTTAGATATATTAGTATGAAGTAGAGTAAACTACTACTACTAAATGTCCTGACATACGACAGTTTGAGGTCATGCATTGCTCTTGCATGCACATGCATCAGGTCTGCTTGTCATACAGGGCCGGTTTGTAATTCTACAGTTAAAGACTGTTGACCATCTGTTTCTCTGTATACTTCATCACTTCATTAGTCCCCTTTTACCCTGTTCCACGATGGTCAGGACCATCACAGAGCAGGTATTTGATAGGATCATTCTAAGTAACTGCACAACCTGAAGTGTTGGTGGTGTGTAATGCTGGAATTAGCAGTGGCATGGATTAGACACAGCAGTGCTACCTGGAGTTTTAAACGTCTTGGTGTCACTGCTAGACTGAGAGTAGTCCGCCAACCAAAGCTTTAGAGCTGGAAACAGCGTCTTGTAGCCAGCAATCTTTAACACCTGATGAAATACTAGAGGATGACCGACTTTACGTCTACGAAGCTACAAAGGGAGCTTTAACAGAGTGGACAGTGAGTGGACACAATGATTATAGGCTCCAGCATCCCTGCTGTGTCTGATCTACGCAGGCCAGCACAACGCACACTAAAACACCACCACTACGTCAGTGTGAGTGTTGGTGTCACTGCAGTGCTGTGAATAATGCACCACCCCAAACAATCTTGCACTGTGGTGGTCCTGTGTGGGTAATAACAATTGAAGAACAAGGTGAATAGGGATTTACATGCAGAGAAACAGATTAACTGTGTGCCTGTGTGTGAGAGTATCAGCGTTGGCATTGATTGATAAAGGCATGAATAATATTGTATGTTTGCATTGGTCCTGATGTTTATTCATTGGACCTGAATCGGACAACAACCGGAAACTGATTGTTTGGTGTGTGTGTGTGTGTGTATGCAGGTGTTTGAGCGGATGCTGAAATGTGATCGTGTATATGAGAAGAGTAAGCAGCGATTGAGGCTGAGGGAGGTGGGATACTCCGGCCTTACGCTCCTCTTCTCCGACCTCCAGGTCACCCCCAGCCTTGTGAAGTGCCTCATCAACCAAGTGCTGCACACAGGTCAGTATGAATCTGCATCTGTTCCTCAGCTGCTGAGCAAACAATGTTTTTTTGAACCAGAAGACCAGAATAGACAAGAATATTGAGTGCAAGAGCAAATCTGGGGCTACTGGGACACTGCTTTATGCTCAGCAATCAATAGCAGCAACACTTAAAATAATTAGGTCTTCTTCTTAATTTAATGAGCCTGACCTTAACCCTGTGACCCCCAGACACTGCGGTGAACTATAAAGATCTGATGGCTTTGGTGCAGCTGACACATCGGGCCGGGCCCAGCGTCCGCCTACTCGTCTGTAAAAGGGTAAGAGAGTCAGACACTTCTGCTGTCGGTATTGTGTGTGCTGTATCTTGCATAGAGGCATATGCACAAATGAATACAGACAGACATACTCGCGCATTCCCTGCAGCAAAACCTGCCTTTAAATATGCATATGCTTTATGCTTTTTTTGCCATTATATTATATTATATTATATTATATTATATTATATTATATTATATTATATTATATTATATTATATTATATTATGAAAAATCCTTGTGCTGTTAATGGAATAATCTTTTACTGCAAAGTGGTCCATCAAGACCACTGATAAAGTAAGAACCTGGTTTGTTTGAACTGAGGGACTGACAAAGGCTGATCAGATAGTTAACAGGTTAAACTTGTCTATTAACATCACAGGAAGTCACAGTATATTATATATACAGTTGAAACCAAAAGTTTACATACACTATATAAAAAGACACATATGCATTTTTTTCTCACTGTCTGACATGAAATCAGAATAAACTTTTCCCTTTTTAGGTCAGTTAGGATTACCACAATTATTTCTATTTGCTAAATGTTAGATTAATGAGAGAGGATTTTTTTTAAGGCAATTTTTATTACTTTCTTCAAGCTCAAAAGTTTAAATGCACTAAGATTACTATGCCTTTAAACAGTTTGGGGCAGCCCATATGATGATGTCATGTCTTTGCAAGCTACTTATAGGTTTATTGGCAACATCTGAGTTAATTAAAGACACACCTGTGGATGTATTTTAAGGCACACCTGAAACACGCTGCTTCTTTGAGTAACATCATGGGAAAGTCGAAAGAAATCAGCCAAGATATCAGGAAGAGAATTGTGGACTTGCACAAGTCTGGTTCATCCTTGGGTACAATTTCCAGATGCCTGAAGGTGCCTCGTTCATCTGTACAAACAATTATACGCAAGTACAAAAAAGATGGTAATGTCCAGCCATCATACCGCTCAGGAAGGAAAAAGGTTCTGTGTCCCAGAGATGATGCTTTGGTTCGAAGTGTGCATATCAACCCAAGAGCAAAAGCAAAAGACCTTGTGAACATGATGGCTGAAGCTGGTAAGAGTGCATCATTATCCACAGTGAAACGAGTTCTGTATCGACATGGGCTGAAAGGCCACTCTGCCAGGAAGAAGCCATTACTCCAAACGAAACATAAAAAAGCCAGATTCATGTTTGCAAATGCACACAGGGAAAAAGACCTTAATTTTTGGAGACATGTCCTGTGGTCTGACGAAACCAAAATTGAACTGTTTGGCCACAAAAAGGGGGAAGCTTGCAAACCTAAGAACACCATCCCAACTGTGAAACACGGGGGTGGCAGCATCATGTTGTGGGGTTGTTTTGCTGCAGGAGGGACTGGTGCACTTCACAAAATAGATGGCATCATGAGGAAAGAACATTATGTGGAAATACTGAAGCAACATCTCAAGACATCAGCCAGGAAGTTAAAGCTTGGGCGCAAATGGATCTTCCAAATGGACAATGACCCAAAGCATACTGCCAAACTGGTTACAAAGTGGCTTTTGGAGTGGCCATCACAAAGCCCTGATCTCAATCCTATTGAAAATTTATGGGCGAAGCTGAAACGGCATGTGCGAGCAAGGCGGCCTACAAACATGGCTCAGTTACACCAGTTCTGTCAGGAGGAATGGGCCAAAATTCCTGCCAACTATTGTGAAAAGCTTGTGGAAGGATATCCAAAACGTTTGACCCAAGTCATACAGTTTAAGGGCAATAGTACCAAATACTAATGAAATGTATTTAAACTTTTAAGCTTGAAGAAAGTAATAAAAATTGCCTTTAAAAAAATCCCTCTGTCATTATTCTAACATTTAGCAAATAGAAATAATTGTGGTAATCCTAACTGACCTAAAAAGGGAAAAGTTTATTCTGATTTCATGTCAGACAGTGAGAAAAAAATGCATATGTATCTTTTTATATAGTGTATGTAAACTTTTGGTTTCAACTGTATATATATATTTTTTAGTTAAACCTATGTATAAAAAGTTAAGACAGTATGTCACTTGTAGTTTACATGCACATTGATCTGCTTCAAGTGGGATTTAACTCAGACTTAAGCCTCAAGTGGCTGAAATAATGTTTTAGTATTTTAGGATATGCAGGATGTACTCAGGAAAGTATATTGTTGCATATTTAACTGCCAAGTTTTTTTCTGTTGAGGAACTTGATTCATCTTTTTCATGTAAGTATAATAGACATGTGTGTGTGTGTGCGCGCGTGTTTGCAGTTATACTCCCTGCTCCAGTCTCAGTCAGATGCTGCGCTGCAAATTTCTCGTCAGCTGTGTTGGCAGGACACCCTCATGCGTCTGTTGATCCGGACCCCCGGGGGCGAGGGCAGCACTAGTTCAGGCCGGGCTGACTCTGCCAGTCTGGGTAGTCTGGAGCTCGGTCGCAGCAGTGGGGGAAACAGGCTGGAACCTCCCCTTGAACGGAAGATGCTATCAAGCAGTGTGGGGAAGCTGAATGACGAGAAAGACAGTGTTTCAGACAGCAGGTCAATAGACAGCCTGGACAACGGAGACATGCTGTCCCTCACTGAGACACCAGGGGATGCTCCCTTTAATTATTATGTAAATAGATCCCCCAAGGCTGGGAAAGCCGGCGGCTTGAGCTTGGACCTGTCCCAGGTGCACCTGTTCGATCAGGGTGACAGTGGGAGTCAGACCCCTGGAAGCATGCCCAGTACACCTTCGCCACTGGAGAACTCCAAGCCTTTTCCTGGAATCACAGTCGAGCGAGAAACAACTTCCTCTCTGCCGGATGACAGCTTCCTGTTCAGTGATAATGTCTCTCTGGGGGAGTCCTTTAACAGCGCTGAGGTAAGGCATTAATTGTGTAAATGTGCACTTTTTTGTGAACTGTCCTACATTGTTTTATATTTCAACATGCAGTGGTGTAACAGAATTCTGGGAGCCCTATTTTTAGGCAATTAATTTGAGACAAAGTCACAAAGCGAGTCAGGTTCAAAATATTAAAAGGTACAACAGTGCATAAACTTAATTCATACATAATAGCAAAGAACTGGCACAATGTTTCTATAGCATTCACACTTAACGATCCAGAGCAGTAGCTTTTTCAGTTTAGATTAGTAGTTTTTACCAAACTTTTTCAGTCATCTTCACATTCGTCACCAAAACACACAGTTTCCATTTTTTCTGTCAACTTTCGCTTAATAAATGACCTCACTTCACCTCTGCACCACTACACTACACCTCTTAGGGTGTTGTGCTTTCTGTTAACAGTCATGATTTATTCTAGGCACCTGTGGATCTGAAACTAAAGATAATTCACTCTCATAAAGCAAAAGAAGACTAAAAATGTAACACAAGCAGAAATTGTCTTTGTGTCTGAAATGTCATTAGGACGTGGACATTTGAGACTGAAACTCTTAGAAAAAAAAAACTACTCAACTGTTTAAGAAGCATTTAATAAAAAAAATAATAATAATAATAATTGTCCTCTGTGTGGGCTGCCACGGGAAATGTTGGGGGGATAATAGGAAGAAAGATTTTGAACACAGTTGGAGAACAGTTTTCCCTGTTCCCAGACTTACATATTATGAAAATCTGTGGCTGGATCACAAGCTATTTGTAATATTGTTTCTGAAGAATACCGGGCATAAAAAGGCTGTAAACTGTCTATACGAAAGTCAAGTAAGGCTCTCAAGCTTGTTTATGCTGGTGTGCTTTAATGGCTAGAACTTCCCTGTCTACTGAATAGAAGTCACACAGCACCACCTAGTGTATTAAAATAGCACATGGTCCTAGTCATAGCCATTGTTACTAGGTTCCTAGGTTTCGGAACCAAGTTACATCATTATTTAATCAGAACTGCCCAATGTTGATGTTAGGAGAATGTTTGGCCCAGGAGTTTTCGTACATGTTTTATTTGTAAATGGGTTACATTAAAAAATAAGTCGAATTCCTCTTTAAATGTTGATCAGCTCAACATTTAACATTCAGAGCCTCAGAATTTCTTTTATAAAGAGAGAAATTGAGCTGTGCAGTTGTCATTTGACGTTGGCAATGTTCCTGCAGCGTGCGGAAGAGGAGCTGTGGCGGATACTGTTGGAGATTGTGCTGTGTGTGATGTGGAGAGGTGTCGGGGGTTCGGATGATACTGCCTGGCTGGAGAGAGGGCAAGTGTTTTCTGCCCTGACCAAACTAGGCACTGTCAATGAACTACTGCTGCCTGTTGACCACATCAAACTCAGGTATGACAAAAAGAGGGAACTAAACCAAAACTAGTAAGAGAGCCAATTCACTGTACAACCTGTTGTTCCTTATAGACAATAGTAAAACTGTCACATGTTGCAGGATACTTTTTTTTTCTAGTTTTCTAGTCAGAAGACACATTAGCAAGGATACGTATTTGAGATTGGTTTGCTGTAAGTGTGTGAGAATTTATATACCACTTTAGACAGTTTGTGGCGAGTGTGTACAAAGCAAAAGCATTAAATGAAGCCGTCTGCATCTTTTATACTGTGCTAAGCAAAGTGCTAGTCCACAATATAAGCTCTGATTCCACATATGATCGTTGTTATATTCTCTGTGATAATCTTTTTTCTCTGTCTCCATCAGTCTTTTGGAGCGGATGTTGGAGTGGGCTGTAAATGATAACCGAGAGTCCACAGCGGTCACTCTGCCCCAGCACACAGAGAATGCAGTGCGTTTGCTGCATGTGGTGCAGGATTTCCTGCAGGCTGAGGGTTTGGTAAACCCTGCATTGTGGACGGAGAAGGTTCTGGAAGAGACGGTCACTCTGATGGATGGCCTGATGGTGTGGTATACAGCCGGGTCACAGTGGCTACAGCTCTCTCAGGTCGGACTCAGGCTGCTGCTTGGGTTCATGGCACAGCCAGACCCTCAGGTCAGTTAGACCTGCCCAGCCCTCACTCCATTACAGAATAGAGTTTGGACTGGTCAGTTTAGATAGAATGCAGTTTTGAAATGTGAGAAGGAATATGCTGTATGCCGTTGTTGCTTAAGACCTTCGCATGTTTGTGTGTTACATTCTCCCCTCTCCAGGTGTGTGCTATGGCAACGGCTAAGCTGAATGGAATTCTGCAGACAAAGAGCGTGGACTCTCAGGATGAAGCTTGTTTCCTGCTAGGCCGTGTGGAGGGCATCCTCAGGCGCTCCGTTAGCGAACAGAAGGAAGAAACGTACTCTTTCCTTGTTCCTTTACTGCGGACGCTTCTATCCAAAGTGCATAAACTCCTCTACATGGAACTTCACTTGCCCTCACTGCCTGACACTAACGGCAGCCCATCTTTCTTTGAGGATTTTCAGCTGTACTGCAACTCCCCCGAGTGGAGAGTCTACCTAGATAAATATGTGAGTGAATGGTGGCAAGTTTCTTCAAATGATACAGCGTTTATTTTAAACAGACCACTCTGCTGTATTGTCTTTTTCTTTTATTTTTTTATGTATTTGTTATATATTGGTGTTTCTCAGATTATTTAAACAACTTCTACTGTAGGTTGAATTGAACATTGTTACAAAATGTTTACGATTTTAAAACCACAATCCAATGAGTAAACACAAGCTTACTAGGCCAGGACAATATCTAACCCCACCCCCAACCCAAGCCAATACATGTAATCTGCTATTTCTGGTTTAATAATAAAATTTTTATATGTACATTTGATCATAAATATTAACCCAGCATTTATTGAAAACTGCACTCCCAGGCAAAAATAAGTGCAATGGTTTTTACTGATTGTTCGTATTAAGCCACATAGAGAACAGTTTGATTAAATTAAATACATTAAATTTTTCAGTTTACCTACACTTTTTAAAGAAATTGAAGAGAAAAGCTTTCCTTACTACCCAACATTATCTATGTGTGGATTTGTTATTAAGACCATTTAAAGCTCTTTTGTTATTAGTGTTCTGCCATTTTGGGCTCGGCACATTTTTACCCAAGGTTGTACTTCACCAGGCAGTTTACCATATGTTACTGCAAACTTTGCACTCACGACATTTGCTACATGTCGTGCAGTCTGGTTGGAGAACTTTCTTCACACAGTCTACCATTTCTTTCTGTTGTGCAAAAATATTTAATTCTGTTATTTATTTAATAAAATAATTATTTACATCACCTAAAGAACTTGTATTGATGCTTACCGGTAGTTAAATGGGTAATAATGGAAGTGTTTTTGGGCCCACAGTGTAAATAATTTAAGTTATATGTTATAAGAACATGTTATACACATTTCTGATGTACATTATGGTGATTCATTTCTGATTTCATATGGTGACCAGATTAGAATCCTTACACAAGTGTTCTGTAATTAGTGTACTGTAAAGTGGTAAATGCTTGAGTGTTCCCCATGTCTTGGGTTTTTGATGACAGCTGCTGTTTTATTTTTCCCCTTCACAGATAATCCCGTATATGAAGCAGTATGAGATAGAAACATTCAGCCAGGGCCATGAAAATATGGCTTTATACTGGAAGGACTGCTTTGAAGCCTTCATGATTAGTCTGCATCGCAGAGAGAGGGAGAGGGGAGAAAGCAAGATCCGCTTTCAGGTAACACAGACACAAAACCATCTGAATGAGTAACTGGAAGCTTTATCCCAAATCATTACAAGTTTTTTTTTTTCTTATTGTACTTGAATTTTAAACGAATTATTGAATTATAAAAAGGCCCAAACATTGACATTTTCTTAACCTCGTATAAATATATTTTTAATCTTGCAACTTTTGAGTATAGATGTAATCTCTATCATTATCCTTTTCTATTTACCAAAAACCAAAAATAAAATTGCTTTAGTCTCAACACTTAGAGGTCTAGTAATTACGGCTGTTTTGCTGTACCTTCAAATAATATGACAATTATTTTACAGTAATAACACAGTTGTATTTCCCTGGGAAATCATTCATCTAAAAATGTTAACATTTCTTCTGGAGTTCCACAGGGTTCAGGTCTGAGGTGGTTGCTTGTCTCTTTGTACATGTTACCTCCAAGTTATGTCTTTAGCAAGGCATGATTGATATCACCATTTAGTTGTGCTGATGTCTCATAGTTATATATGTCCAGTTGACAGGCTTACCAGTTGTGTGTCAGTTGAGATTTCACCTTTTATTTGACAGTTTACATTTAAAAATGGATCTTTTTAATTCAATGTTTATTTGAAATGCTTGTTTTTGGTGTGTTTGAAATGTTAAAAATCACATTCCACCTACAAAACCTAAAATTTGAATCTGCCAGGAATTGTTTTGTTTGTTTTATTAAGTTATGAGTGAAACAATTCATGTAGAACATTTGCACAACAGGAGCAGTTTGTGGAGCCGTTTTCCCGTCGCGGCCGGCAAGAGAATCTGCGGTATAACAGCATGCTGAAACAGATCCACACTCAGAACAGTGCCATCCTCAGGCAATGGAAGGCAGCACGCAGGGGTCTCATGTGTGAGAGAGGACCATGGGTGGACAAGTGAGTGTTTACTCTGATTGGTGTGGTTTTAAAGCAAATCGCTTGATAACCAGTGAGCGCTGGGATAGGCCCCAGCACCCCCATACATACCCCATACGCAACCCAAACCAATTAGTGGCTTACAAAATGAATGTGATACTGATTTGTTTATAGCAAATAAAGAATCAATTCTTAACACAGTAAAAGGGAAAAGAAATCACTGTTAAGATTAAAAAATCTAGTAACTTGTTTTATCTTGTTTTATTTGAGGTGCAGAGTACCATTCATTAAAACCCTCCAGAATTACATGTGCACTTCAGACTGCTTGTGTTTTGCCTCACCTTAATCAGTTTCATTCCTTTATGCATGCTTTTATTCAGTGAAGGCACTGACAATAGTAATTTTTTTTAACCTAAAAAGCCAATTCATAAATGATACGGTAGTATATAATGATAAAAGTAAATGTGGTGTGTGTTTGTATCTGTATTTAGGCAGCAGAAGGAGATGTACTGGAAGTTGTCCAGTGCGGAGAATTACTCTCGTATGCGTCTAAAGCTGGTGAGGAATTATAACTTTGACCTTCACCGAGAAGCCAGTGCTCTGCGAGATAACCTTGGTAAGGTTGTGCATACACTTGTTTATTTACTTTACATCAACAGGTACCTGTATTAAAAAAAACCTGTTTAAATAAGTTGGGACAGTTGGGAAAATGTGAATAAAAGCAGATTTAAATTATTTGCAAATCCTTTTTCACTGCTGTTTCATTCAGAACACTACAGTGATAAAATGGTTAATGTGTTGAACATGTTTAATTAATTACCTTTTTTGTATTTTGTATGTTTCTACCGTGTTACTTCACCTTTCCTTTTAACAGCATTCAGTGATCACTTCAGAGCTGAGGACAATTAGTTTTTTACTTGACATCTTAGCTTCTCTGTAGTCCAGGATCTCAGTTATGGTATATTGAACTTCATAGTGTGCCATATACAGTATGTTCTGTTTGTGAAGGCAGGTGTATCTAATATATGGGCAGCTCAGTGTATATGTTATGTGAAGTAGTCAGCAGTGAGATCTTTAAAACAGGTTTTTTATGTGCAGGTGTGCCACAGCAGCAGGTAAATGCTGAATCTCTGCTTTTGGAGGCGGTGAAGCAGGTAAAGGTCAGTGATCTGGAGGAGGAAATACTGGACCTACCAGAAGAGGAACAAAGTGGGAACACACAGTAAGCAACACACACAGACACACATCTGATATGGGAGTTTATAAATGCCCACTTTCCACGTCCTATTGCACTGGCTGATGACTGACTATCTCTCTCTCTCTCACTCTCTCTCTCTCACTCTCTCTCTATAACTCAGGGCGGATGAAGAGGATGCGAGTCAGAAGGAGAAGCTGGTGATGTCGGAGGATTGTGAACTAGTCACTGTGGTGGACGTTTACCCTGGCCGACTGGACATCACCACACACCACATTTATTTTTATGACAGCAGCACAGACAAAGAAGAAGGTGAGGGGATGTGTAATAAGAATTATGAAATAATTATTTATCCACGTTTTTAATATATATATATATTTAATAGCATAGTTCGTATACCAAATGCAGCATGCAGCAATGATTTAGAAAAATGACAACTAAAAACATTGTGAAGTCGTGTAAAAGATACAAGTATAAAAACAACAAAGACACACTGAACTGCGGAACACACTAAAAAATATATAAATACAAATAATACAAGCTAAATAAACAGCTGAGGCACACAGGAAATGTGTTAATTGAGTTTTAAAAAGAGGGGAGAGTGGAAGCAGGTCTGGTGTCATCAGTACAGTTTTTTCCAGGTGTGGGCCAGGACTTTAAGTGGCCGCTTTCTCAGATCAGAGAGATTCACCTGCGCAGATACAACCTGCGGCGCTCTGCACTGGAGATATTCCTTATAGACCAAACAAACTACTTCCTCAACTTCAAAAAGGAGGTCAGCATAATGTTTTGCTCTCTCTCTCTCTCTCTCTCACTCACTCACTCACTCACTCACTCTCTCTCTCTCTCTCTCTCTCTCTCTCTCTCTCTCTCTCTCTCTCTCTCTCTCTCTCTCTCTCTCTCTCTCTCTCTCTCTCTCTCTCTCTCTTTCTCTCCCTCTCTTCTCTCTCTCTTCGCCTCTCCCCCTGTTGTCTTGTGCTCTCTGTTCCTAGCCTAGCTGATAAACAGTGGCATTTATCGAAATTTATTGAAATTGAACATTTCTATGATTGACACTTGTATGGTTTGTATGCTAATTCCGCTCTTCAGTTTAGTACAAGAAACACAAGGGTTAAACTTTTGTACAACTGTCTTTTCCCTCCTTCATTTTGCTCCCTGTGTTTGATTGACAGGCTCGTAATAAAGTGTACAGTCGGATGCTGGTGCTTTGCTCTCTCTCTCTCCATGGCACTCGCTCACCCCAGGAGCTGCTCAAGGCCTCTGGACTCACACAGGTCAGAGATTCAGAGATGTTCAGCCAGCAGAATCAAACTAAAACAAACCACATTTATTAAGTAGCTTTTCAAACTCCACTCATGACGGAGGACACAGCGCTACACAGGTAACACCTAATTAACAGTCTTACCACCAGCAGCACACGTGATTCATCTCTAATGGGCCTTGTTTAGTTGCGTCAAATCAGGAGAAATATAAATCCTTACAAAGACCGCTGTTTTTATTGCTGCTTGACTGTAAACTTTATTTGCACAATTACTTAATTTATATTGTCGCATAGTTTGTTGTATATTGAATAACAATACACTGACAGATTTTCTTCCTAATAGTTTTGATGTAAAAAAGTTTTTTTCTTTATACAAACAGGACAAAATTATAACTTTGTGTAAGTTAAACATGCAGTACCATAAATCTCTAAAACAAGTGATTTTAAGTTGAATTAAATTTTTCTTTGGTTTTAGAAATGGGTGAACAGGGAGATCTCGAACTTTGACTACCTAATGCAGCTGAACACCATCGCAGGGAGAACATACAACGACCTGGCTCAGTATCCTGTGGTAAAACCAGACACATTTAAACTCTGCTGTCATTCTGGATTCCCTGATTTTACTTTGCCCAGATTAAATGTTGGCCTCTTTTTGTCATCTCT
Source organism: Prochilodus magdalenae (assembly GCA_024036415.1). NCBI lineage: Eukaryota > Metazoa > Chordata > Actinopteri > Characiformes > Prochilodontidae > Prochilodus > Prochilodus magdalenae. Next base: position 2,300,534 of record JAMWET010004488.1, read on the forward strand.
GCAGTTTCCTTGGATACTGTCAGATTATACCTCAGAAGAGCTGGACCTGTCTGACCCGAGGGTGTTTCGGGATCTCTCCAAACCTGTAGCTGTCCTAAATGAAAAGAACGCCAAGGCAGTGAGAGAAAAGTGTGTTTGCTTTGCTTTCTACTTTGGATGAGTTCAGTGCAGTACAGCCTGCTGAACTCGCATATTAGTTTACTTGTATCCCGAATAATAACTCTGTGTTCACACAGCTTGGAAGTAGAAAAAAATAGTAAAGTGAAAAGCTAAAAAGCTGTTGGAAAACACAGAGCATCTGCTTCTCTCTGTAGGTATGAAAGTTTTGAAGACCCTACAGGCACTATAGACCGTTTCCACTATGGCACACATTACTCTAATGCTGCAGGAGTGATGCATTACCTCATCAGGGTAGAGCCCTTCACCTCTCTGCACATACAGCTTCAGAGTGGCAGGTAAAATAGTCCTACTCTCTTTTCCCACCTATGTCTTGTCTTTACTCTGTAATTTCATTTCTCCATGCTATTTTCTGTTTTCCCATCATGCCTTTTTTCTTTGTTTAACTCTCTGCATCTCTCTCTTTCGCTTTCTTTCTACATTTAGTCATTGGTTTTCACTTGTTTGTCTGAAATTTGTAACGTTTAGTTAATTTCTTTCTTCAGAATTCTCATGGTTAATGTAATTTACTCTTGAGTATGGGTTACACTTTTGTGTCATGGCTCCCCTCAATGTTTTCTCATGTTCTTAGGGAGATGTTCCCTCAGCTTGCTTATTTTGGCCCAGATGTCTAAAAAACTGTTTTTGTTAATCAAAATTAAATTAAACTGGATTCTCTGTTCTAGGTTTGACTGTGCGGACAGACAATTCCACTCCATCCCTGCCACTTGGCAGACCCTAATGGATAACCCCAATGATGTTAAAGAGCTAATACCGGAATTCTTCTACTTCCCAGAGTTTCTTGAGAATCAGAATGGTGAGCAATACATGATTCTTGAACAGGAGAAGCTAGTATAGCATGAAAGAGCATTAACATTACGGTTATGTTTCACAAAAGCATAGAGACTCTAATGGCATTGACAAAAGCCTGTACACGTGGACATTAACCTTATGTTTGAAAATAGCATTGATAATTTTAGTAGATGTACTTAATATCAGCCTTCTGTTATTACACTAGTGCAGTACGATCATTGGATAGTAATGAAAACTTTGTCAGGACTTTTATTTTTTACAGATAACAGTATCTATAAAAAACAGAGTGTCAGGAACTAGATAAGCATGTCTGTTAGAGAGTTCTCATAAACTCAACTTGTTTAAGATGCAAGTTGACTGTGTTTGGGTTCTCTTTGTGAGCTCAGGTTTTACATTATTTTCTTTCGTTTGTTCCCCACCCTGACTCTTCTTACTGGGTAGGCTTTGACCTTGGTCGCCTGCAGATATCTAAAGAGCATGTGAATGGTGTGGTTTTGCCTAAATGGGCCAAATCTCCAGAGGATTTCATTTACAAGCATCGCAAAGCACTGGTGAGGCCATTTCTTACCCCATCTTTTCTTTTCTTACCCTTCTGACCTGAATCCAATTTGACTATCCCAATATTCTGCAGACTCATTCTGTTCTTTTTCCTTTGTATCCGATGACCTAAAAATGAACATGTCTGTTGAGAGATGCAATATTTGTTCTTTTTGGCAAGAAAAACTTTTTACTTTATTATGCTCTTCACAAAAGAAATGTAGAGCATACAACTTCTGAGAATGTGAAGTCTTCTTGTATGGAAAATGTGGATGCAAGCAGTGATGGAAATTCACTGTGTGTAAGGAGACAGGAAAAAGAAGCAGGTTTTAACATGAGGTCTTGGTGCAAATATTACAACAAAATCAACTTGAACTTTACCATCACTGCAAGTACTGTAGGTGTATGTTAAACTCAAATAAACAGCTAAACAGCAATTAGGGTTTGTGCAGTAAAATTAGCAGAGGAAATACAATCATATTTCTGTTTCTCTGTAGAGGAATAGTTAACTTTTTTTACTTCAAAAATCAGTAAAAACATGTAACATATGTTCAAATTATGCCTGCCGCTTTACTAAAGAAGTAAGTTTTTTCTAATGCCTTAGTCCATTCCACATTCCCCAAGCTGAAGCTAATATCTTCCACATAGATTTAACAGTGTTCAAGGAATCTGTCCTAAAGGTCTGGTCTGGTCTGTAATATAGGTCAGTAATATATGTGTATGTGTGTGTGTATGTGTGTATTTCAGGAATCCGAGTATGTTTCAGTGCATCTGCATGAGTGGATTGATCTGATCTTTGGTTATAAGCAGAGAGGAACAGCTGCTGTAGAGGCCCTCAACGTTTTTTATTACTGCACATATGAAGGTAGGACAGTTGGCATGCAAATGCTATTGCTACACTGCATTGCTGCATGAGCTGTTCTGTACAAAAAAGCCCAAACAAAATATTAGTTATTTTGCTACTTATTTTATTATTACTATTTATAATTAAACTACAGAGACAGAGATACAGGTCTATACAGTACCTGTATCTACAGTAGTAGATGAGTAGTAAAAATTTTAAAAAAAAATAATAGTTTTAATAACAACACGAGATTAGGCTGAATGAGAATGAATCAACAGAAATCCCCCAAATACTTACAAAATATCTTACGTTCTGCGTACATTTGTGGGGATTTCTGTTGGTTCATTCATCATGAATGTAAAGATGATGAACAAAAATAAAAACAAACAAATAAAATCTTCAAAGGTCTATTTTTAAGCCTAACTGTAAAACTGGAAGTAAATCACTATAAGCTTGGCGCTAAGTGGATTCACAGCTTAAATGTACCTAAAAGAAAAATGTAAATAACAGAAAGCAGATTTCAACATTAAAATCAGATTAAAATCAGACCATTTTCAAGAAATAGAAGTTCATGAATGCTGTTATTGAGTCAGCAGAGTGTTGGTGATTTTACACACTATGCAGCTTAGCACTCTGAGACCCCGCTCTGTAACCCTACATGGTCTGCCATGTGGCAGAGTAACTGTGCTTCCTAAATGCTTGAACCTTTTCAGGTTCTCCTCAAACTGACTGTGGTCTAAATCATAGTTACACTTTTTCGTGATAAGACTTACCATGATCCTGTAGGATCTAACACACAAGGATCTTTATAACATGGGCAGTGACTTCACAAGTGCAGCTTTAATGTAAATCACTGAACAAAATAACATGGTGCTTTGGTCCAGTTTGAGCCTTCTTACAGGACTGTTTCTGTTGTAGGTGCTGTAGATCTGGATGCCATCACAGATGAGAAAGAGAGGAAAGCTTTAGAGGGAATGATCAGCAACTTTGGCCAGACGCCCTGCCAGCTGCTGAAGGTTTGTAACTGAGCAGCCCGGCCAAATAATGGAGCCTTTATATGCATGTCTACATGGTAGTCCCATTCTCAGTGCACAGTTAAATCTGATTGTAAAAAGAAGACACAGCTCATTCTCACATACTGCGTAATACAGTAGACATTTTGTTTACTTCACGTTTTATTCTGTTCTGTCATTGTAACTGTAATAGGGCTGTGTATTGACTAAAAACCCAGCAATGCAATACATGGATTACAATTAGTACATGTCAATATTTTGTGATGCAGTAAGCAAGGCGATATATTCTGATTTTCAGTATCTACTTTTAAGAAAACTGACACATTGACAGCCTACAATATGTGTAGGTTATATGCTAGCAGCAGAGGTTATGCTACTTGTTTACACAGGAGTGGAAGAGTGTAATGGCTAATGATGGATCACGATGCTGTCATCTGGCGGTTTAGGGCTTAAATGTGACACAAAATAAAAAACAGAGAATCAATACAATATCAGAAAACATGATATTGCAGTACTGAAGTGTACTGGTATGTAGTTACACCCCTAAACTTTAACTTTCACCTACAAGCACATCCATTGGCTCAGGAGCTACCTAATGCTGTCATTCTATCCACTCCCTGCAAAAAGAGAATTATGAATTAGGGTGCTCTTTGTGTAAGTGATAAATGAAGTACCAGTAGACTGGTTTCATGCAATAAAGCTGATTCAGATTTTTTTCTCAAATCTCTCCTCGTTTCCATGTTTTATGAATTAGATCCATGAATTAGATGCAGAATAGCTCGCCTGTCATCAAAGGCGCACAGATGTGCACGTTTTGTCATGTAACATTAATGAATAAGGGCTTGTGTGTTTCTATAGAACAAAACTAGGACACCACTAAATTGTATTCTTGGCTGTCTAATATGTCCAGGATTGGGCTATGGAAATTATAAACTGAACAATAAACTGCAATACTTTTGGTTGTGCTTCCATTTTGCAGCAATTCATTTTAAAAATCTAGGATATTCCTAGAAATGTGTCAGATTACTACAGGCCGTATACTAGTACGGGAAGTATGTTTCACGACCTGTTTTTAAGGGGTCTCAGTAAAGTCTTTTCAGTTTAATTTGTTAATTGTTTATATTTTTGTTGAGTTCCGCGAATGCACTGTGGTTAATGTAGTTTGAAGTCAACCCAGTTGCACTATGGGTATTGCAGATATGAGTGTTTCTCGCGTATTGTGTATAGGAACCCCATCCTGTGCGTCTGTCTCTGGAGGAGCTGGAGAAACGTAAGTCTCGTCTGGATTCATGTCCACTCAGCGTGTTTGAACACCTCACTGAGCTCAAGTCGTTCTTTGTGGAGGTAATTTTTTTTCTGTATCATCCTCTGCATGTTGGAAATGTATCTTCATATACAGTAAACACCGCAGCTTTCTCTCTAATAAAATATTAAACTCTGCTTTTAGGGTATCAGTGATAATTGTGCACTGGTGAAGGCTGTAGTTCCCAAGAACCAGTCCCACTCCTTCATTTCTCAGGGCAGTCCGGACACCCTGGTGAGTCTGGGCTTCTTTAGCCATGCTTGGAAGCCTGAAGCAATGATGAAATGTAGTAGTAGTAGTAGTAGTAGTAGTAGTAATAATAATCTCACAATATCACATAAGATATATAATGTTGTTACATTTGCACATGTAAGTGCAACAGTATTTAATGCTAGTATTAAGATTGGGGGTTTTTAGTTCTGAGCATAAAATTAAATATTTGATTTATTTTTATTTTATTAGCTTATTATATTGCATCTTCTTGAAACACGTTTACAACAAAACAAAACTATCTAAATGGGAAAAAACATCTACCTTTCTCTTTCAGGTAACAGTAAGTCAGAATTGTTTAATTGGAGCTCACGGCTGGTTGCCATATGACAAAACCATCTCCAACTACTTCACTTTCATCAAAGACCCCACAGTGGCCAGCCAGAAGTGAGTGCTTTTTGTTGGTGTTATTCATATCGAAAAACACACAAACAATATTTTCATGGAATTCACTGTGCAAATGCTTGTCCCATCTAGTGTGGTCTTTCTTATCAGGTGGTCCCAAAAACCTCCATTCCCACAAATAATGAACTAAAGTTTACCTGCAATGTGTTGGGTAAAAGTTTTTTAGTATAAACAGAGGAACTATTTTAGTTACTTATCAGTGCTTATGTCAGCAACCCAACAAAAGGACGTACTGAATTGTGATGTGATTTTTATTGTAACATCTCAGATGTATTGTAAAATCCATTACATACCAAATAATCTGACACAGTTAGCAGTTTATTGTGTACTATGGAACTAATTGTGTAACTTTTTCACTGGCTAATTATTGCAGTTCTAAAGTTTTGTAATGTGCTCTGTAGAACGCAGCGTTTACTGTCCGGGCCCTTCTCTCCTGGAGTGGAGGTCACTGCCAGGCTGTTCGTAGTTTCTCACGACGGAAAGCTGCTGTTTAGCGGAGGACACTGGGACAACAGCCTGAGAGTGACATCGCTGCTAAAGGGGAAAACTGTTGGACAACACATCCGTCACATGGGTAAGTCAGCATACGCATACACAAACACAAACCTGATATGTGTTTGCTAACAAGACCCCATGTTTTACCTGTGTTTCGTGACCATTTCTCTCTCTGCAGATATAATAACCTGTCTGGCCACTGATTACTGTGGAATCCACCTGATCTCAGGCTCCCGAGATGCTACCTGCATGGTGTGGCAGGTGCTGCAGCAGGTCAGTCTGAGGACAAGTTTGACTATTATAGAGCAGCCTTGAGGTTATAAAAGATGCTATATAGAGTAATCATTTTTCAAGGTTAGGTAGGATTACCTTACTTTGAAATAAAACTCTCATAATTCTGTATACAAGGTGTTTCATGTCTTTGATGCTTGGAAGTCACCAAATATAAAGGAAAATGTGATTTACTTTATTTAAAAAGTTATATGTAATGTAATGCAGCAAAATATACACTTACTGGCCATGTTGCTAGGTACACCTACATCACTGTCCATTTTATCTGCCCTGCTTTCCACAATTACAGACTGTTTCTCTGCATACTTTGTTAGCCACCTTTTCACCTTGTGTTAGCTCCACAGAACCACTACAGAGTAAGGATTATTTGGATGCTGGATCATTCTCATCACTGCAGTGACAATGGCGTGGTGGTGGTGTTAGTGTGTGTTGTGCTGGTGTAAGTGGATCAGACACAGAGTGCTTTTGGGGTTTTAAACCACCTCAGTGTCACATCTGGACTGAGAATAGTCCACCAGCCAAAGCTTTACAGCGAACAGCGTCCTGTAGTGAGCATACTATGACTACTGATAAAGAACTGTGCAGCATCAAATGAGCTATCGTCTCCTAACTTGACATCTACAAGATGGACCCACAAGGAGTGTGGACAATGAATAGAAAGTGTCTGTGTCTTATCCACTCTTACTAGTGCAACACACCACCACCATGTCATTGCAGTGCTGAGAATGAACCACCACACAAATAATACCTACATTAAAGTGGTCCTGTGGAGGTCCTGACCCTTAAGGAAACAAGGTGAAAGGGGTAGTAACAAAGTATGCAGAGAAACAGATGAACTTCAATCTGTAAACTACAAAGTGTTCTTTTATGATAAATGTAGCTGATATGGTTAATGAGTACAGATACAAGATAGGTGTACCAAATAAAGTGACCAGTGAGTGTACATTTTGTATCTACTGCTGATATAAATGAAACTGTGGACCTCAGTAAAGATATGAAATGTATATGTGTATAGGGTGGAACCCCAGTTGGACTGAGCCCTAAACCACTACAGGTGCTGTATGGACACACAGATGAGGTGGTCAGTGTGTGTATCAGTACGGAGCTGGACATGGCTGTTTCAGGAGCACGGGTACATTTTACATGCAGAAACACGCAATCTCAATTTTACTTTCTCGCAAACACCAAACTTCAGCCCTGCTGGAGCTGGCTTAGTTTTAGATCCCTGTAGTAATCGTGGAGTAGAAGGTCATCTGTAATTGCTGAGCCTGGAGTTTCCTCAGTAATAGTAGCCCTGATCCAATCCACTTCCCTTTACTAATAGAGCCGTAGAGTGTGGTGTTAAGTCTTTCCTGGGCCCAATACTGGCATGAACATCTGGTCGTTTTAATTCAGGCTATCTGCGGAAGTAACCCTGCTACATTATCCAGAGTTAGTCAGTTGTTAATCAGCCAAATTAATTCCAACAGTGTGTGTTACACAGCCACACTTACTCATGCACATACGTTATACAACTTAGACAGTGTCTCAGATATCTAATACTAATGTCTAATAATGCCCTAAAAATGTGTTCTGTAGGATGGTACCGTGATCATACACACTGTGCGCAGAGGTCAGTACATGCGTTCCCTGCGGCCACCCTGCGAGAGCACCCTACCTGTGTCCATCACACACCTAGCTGTGTCCTGGGAGGGCCATGTGGTGGTGCACACGTGTGTAGAGGGAAAAGCCACGCTCAAGGTAACAGACCCACACACACACACAATAGTACATGCACACACCCTGATTAGAGCTGCAGAATTCTAACGATGATGATTGTGTTAGTGTTGTGTGTTTTACTTATTATTTTATTAGTAAAATGTATTTATTAAATTGTATTATATTATTGATAGCAATTTAAAATTTCCATGCAGGATTTTCCAACTCTAACTATGTATTCACAACTTATTCACAACCCAAATGACTTGGTTGCTTTATGTTTCTGAACTTGAGATGGCCATTATTTTGCTGATGCCAGACAACCAAAAAAATCTCTTTGCTTATCACCACATTGCTTTGCAACAAATTAGAATTAAGTTGAAAAGTTTTTGCTCTTGTTTGACTTTGCATTGCCAATATCCAAATAAATACAAAACATAACGTCCTGTTCCCCTCTCTTGCACCTCCTCTCCCCTCCTCCTCCCTGTTTATATGTTTAAGGATAAAAATGCGCTGCATTTGTACTCTGTGAATGGAAAGCATCTGTGCAGTGAACCTCTGAAGGAACAGGTGACAGACCTGTGTGTATCGGGAGAATACATCGTCATGGGCAGCGAACAAGGCTTCCTGTCCATCAGAGATTTATATAGGTAAAATGACATCCTCTCCTCTTCGCCTCTCCCATCCTCTTCCTTCTCTCCTCCTCATTTTCTTCTCCCTTGTTCACCTCTTAGCTTCATATCCACACTCCACTACTCCTCTGTTCACCTTACTCAGTCTTTCTGTCCTCCTCCTACTATCCTGTTCAACTCTCCTCTCCTTTCATCCACTGGCATTCACCTTTGCCTTCTTCTCCTTCTCCTCTCATATTCTTCCCCTCATCTCCTGTTGTAGACTCCTCCCATCTTCTTCTCACCTGTCCTTTTGCTTTTCTTTCCTCTCTTCATCCTCTCCTGTTCTGGTCTCCTTTCCTTTTGTACTGACATTAACATCTCTTGTGGTTTCCTGTGGCAGCCTGGCACTGTGTGTGTCTCCCATGGCGATGCGGGTGCCGATCCGGTGTGTGTCTGTGACGAAGGAGCAGTCTCATGTGCTGGTGGGACTTCAGGATGGAAAACTGATCGTGGTGGGGGTGGGGAAACCAGCGGAGGTAAAAAACTCCTTCAGGAACTACATTACCCAGAGGATGCACGGATCACCCCTAATGAACACACTCAGAATGCACGCACACACACACCTGCTGCATCCCTAATATATAGACTGAGAGTCTCAGTGAAAGATACTCAGTGAAAAGTAATCTTTTCCTCACTTCTACACACACACACACACACACTCTCTCTCACACACACACACACACACACTCCAAGGCCAGAATACTTTCAATTCAGCCATGTAGTAGATTATACAGTGCTGTGCAAGAGTCAGAGACTACTCTTCGTTTATTTTGCTTCCAGTCAAAATTTTTAGGAGACATTTCTAAGGGGAATTAAGTGTAAGAGGATCCATTTCCACAAGGAAGAGCAATATCAAAGAAAAAGTTTAAAATCTTTTTTTTAAAAACACTTTTTGGATTCACACAGAAGTGTTTATTATATTCTGGAACAAGGTCATATTTAATTTGGAAGAACATTTTTTGAGGCTTATACATACTATAAATACCAAAACAAAACACTTATTTGGAATACTGAGCTGCTAAAAAAGCAATTGCAAAGAAATGGCTTAAACCAGAGACTCCAGAGGAAAAGAATCACTTTCTCCATGAGGCTGCAGTTATCTGAATTTGAAGAAGTCTGAGGGAAGTGGAAAAGTATTGCTCCTATACGCCCTTCTTTTGTTTATAATATTTCTGTACATTTAGTTTTGTTTTGTATCTATACATGTTTTGTTTTCTTTAAACAAAAAAAAAATGGAGGATGAGGCAAAGTCACCAGGCAAGGTTTCTAAAAATGGATGTACTGCATCCTATGTTGTTATACCACTATGTGATTCATAATTAGGAATTATTACAAAAGCAGTTTTCCTGAAAAGAATGGAAGCTGTAATATAGGCACTAAATACTAAACAGATTGGTTGTTAAGGCTTCTGTGAAATGTAGTTTTTTTTCCTGTACACTAAAAATGTATATGAAAAATAATATTAATGAAATAATTAGAAGGGTGATCTCTGACTTTTGCAGAATACTGTTGAAGGTCACTTACACGCACACTTGAAGGGCAGTTACAGCAGTTAATTCACATATGTCAATTTTAACCCTGAAGATCCAGGTGAATGGATGATGAGACTGTTCTCCTCACTGTAACATCCTAGAGTACTGAAAATAGTACTGAACATGTTGCCAAGGATCGCCACCCTGACCATTATTGTGTGAACAGTGGCCTTGTGGTTGTGTGGGTAGTGTTGTTAATATATATTGTTTACAAAGGCATGTAGTACAAAGTTGTACATGTGTCAGCTAGCAAAGATTGAAGTCAGCCTCATCTGGGACTGTTGAGGTGGATTTAGTAATCTAGGTTTGAACTGATTCACTTCACTTTGCTAACCAGTGGCTCCAGCTCTGTAGTGCACGTTCCTTTTTGTTCACTAAAACCTCATGTAAGCAACAAGCTGTTCTACTCTTGTCTTCCCACAGCATACCCCGATGAATTTACCGCTACTAACAGTCAGAGTGGTAGTATACTAATAATGATAGTCGTCGTCGTAATCTTGTTCAACTAATACCCTTTTTACCAAAGGAATACCTTAGCAGTTGTAGCAGCAGCACGAATGGTTGTAACTTCAGTGGTCATTAATGTAGGTAGTTTACATCCAGAAAGTAAAAATCCTCCTCAAATTTTTGTTATCTAGTTAGTCGATGCTAGCAGCAGAAGTATCCGGGCAGTCCTGGGCTGGATTTTTTTATTTTCTGGACATGAGAAAAACCCTCAAGTACCCACCTCTGTGAACAAATCAGAATCTGGTCTAATGGCCAAGCTTGGAGGTTTAGATTCACTCAGATTTAAGCTGAAAGACAAATTTTCTAAACAATCCATCTACTCAGATTATCTTCTACTGCTTTTCAAAGGTTCGGGGAGCTTCTCTCGTGGAGCTTCTCAAAGTGTTTTTATACATCAGATTTCATTGTATATTGTAACTGACTGAACTGAAATTTCATAGTATTTTAAAGAAAGTGTTCTTTTTCATAAATCACAGCCTAAATTGTTCATGATTTTATTTTTTGGGTCTACTGGAATAGTTTTCCCAATTTCTTATCCTGTACATATTTACCATCTGCGTGAAGCGCACTGTTTTGAGCTCCTGTGTTTTTAAGCCCCACTTGCCGATGAGCCCATTGTGCTTTTGATTGGTCAGCTTGTCTACACTGTAATGTTTGGACAACCATCAGAGCAGCATTCTGCTGGAGGTTCCGCTGTGGCTGTTCTGGCAGCTAAAGGGTAAAAGTGGGGTCTATGAGATGTGGGGATACTTTGGTATGTACTTTGGACTTCACAGCTTTGCTGATTTTTTGGTTTACAGGAACAAAAATCTACATAAACACACTGAAGGAAATGAAAACCCGGAAAAGCAAAATGGGTCATGCGACAGTCAAACATTAACTCGAACATGTCCCCTAGCTTTTGACAAGCAGTTTGATTTCATACACCAGCCACTTTGATTTACTCACTGTTGAGCCACTTTTGTGATTTCTGCTAATCAGATGGAGTTGGACTAATATTCACTCATGAATCACCTTTTTTTTCTGTTTTCACATTCTTTATCCTTCACTACTCAACCCATTCTCCCCCTCTCCTCTCCTCTACTCCTTTCCTTCCTTACTTTTAGATGCGTTCTGGCCAAATAACAAGGAAACTCTGGGGCTCCAGTAAACGCCTGACCCAAATCTCATCCGGAGAGACGGAGTATCCCACTCAAGAGCACCTTTGACCTCTGTCCCTTAGGCCCTACCCCTCACTGCCTTTTCAGTCATCACCATTTCCCGATCAGGGTGCAGTAGCTTGTGTGATTGGATGATGGCTCTCCTCTACCTGCTGTCTGAGAAAGAAAGAAAAGGACACAGGGTTTCTTATCTTTGTTAAAGAAACATGCAATTTCCCTCTTGTTTTTCACTTGTTATCCCAGATAGACTCCAGCAGCCTGCATACAAAGACATGTGTGCTGTCTGAAGTTTGCTTCTTTAGTTATGGACTAGAGCCACGAGGCTAATTTTGCAAATAACCACCAGCTTTTTACATCTCAAACCACATAATCTCAAACAGATATTCTGGTATGCCCAACACTACATAAAATGGGTGCTCGAGAGAGATTTACCAGCACACCTAGATGTAAAATTCTGACACCCCTCAGTGCTTGCATTGCCTGGAACAGGTGTGCTCTGCAGAGTGGTTGGTCTCCAGGACCAGGATTAGGCACCCTGCTATACTACAAGTATATGACGTTTTTGCGGATTGCTACATTAGCCTCGTAGCCCCAGTGAAAAACTAAAGAAACATGTCACCAAGACACCAAGCATGCCTTGGTTGTTTGACTAAATTTGATGTGAAGGGAAAACTGTATACATTTCATTTTTGGCTAAAACCATCACATCAGCTATAGTTGAGATTATCTGTGTGTATGTTTTTATACATGTAGACGTATTATGTTTTCATTGACTAGTGGTAGGTCCAGTGCAGGCGCTGTTGTCCAGCCACAACTGTCAGATTCTGAGATTCTCGCTTGACCCCTTCATGTCAGTGATTGACCCCCTCTCTCCTTTCTCTCCTCAGCCACTCATCACACAGATTCATCTTTTAAACGATAGTTTGGTGAAAGATTAACTGTGTGCTGTCACCCCCACCCCACACACACACACACTTCAAAGGTAGTCGATAAGCCAAGACCGTGTCTAAAGTTCGATCCTTTAGTTCCGCATAGCAACAGGACAATAAATTACCAGGCATTGGTTTCAGTGATTTACTTCCAACAGATTACTCTCATTTATTGTAGATCGTGGTAAACAATACTACATAACTTTGGTGACATTAGCCCCAATTTAGCAAATATTTACAGAGACACCCCTTATAAATAACAAAAGAAGCTTGTTGTCATACATTGTAACCATGTGAGCATGCCAATTTGAGATTATGTAATGATTATTACACTGTCCTAATTGGTGGAATTTAAGCTTCCATCTGTTAGCTAAGTTACTGCAGTGTGGAACCAAAAAAAACAAACAGCAAACATATCTTGGCCAGTTGACTGCTTGGAAATTAGAGGGAACACCTTTCAAATTTGATTGTTTCCAAACTATCGCTTTAATACCACTGCACACTAGTCACTACAGGATTGGAGAGAGCGTGGGTGTGTGTGTGCTTTAATTATTCCATTGCTTTTATTTCAGAGTCCTTCTTGTTATTTAGGCTTTCAGTTCTTCACCTTCATGCACATGCACACAGCTGGAATGCAGGAAACACAAAGCAAGAAATTTGTGAGATGCAAAATTTACCGTAGCTCAAACATTGACCATGGCAGTGAGGAACATGCACACACTCATTCGTACATACAGAAGCTAAAGATAGTGTGTGTGTGTGTGTGTGTTCATGTTTTTTGACTAACTGTTGAATGTGTTTTTTGATTATTACTTGAATTCTAGATTATTTATTTAAATGAAGATTAATGAATGATTTTTAATATTGTGTAAATGATTGCAGCCACAGTACTAGGTGTAGTTCTCTTCTGTTTGAAAAGCTTTGGGGAAACACTACAGCTCATATCAGAGGGGGATGCTTTTTGAAGGGCTTCTTTAGTGCTAACTGTAAGCAATATAATTCCCTCTGCTAGCCACAAATGCTAATGGTACATTCCACTTTCTAATGCAGTGACTGACCAGTACCCTCCAGTCTTCCTGTGTGTTTGAATAGGGATCACACTACAGGGATGGGAATTCTGCTGCAAGGCGGAAAAACTATAATGGCTGTCGCATCCATGCGCTGCCTGGCAAAAGTTTGGGGACACCTAGTATCTCATCTGTGCTGTGCGATATATTGTTAATAGAAAATAAAATCTTTAATAGCGTTATTGTCCATGGTCACATTCTGTCTCATAGTCTGGCCACAGTGATTGAAATACGCTATGTAATGTCAAGCCAACACACGTTATGTCATATTTGGGAGATTTACTGTAATACTGAGTTTTTATCAGCTACACTTATCATTGCTACAATGACTTCATGAGCATATTTTCACACTCTGTTCACAGTAACGTTTTGTATTAAAGTTTAAGCAGATTTATTCCAAAAATAATGCAATACAATTCAACAATAAATAGTTGCATCAATATTAGTGACTAGTTTGGTAACAATGCCAAACGCTGCACTTTTACGCTTGTCGCCTTGAAGTGTTCAAACCACCATATAAACTAAAAGCATTTCAAAGGTGTGAGTTTAACAGTAGTTTGGATAAAATCATTATTAAGGTCAAATCTGTTCTTCATACCAAGGAAGAGTGAGTGTTGCTTTACAGACTGTTTTCCTGCTAATGCTAAAGCATAAGCTTCAAAGCTCCTGAGAACAGTAGAGCTTTTACCTGGGCAAAGCTATAAGGAGTCATGTCCATCTGGACAGAGGACAGCAAAGCTTTTACATGGAAAAAAATTTTTGCATCGTTAGCCAAGTATGAGTTAAGGCTGCTATCAAAGATGTGACTGTTTTCTAGCCAAAGCTTTAGCCTTGAACGTCCTCAGATTTTTTTTTTTGTGCTAGTAAAGTAACAGTGAGAGCATTCTCATTTCATTAGCATGTTGTCCTGAAACTTTTATCATGCAGTGCATGTAATGTGAGCTGCTGTCGGTGCCTCCCTCCCCTTTTCCTTCTAGTTTTAAGCCATTCGGTCGTCGTTTACTATGCAGGGAGACTCTTCGGCCTTCTGGAAACTGTTACTGATGGAAGTTTGAAGTCTTGCTCTTCCATATGCAGTTTATCTATTTAAAATTGTCTGAAGGTTTGTGTGTGTGTGTGTGTGTGTGTGTGTGTGTGTGTGCGCTCGTGTATGCGCGTGTGTGTGTGTTTTATGGGATCATGAATGTCTGCTAAGCAGAAATGATGTTTCTTTTTGGGTTGCTCTTATATTTTATTCACACACATTCTGAAGTCCATCTGAGTGAAGACTTCTCTATGATGTGCTAAGCAACTGAGCTTTATCGTTCTTAGCAACGTCGAATGTGTTCGTCACTGATATCATGTTAATCATAATAGATGCCAAATTCTCCATCAGGATTGACGTGTGCTTCCTGTGCTATAGGTGAAAATGGTGCTTACTTTGGGTCACAATTTAAAGAGAAAGCCAGAGAGATTAGGGTTGGGTATGCTGTGGAGATGTTGTTTCAGTGTTGTTATTTGTTTTATGTAATTTAAGTGCTCATTATTCCTGCTTTTGGAATAGTGATGAAATAGGACATAATGATACACCAGTATAAATTCTTTTAGACATTTCTTTTTTTTTAGACCATTACTCTTAGAATGGCTTTCCGAATGTTGTCCCCCCTCCCTCCAGCCCTCTGCTTGAGAACTTCCAAAAGACTGTTTGTTTATTTTGTTTGTATATTTGTTGTTTTTTCTTCCTTCCCAAAAAAAAACTTCTATGGAAAGAAATGGAGTGCCTTTTTTTAATTCCCACACTTCCTTGCATGGTTGTTAAGACTGTAGTATGACGTTTGACCCTTCTCCTCTGGTCAGCAGCATTCCACAGAGCAAGACTGTATGGGAACCAAAAATTGAGGAAAAACAAACACAACAAATCAAAATCGAATCATATCAGACCTGTGACTTAGCTGCTTTGTCACCAATGGTTGTGTGTGTGTATATCTGTGCTTATTTATAAAAACGATATAAAATGTACAGCATGATTTTTATTTCTGTGTCTGAATTGTATTTTTTTGCACTTTCCAGGTACTACAAATCGTAAGAGATTGTTTTAAATGTCTTCTTGATCTGTACAGACAAACCGCTTTGTATACACACTTGGAAAATGATCATTAAAGTTGTGTTGAAAATCGCTCTGTCTCATTTGTGCACTGTGTGTGAGCTTATTGTTATGATATATATACAACCCCATTTCCGAAACAAAGTTTTTTGATATATATGGGAACCACACATTTTAGCAAAAAAGTCGGGGCATGGGGATTGTTTACCACCATCACCTCTTTTTATGAGCATGTTGTAGGTGTTTGGTTACTGTAGTTTTGAAAGAGAAATTATTTCCAATCATTGTTTAAAATTGATCTCAGCATCTCCTTTGTTGTGTTTTTGTTTCATAACTCTCCAAATATTTTCAGTGGGTGTCCAGTCTGGACTCTTAACTCTAAAGCCATGATGTTGTTCTACATCCAGTAATTATCTCAGAGAAGCCCAGAGAAGGTGGCATTTCTGGTTCTTTTATACTCAATCAAGTTACTGATTATTATCAATTTAAATCAATACAATTAAACTTTATTATCATTATACCAATACAGGGTTGTATAGTATAACGAAACACAGTCATGCTCCTTCTCCAGTGCAGTTATAAAAATAAAGGAAAATATAAATAGTGTAGTCCAAGAAAAATAGACAAAAACAGTGTGCGTAAACTATACATTAGGACATGTGCAAAGTGTAAGAGCTATATCTGAATGTCAGAATGTAGCGTACTAGTGTACATGTACAGTGTGTTGAGGTATGTAAACAGTATACATATATAAAGTGAACAGTGCAGGTTCAAGAATAGCAGCTTAATGTTCAGGTAGACAGTTAAATAAGTGAGTACAGATGTTCAATATATAAAGAAATAAATATAGATAATAAATACACGGCTGATATGCTCAAATATACAGGTTAAAGTTAAAGTGCATCTCTTGTAAATTTATATATTTAGCTAAGATAACATTTTATTGATCATGAAAAAAATTGCAGTTGTGATATTTGATATGTTGTTTTTATACAAGATTATTTCAGATATACTAAAACGTCAGATTAGATAATTGCGTGTGTGTGCGTGTGTGGCCTTGAGATTGCTACAAATTATGTTGTTGAGGAGCCATAAGGAATATGCTTTGTAACAGGCTTGTTTCCCAAGAGAAAACACACACAGTGAGTGCATATTATCACCATATCATTGCTGACCAAAGAAAAACAAGCATCTTAAAAATGACAACTTTACAGGAGGGTCAAAAACCTAATTTAATTGTAATGTAAGTCAGTGGAACCAGACATTTTTAACACATTCAGTTCTGAGACATTTCTTTTGGTCCATTTGTCATGAAATGTTCACGTGGTGTTTATATGATGTGTACAAGTATGTTTTATGTCAGTACATGTTTTTCGTTGGACAGTGGCTGTATATGTATTTGCGGAATGAAAGTAATAGCTAAGTAAATAAGGTTCAACGGTCTAGACCAAATTGTACCCAGATAACAAAATTGTTCTGGCCCAAATCTGCACCATATACATATATGTATGTATATATGGACTTTTGATTAAGTCATGATGATATGTGATTTGGAAATATTGCTGGGAAACATTGGTATTAGAAGAAAGCTTTTTTTCTGGAATAAATCGATTCCTATTGATTAAACTCAATAGCACATAAAAATGCCCCCCAAAAAAAGGAAGACTGATTTGAATAGCTCGCTTTTAGGGCTCGTACAGAGGCCTTTTCTTCCTCTCGCGATAAGCCTCCATGTGTTCTCGCGTGGTCTCACAGTGGGAGTAAACAGTCGCCATTTGTCGAGTGAGAGCAGAGCAGGGAGGGAGAGCGAGCGATACAAACTACTTTTATTATCATTTCAGTCGTAATTCATTTCAGATAAGTGTCGGGTTTTGATAGTGGAGGGTCTAATCGAGAACAGCGCTGCAGCTTTCCCTCTTGCTGCTGAATGTGTCAGAGTTATTAGAGACAGCAGCGCGGTTGGGCCTGGACTGGAGCCCACACACACTTTCGCAAGCTCTTGCACACTCACACACACTCGCATTTACTCCTAAAATGATCATTGAAAACCTCGATGCCTTGAAGACGTGGCTTTCCAAGACCCTTGAACCAATGTAAGTGTTTAATTACCTGCCTGCATAGCGGGTTAGCTTAGCTGCATTAGCTTTAGCATCAGCTGCACTAACACATGAGGTCGCCTGCTGGCTTTCCCAACTTCACTATACCGGAGTTTATTACCTCTGTATCTTTATATATACACATATATGTAGGCTTCTATGTTTGTGCATGGCTAAACTTTCTAACCTTCACCCTAAAGTCCGGCTTTAAGTTTTACTATCTATTTAAATTAGTGCGGTTTCTTTCCTTACGCATTGCTTTTATGGCTTTATTCATGTTCAGATCTGTTCAAATCGATGCTAAGCAGTTAGAGCCAGAGCCGTTCTGTCAAACATGTATTGAATCCAGACGTGCTCTGTACACTTACCCTTTTATTCACTAACTAAAAAGCTTAGCGGATGTGATGTTAGAAGTGGTGAGGCGGTGTGGTGGTCAGGTGGACTAAATCCATTTATCCCAAGCGAAGCATAAATGATGCGTTTACATTATAAGGCTGAGTAGGCACAAAACCGGAAACCATCAGGTTACAAAGATCAGATCTGCGTACACAATCAGAGCTGAGCTATGAGGCTGCTAATTGAATGAAAGCCTTGTTCAGACTGTCAGCCCAAATTTTTGGCATGTCTACACTGTTAGTCTGGACAGCAAAAAACAAAAACACACAAACCGATCAAAACATCAGATCTGTACCTTGTTAGGGTAGAACTGTCTTTGTTGTGCTGCTTCAGCCTGGTGCTTTAAATAACTAGCTGTATAATAAGGCGGATGTAGTGTCGAGATGTGCAGAAACAACTGAATGAATAAAACAAGTGTGGGTACTTTCCCTTTGCGCACTCGTGGGTTTCATATGTAGACTGTTTTATTCAAGTAGTAATAAGAACTTCTCACTGGAGGCTAATGTTGAATCCATCTAGACGTCACTCTAAAACAAGCCTTATGGAACATTGTTATCCTAAGAGCCTTCTATTAATCAGCTGCCTTTATTTATGCGTGTTTACAGCATAATTTATTTATGCAATTTATTAATATTATTATTATTATTATATATTAAATAATTATGTTATTGCAATGTTAGCTTTCATTTTCAGCGTGTCCAGATTATTTTAGCATTATTTGAAGCCTGAAATTGGCTTGAAGGATTTAACTAATCTATTAATTTATAATGGTCAAACCAAACCCAGCTAGGCCTACTGTTGTTGTAAATATATACAAGTGCGCTAAGCTAAAGGGTTGCTGTGGGCTATATGCAATTCAGCTTATGGTTTTTGTATACATGGTGTATATAACATGCTTTCCAAGTCATAATTATTAAGATTAATTTAGCTAGCTGCAAGCATGGTTGCAGTATGAAAGGCCACAGTCTTGATTTGCTGGGACATGGGTATGTGTACATGATTTAACACAAAACTTTATGCTTTTTCTCTGCAGTTGTGACGCTGACCCATCTGCCCTGGCTAAATATGTGGTTGCCTTGGTGAAGAAAGACAAGTCTGAGAAAGAACTGAAAGCACTATGCATTGACCAGTTGGATGTATTTCTCCAGAAAGGTGAGCATTATTATTTACGTTACAGTGGACACCAAGATTTGCAGAACATTTGGTTGAGAACAAGTAATGGAAGCTAATGTCCCACTGGTTTGCTGACTACATGCTTAGACCATCATCTACTTAGATGACTTAGACTACATCTACTTAGACTTACTTCCTGAGATGTGGAGCTGTTAAATAATCTCCAATAATCTTGCCAATGGTTTGTTAGTGAAACTGATGTGCTGTTATCTATGGACAGAGGCCTGTCTGCCTCTACTTTTATTTTTATACGGTATATATAGGCATACAGTTTGAACAGTACTAATTACTAGGGTGTACACAGCCATTCGCTGTTCACTACATGAACCTAGTAGATCTAGGGCAAGAGGAACTTTATTTAGCACAGAGCTGCCATAGAGAAAACATTAGGTTTAATAATCATAATTAAGTTTTTCTGTAGTTCTTATTGAATTCGGAATTAGGTTTCTCTGTTGTCCGTAATTCTGTTATGACTAATGACTGTGGTGTTGTGTTTGCTGTGGTTGTTCAGAGACCCAAACGTTTGTGGATAAACTTTTTGAAGCTGTGAACACAAAGAGTTACCTACCTCAGCCTGAGCAGCCCAGCTCTACGAGCCGAACGGACAGTCACCCACGGGTCGAAAAGGATGAACAGAAGAAAGAGGAGGTGGGAAACAGACTGCAATATAAAATAATACTTTCTAGATGACTATGATTTCTGTACAGCCAGTTTCTTCTTTGAATTTTATTTTTAATCTAGGCTCTCAAAGTGCTGGGTAAATGAACCCAAACACATTACATTTCTAATACCTTTTTTCAGGTAACTTTAGAAACTTTAAAACAGTCTTTACACCTTACTGTTTTTTTATTTATTTACAAAAATGAAGACAATTTGTTCTTCCATGATACAGATCATTTACCTTTTTAGTTAGCTTTAGAAGTAATCGAATCAAAGCCTTATTTGTTTACTAGTTATTTATGCTTAAAGCCTATAGGAATTTACAGATGCTTAAAAGTTTAGCGGATGTCTTGCCCAAACGTGTTTGGTGTTCCTGAAATTTTTCTGACCATTTAGCAGCCCGGTCGAGATGAGGAGAGGGATAAGAAGTTTTCCAGGAGGGTGAATCATAGTCCTCAGCCCAGCTCTCGCTACAACCGAGATGCCAGGTAAACACCAATAATTCAGAAATGGTTTAAAACACTAAAAAACTTAAGGAAGCTTATAAAAACTCTTATACCCCACACATTTGCATTACACAAAGGCATGTCTATTATCACATGGTTGCCTTAAATCGTGTTGAGTTGTCTAGTAATCTTCAACAGACTCACTTATGTAATTTCTCACAATGCATGATGTACTGTTCAATGTCAAAGTGGCAAAAGCAAAGTTTTCATGGCAAACAGCATAACAGCTGCCAAAAAATGAAATGATTTTTGTATGTTTTCAGATATTTAGGTGTTTAGTGTGCACAGTGAACAATTGTATATGAATATAACTTTACTTGTTAACTACATTAGTCTTATAGCTCCAGTTAAAAAAAAACAAAAAAAAAACAACTTTAGACCCCAGATACATATTACTACTTTTAACTGAAAAGAAAACTTTACTGTCTTTCTTCAAAGTATCACGTCAGTTATTCACTACCAAACAAAATGTCTTCTCAGTTGCTGTATGATTATTTTTTTCTTTTTTGCTCTCAGAAGGGGCGATGAGCGTAAAAAGGACGATCGTTCCAGAAAACGAGAGTATGACCGCAACCCGCCCCGCAGAGACTCATACCGGGATCGCTACAACAGGCGGCGTGGGCGCAGCCGGAGTTACAGCCGGAGCCGCAGCCGGAGCTGGAGCAAGGACCGTGCCCGCGAGCGAGATAGAGACAGAGAGCGGGACAGGGATAGAGAACGGGATAGAGAGAGAGAGCGAAGCAGGACAAGGTCACGCAGCCGATCCAGAACCAGAAGCAGAGGTATGCGCTATAGTCTACAGCAGCAGATTGTCATCTACCCTTTAAGGGCCTTAACTAGTGTTTTACAACCCTGTTCCTGGAAGCCCGTCGCGCTGTTTTAGACTGTTCATAAGATAATGGCTTGCTTCTTGTTAGGAGCAGGGCAAATGGTAAAAAGTGCAGACCAGTGGTCCTCCAGGAACCGGATTGAGAAACACTGATTACCTGTCACTTGTGCAGTAAGGGTTCACACACCCTTTTCTCTGGCGAAAGTACAGAGTTTAAATGCCAGTGTCTGTCGTCAGCTTGTTGCCAATGCAGAGGTATTTGTGGAGTTCTGACTGGTACGGCTGTTGAACGTAATATGAGTTAAGTTTCCTAAACTTCTCCATGCCTTCACTCCCCTTGAGGTTTCATGCCTGATCCAAACCCAGTGCTATCCTTGCCCTGCCCAAACCTAACTGTGCTATTCTTACCCTAGTTGAGTGTCTGTCTGGTTTCTGTAGCATTGCAAACCCAATAAGCAGAGTCATCCATGTAGGCAGATTTATCTTTAGCTTTTGTGGTCATGTGGTTTCCCACACAAATCTGGCATACACTTTAAATAACAGAAGCAACTATGAGAGAGCCTTTGATTGGACTTGTACTAAAAACTAGATTTTATGAAGCGCAGACAGTGATTATGGATATTTATTACAGCTTTTTGCAGCAAGATCAAGTGTCTCAAGGAGTAGCTGTAGTTATGTCTGGGCATGTTACAGGTTGTGGAATTCAGTGCATCACAAGCTGCACATGTGCTTTTTCCAGTCTGAAGGTTATTTCCTGTGTGCTGACTACAGCTGGGCACAGGACTAAACATGTTTAGAAAACAATACAGGGCCGTTGTCACATTTTTGTTTTTAAAATTCTCCACACTTTTCCTATTCTGGACATGTCAGGCTGCCAGCAGTGCAGTCCAGTGCCTGCACCCTGCTGTTCTGCAGCCATGCCTTTTAATGTGTGCAGCATGTGGTTTTGTCTTATTGAAAAGTACAGGGGCATCCCTGAAAAAGCTGTCATGTTTTAGGCAGCATATGTCGCTCTAAGATCTGTATATACTTTTCTGCATTCATGCTGCATCATAGAATGGTAAATGACTTGTGCCAAGGTCACTCACACACTGACCCTATTTAATGACAGATCCTGGTTTATGGACCTGTTGCTGATAACAGTCTGGATGACACATCGCTATTTATTTCTTACAAAATAAACCTGAAATGCTGATTTGTCTGACCTCAATACACTTTTCCACTGTATGAGGGTCCATCCCAGATGCCTCTGAGCCCAGAGAGGTCGATGCCACTGCTGGGCATGGTTAACATAGGGCTTCTGTTTTGCACAGTGAAGTTTAAAGTGGTGTTTATGAATGTAACCTTTGCAGTGGTGTTTATGAATGTAACCCTTACAGTGCTAGATAAAGGTTTGCCAAAGTAATGCCTCCCCCATGTGGTCGTATCAACTATTGTAGAATGACAGTTCCTGATGCAGTGCCATCTGAAGGATCGGAGATCACAGGTGTTAAGCTTAAGCTTGCGCCTTTTACGCACTGAAATTCCTCCCAGTTATTCAATTGTTTAACAGTGTTTAACAGTTGTTTAATAAACTGTAGAAAAAGAAATATGCAAATTCAATTCCAATGTTATTTTGAGGAACATTGTTTTTAAACATTCCAAGAGTTTCCTCACACATTTGTTGGCAAACTGCCCATCTTTGCTTCTTAAAGACTTAGCCTCTTGTGGATACTGCTTTTGTACCAAATCAAGATTTCAGTCACCTGTTGACATAATACTGACGTGACTTCAAACAAGTTTAGTGTTTTAACCTCATAACTATGCCTGTATTGCCTTCCTTCCAATGTTAAAAAATTGTGTGCCTGTCCTGAAACGCAGGAATGGATGTATATTAACAAACAGAATTGATCAGACAAAACACAAAATAGCTTGGGTTCATACTTTCTGCAATTAAATAAGTAATTGTAAGAAGCAAAGCAATGTTTATTATTAACATTTTTCATACTGTCACAAATGTTTAACACTTTTACAGTCCTGTGTTTACATTTGGGGAGACAACTGATGGCTAATTGTCTTTGACTAACGTTAATAGTAATAAACGAAAGGTAATTAAGTTGAAATAATTTATAGTTTAAACGGCAGTAAATCATCAGAAGTTTTTGTGATCAACCAGCTTTTTTTTCCCATCATTCATTCGTTCATTCATTTATTTTTTATTTTTTGACTTACCCATTAGCTTCTACTGTAATCACAAAAGCTGCAAGGCGAGTGATTCTGAATAAGCAGTCTGGTTAAGTGTGATAATGTAGTTTCTATCTGCTTTTATATCTTATTACAGAGAGGGATTCTGGGAAGTTAAAGTTTGACCACGAGCGTCCTGAGCGTCAGGAGGGCGGAGCTAGTGAGAGTTATGTGGCCGCTCCTCTCGCCACAGGCACTGCCTCTACGCACTTCCCTGTTCCCGCCCTCAGCAGCACCATCACAGTCATCGCCCCGACTCACCATGCCAATAGCACCACAGAGAGCTGGTCCGACTTCCATCAGGATCACCACGCCCCCTATGGGAGAGCACCTCCGCCCCCACCACGCAAGCGCTGTCGTGATTATGATGGTATGGAGATTTTTATTTATTCATGCGTCTTATATTTTATCGATTTCATGGAAACTGTGCCATGCTTATCAAAAACCCCATAAGCAACTCTACTTTAACCTTGTGTCTGCACTGCAAAACTAAAGCAGCAGTTTTCAGACGTGTAACATCTTGCAAGGCTACATTTGGAGTGAGCTGCAAATTTGTCATATTTTTTAACAATTTTTTGGTTTGTCAGTAGTTTTTTTTTATTTCAAGTTATTACTGATTATGAAGCACTTTAATATGACATAGTTAAGTAAATGTACTGTAAATGCAGTACTACTTAATTACTAAATCATCTGCATTAATTGTTTCCATGTAGTTGGATAAGCTGTTCATGGTCTGTTTTTTGTGCCTTCACAGAGAAGGGTTTCTGCATGCGGGGTGACATGTGTCCATTTGACCATGGCAGTGACCCAGTGGTGGTAGAGGATGTAAATCTGCCCAGCATACTTCCTTTCCAAGCCCCGCCGCTTCCTGTGGTAGATGGCCCACCTCCCCCGGGTCTACCGCCTCCTCCTTCTCTCCTCACGCCTCCACCAGTTAATCTGCGGCCTCCTGTGCCCCCGCCTGGCACCATGCCCCCTAGTCTCCCACCTGTAGCAGGTAAGCGCAGGCCATATCATCATTGTCCTCTTGACACATGTGTTTACCTAACAAGGCTGATCGACCCTAAGACTACATTTGTTTTTATAACCTGGTACAGTTTTAAAGCGATGCTGTACTTATTAAGGGTTTATGAAAGATATTAATTAATAATTATTAATTAGGTCACCTTAAAATCACAAATAGGCCATAACACATTAAAACTGTTGTATCTGATGAATATGGCTACCTGATAAAGCTGACTTTCAGAGAAAACAAAAGGTCTGTCTGGTTCATGAATTGTTGTTTTTATTGCCACATCGGTTGCATTATCAACAGTGACGGCCAGTTTGTTGTTTTATTATTTATACCGAATTCTATTACACATTCTGCAGCTACACTGGTGCTGTTCGTTTTTATCGTTAAATGTTTATGTGCTGCAACTTGGGTCCAAGAGTAACGCAGTTTTAATCCTCTGTATGTCTTAAACATATAGAAGTATTGACAATACAACTACTTGACTAGACTTGAAGTAGCTCTGCTACTATAAATGCTGTCAACGGCCTGTAACATCAGTTTTCTCTCTAGTTAGTTTTAACCTCTTTTCTCATTGTTGATAATGGGGAAATACAGATGTGCTAGTGGTTGTTTGTGGAGCTGGGTCATATGGCATTCAAGGTTGGAGACCAGACTTTCAGCTTCCTTCTTCTGCTAAAGCTGTAACAGAGCCATCCAAAAAGAACCCATGGCATAGGCACAGGCCCTGGCAGATAGCTGTAACAGTACAGACACTTTTTATAGTAATTGTGGTTGTGTATTGTCAGCATGTATGTAGGAAACAATAAGCAGAATTATTTTTTTCTTTAACCTGGCTTTTTGGAGCTTGGTGAGTTTCCACTACAGTGCTAAATTCAAGTCTATTTAAAGTCAAATACTTGTAAATTAGAAACATGATAGTGGTTTTTATGTTTCTAATATTTAAATCCAGGCAATTTCAAGTCACCTACTTTCATGTTGATAACAGCATTTTCTGTTCTCGTACATGTAAAGCCCAAAGGCCTTTACACACTTTACATGTTTTATTAATTCAATATTTTCTAACACTTGTTTAACTGGTAATCTCTTCTGCACATTTTTCAAATCTCAAAAACATGGCATTGTTTTTTGTTCATGCTCTGCTTTGTATTTGTGAACTTTGAATACGATTATTCTGCCTTCTGCTTCCTCACAGACAGTTAGCATCACCAAAAGCAGTTTAAGCAGGCATGAAGCTAAGTTATTATCAGGGGTGAGCACGGGGCCGCGGGTGCAGTAGTGGTCCGCGGAATGAAAATCGCAGGCTTTCAGTTGTCTTGAGTTCTAAAATAAAACCTACTGTCTGTACTTTTAATAGACATCTCTTTACTGCTCGTCCTATTCCTGTTACTCTTGTGTTTTTCAGGTCCTCCTCCTCCGCTTCCTGCATTGCAGCCCTCTGGGATGGATGCTCCTCCAAACTCGATCACCAGCTCTGTTCCCACAATCGTCACCTCTGGAATCCGACCTCCACTCCCACAGCCGCCCCCACATCTTGTAACCTCGGGCGGACGCCCTCCACTCCCCCAGCCCCCTCCTGCCCTCTTCACCTCTGGTAATTATAGTGGCTTATTAATCTGCTTTCTGGTTTTGTTTGTTGTTGGTGTAAACGTTGATATGATTGTAATTATACATAGCTTCAGTAATTGGTACGCTTTACCAAGTTTAATTTTGAAGTCGACAAGGCCTATGTTTAATTTCATTGGTCAAAACATGCTTTCATATTTGCTGTGTTCATATTTGGTAAGTGATATGTTTAACATGCTTTTTTTTAAATATAAATTAAAATGCTTTAAAATTGAACAAATGAAGGTGAATCTTGGCCAGCTGATTATTTTATTAAAGGATATTTTTATAGAATATTTATTCTATTGTTTTTAAGAATGTAGTAAGCCGCTGTTATTGTCACTGTGTTGTCGCGTTGTATTGAGCAGTGATCTTGAGGTGAAAAGGAGTTTGTTATATCTGTTTTAGACTCCAAACGTGATGTAGGTTGGGTTGAGTTTGAACCATATTTTGGCAACCTTGGGTCAAGTCAGAGTCTTGAGCATAATACTATGCGTCTGGTAGGGTCAGGTCATGCTCAGGTCAAAATTTCACAGGCTATATTTGGTCCAAAACCAAGATTTTAGACTTAAAACAGTTTAATAAATGTAGTCCTTTATGCCAGCTTCTGGTTCATGATTTTACATTCTGCAGTAAGCTAGAGTACAGTTGGTTTGGTCCATTGGCCAGATATAGGCCACCTGTAATGGTGGTGCAAAGTCTCTGAAAATGTAGCACACAACAGCCCTCATACAAGTCCGTTATCAGATATCATTTCTAAAATAAAATTGTTATGCAGGCAAACCGGACAAAAAGCTAAGCACATTCTGTATCTAGTCAGTAAGCATGTTTCATTTTAAACAGTCAGACATTTCAAGACTTCTTCCAAAAGTTAACCAAACTGGGTTGATGAGTTAAAATATGCATTATAGATATGATATAAAATATGCTTCAGAGTGTTGTTGTTGTTGTTATTATTATGGTTTCTAATATAAATACCAACTACAAATGCTTTTACGTCGTATATTAATTCTTAATTTTGTCTCCATATGGTCTTGGCCTTGGCCTTGCCCACTTTTAGCCTCAGCCTTCACTTGGGCTCAGACACTTATTGTCTTCTTTGGCTGCTCTTCATGTTGCTGACATCAGTGTCCATCTGTGTCACAGGCAGCAGCAGCTTCTTTTATGATGCACTGAAACAATAGACGGAATGTGTGCATGTCATTCTTGGTAGGAACATTCTAATAGCAGACAGAGAATTTTCTTTCCACCACGACAGTTTCTCTAGTCGATGTATTAGTGATTGTACTTTGCACCTGTGTGTGGTAAGTGGTGGATGTATTTATTTATTATATGGATGTGTATAAGGACTGTCGAGCAGTATTTATTCTCAGTTATCGCAATAGCTGTAATCACAATAGCAATCTCACAGCATTACATTAGCATTAGCCTAGCCTGGCCCCTTACAGCTCAAAACACAACAGCACAGGTTCGATTTTTGCTTTCTGACACTCCAGAACACGGCAAAAAAGACTAATTCCAGTCTTTCAGACATTGGGACACAAGTTTCTATCATTTTTACAGCAAAACAGACAGGATTGAACCTATGTTTGGATCTGCAGATCACTAGTTAAGCTTACAAGGCTAGAGCAGCCAGTAAGCTTTAGCATGTAGCTAAACAACACAGGTTTAATTTGAGTGTTCTGTCCCTTCAGTCACTCAGATTTGAGATATTATAGTCTAAACTTGTCAGTGTACCCCGTTAATCAGAGCTGAATGTGTTTGGTGACGAGTAGAGCTAGTAACATGCTGCCTAAGCTAATGCTAACCCGTGCTTTCCTCCTAGTCATTATTTGTGGATTAAAGGTCATGCACTCATTTATTTGACATGCAAGTAAACGTATTAGTTGATGATGAACATGAATGTATAAACAATTAATGAAAAGCTATGTTATTGCCTAAAGTTACGGTATACGCTAAGGTTTCTTTTTTTTCTTTTTTTTATGCAGTGAGCTAACAGTGTCGAGCAGCTACCAGCTGCCAGCGGTTTGCAAGCAGTCCATGTCAAACCATGTTTGTAATGGAAATGGCATACTGCATAGTACACATGTACTAAATTTACCTAAAGGTTGTATGTAGTAAGCAGTATGGGACCAAATTGGAAAATCTGTAGTCCAGTAAACAAACATGGGTGGTGTTCTACTCCAGTCAGATGCTGTAGTATAAAGGGGAAGCTATCTTCGTGGTGTACTGCATCCTATCATGCACCGCAGCCTCACCAGCTCTAAGCCTGCTTCAGACCATAAAAATGGCGGTGGATATCGTTGGGGAGCAAAACTCCCCAAAGAGTATAGATTATATATCATTAGATTATAATATTAGAGTATAAATAGTGATTGTAGTGGGATATATTTTCATCAGAATGAGCCTCAGAAAATTAAAATATACAGGTCTGAAGTGTAATAAAAGATTAACTCGCTTTAGAGTTTCAGTTTTAGTGTGATATAGACGAGAGAAGCTAACAGCTAGCTTTGTGGATACAGTAAACAGCTCTGAGATACATGTAAGGTAACTGGTCATGTGACTGTATTAGTATGCAGCACTGTATGCCAACATTTTACTGTACTGCATACTACACACAGGGTACATACTACTGTAGTATGCAGCATAGTAGTGTGCCATTTTGAATACAACCATTGTCATTGTGTGGAACTACCCGTAGTCTCCTACTCGTGACTTTTTTAACAGGCTCTAATACGCCAGTATTTTTGAGAGGAAAAATGTTTTCACTCTATCAGATGAAGCTAAAATCAGCTGTAGAAATTGGCTTGTAAAGTGATAAAGCTGAACAGACATGACCATCTTCTCAATCTTTGGGAACATGCTCATGAACGTTTGGGTGCCCTTGTGTCGTGCCCTCTGTTTGCATTTTGGGCATCGGGCTTATCAATGCATTCGTCTCTCCACTACAACATCAAAGCCCCTCCCAGTACAGCAAACACTCCTAACCATGCACGTCACCCTGATCATTTGAAATCCGATTTGACAAATATTCAGATCAGATGTCACCTGTCCAATAATTCACATGCTAGTCACATGAAGTAAACAGATGTATATTGGGGCATTGCATTACAATAATTGAACACACATTTCCTCCTCAAAAGTTTTCTAATAACCAATTTGTTTGGTCTGTCTGTAGATTCCTTTGAACCAGACGTTTATAACCCAGAGGCTCCCAGTATGACCTCACGACCCATGTACAGACATCGGGTCAATATCCAGCGGCCCAATCTAATCGGGCTCACAATGGGGGAGGTAGACATGCCTCCACGAGGTAAAACACAGTTTATAACCTGTCATGTTCACTGCCACAAAGTTTTACTTCCTCATTGAAGAGCTCTGAATACTTCATCTTTGGTGAATTATATAAAGTTCTTTCTTTTTGATTAGTTGTTTTTGTTGTTGTTTGGAGTGAGTTAATAAATCAATCATAGTCAATAAATGATGATCAGTTTATAAACTATAAGCTGTTGTTTGCAATTAAATATATATTTCCTAATTAGTTTTGTAGTTTTCTTTTTTTTTTTCCTCTTTTAATACAAAGTTTTGAAATGTGTAGGAGTAATTTTCTTCTGTCTCATTTCTACAGAAAAAATGTTTAATAGCAATAGTGCACGAATTGTTCTGGAATCAGACTCCAGAAAGAGGGGGGCCAGCCTGCATGATGGGGGCATTCCCACAAAGAAACCTTGGTTTGATAAGTAAGTACACTGCATTTTTACACACATGCAGTGTGTTTTAAACTGCTGGTCTTGGCAGATAAAAAAAAAAAAATCTTGTTGAGGATGTGACTTTGGCAAAAGTAAAACTATTCCTTGTTACTGGTCTACTGTATATATAAAGAAAAAACAACTTTCATTGTATTTTAACCTTTCATACTCTTAGTTATTTGACAAGTGAACAACAGAACAATAGTTTAATGATTTTAAAATGTCATGTTTTTATTAGTGTTTTCTTTCTCGTTCCCTATTCCTTATATTACCACTCATCTTTGAACGTATATATTTTTTCCACAGACACAGCTTCAACAAGCCCGACCATCATGGCTACCATAAGAAAGTGCCATTCTCTTTGCCAAATACTAAACTGGCCATTCGGCAGATTCCCCCAGAGCTTAACAACATCAGCAAACTCAACGAGCACTTCTGCAAGTTTGGCACTATAGTCAACCTCCAGGTGAGCACTGGATTTTGCTTTTTTGTTTAATTAGGGTCCTGGTTTCCAATGTCCCACGCCCCAAAATTGTGATGGAGTTTCTAAAGTAAAAGTTCCTGTGCCTGACCGTTAAAGTGTGCCCCCCATGTAGGTTGCCTATAACAATGACCCAGAAGGGGCGCTGATACAGTTTGCATCTCCAGAGGAGGCAAGGCGGGCCATACAGAGCACTGAAGCTGTTCTAAATAACCGCTTCATTAAAGTCCACTGGCACAGGCAGGATGGACCAGCACCTACGCAGACTGTTCCTCCTATGGTAAACAAACACACAGACCCAATAATTATTGTTTAACAATTTTTTGTAATTATTGTAAACATGTCAGTTTTGTTCAATTTAAAGCTCGCTGCAAAGATGTGGCCATCAAGATGTGATGGTATTGTATTTCCTGTGTGTGTGTTAGAGTGTGCATCCACCCCAGCAGCCTGCAGCCACCACCCTGAAACAATCTGTGAAGGACCGGCTTGGGCCTCTGCCCACGATTAACACAGAGCCACTGCAGGACCCTAACCACCCTGCACAGGTTAGCAGCAGATGATGATTTAAACTCCTCTCTTTCACTTTACTTAATTGTGGTTGCAGATGTATATTTTATGTTGACTGTTTATTCTGAGAATGTCACGTTTAATATGACTAATGTAAGCATGTCTGTGACCTACCAGTTAAGGATGCATATTTGAATGATGAATTTCCAGTGAGGGTATACTGGCTATGTATCAGTTTTTAGATGTGAAAACAATACAGGTCAACTGGTAGTGTACTGGTAGTGTTAGGACATAATAATCATAATAATCGAAAAGCATTTTCTCATATTTCAGAAATACAAATCAGTTACTTGTCTCCCCACCACACAATGTGCAGTTTATGGTCAGCAGCTGTACATCATACATGCAGTCAATAACATATGTAAGCATTACATGGTAACATGTATTTAATTTATTAATATTTTTGAATTCCAAGTTATTCAATACTTAATTGAGTGCCTGATTAAGTAAATATTATTGAGAAGTTTGAATATCTGTATATATGGGTAAATAGTGCTCATCCTAACTTTCTGTTACAGATTTATTGACCCACACGATGTAGTAATGTAGTGATTTAGTCAGTTGATCTAATATGAAGTACAGCAGCAACTGTGATTTCAAACTCCTACCTCTACATACTGCACCCAAGTTAATAGGCCCCTTACTCACTCATACTTTGAATTATTCAAGTTTTTTTTATATGTAGTTGCATTGACCATTCAATGTTTGTTTGTCTGTTTGCAGTCTTCACAGAATGCAGCCAAAGCACCAGTTAAAGAACGACTGGACTTCTCTAAACAAGTGGCCTCATCAGGAAAGGTCTTAAACGTCTTTATAATAAATCTTAAGCTTTTTTTCAGGTTCTGCTAACACCTATGGCACAAACAGACCATGTGTTTTAATGTTTATTTATATATGGCACAGGTCTTCTCAACTTCACTTGGTCTTACTAAGACCTTTTATAATCCATCTGCACTGAAAGCGGGCCAGAAGGGGGTGCCCTTTGGAACCTCTGTTACCCCTGATGATGCACTGAAGAAGAAACAGGTTTGTACTGTAAGATTTCTGTCCTCATAAAAATCCAACTTTAGTACCAACGGAAAGAGCAGGTTACACACGTCGACAAAATTGTTGGTACCCCTCGATTAATATAAGAAAAACCCACAATGGTAACAGAAATAACTTTAAAAATCAGTGGATCAGTGTTTTGGTCAGTGACGCCGCCACCTGCTTTTCCTGTACCATTTCGACATCCGGTGTCATGTGCAGTCAAAAAACCTCAAGGTCATGCTGCATCTGAATGTTTTTTCCTGTTTTCTCCACCAGGAGGCACTGAAGCTTCAGCAAGATGTGAGGAAGAAGAAGCAGGAGATTCTGGAAAAGCACATTGAAACCCAGAAAGTGAGCTCAATCCTGAAGCCTCTAATATGACTGTAGAAGAAGTGTCTGATGGTTTGGGCAAGGGCGAAGAAAGTAAAATCTGTATGTCTGTGTTTTCAGTTGCTGATCTCCAAACTGGAGAAAAATAAAAGTATGAAAGCGGAGGATAAGTCTCAGATCATGCAGACACTGACGACCCTTACAAACAGCATCAGCAAACTGCAGGAGGAGATTAAAGGCATCTCTAGCACCAGCACGCTGCAAACCTGCATCAAAACAAAGGCCCAGGTACATAATCACACATCATTAAGTTAATGATGGACTTTCATTCCGTTATTTAATCAATAAAGCACAAAGAGTCCCCATAGCCTTTCATTAAAATGTGTGGGGATTGAATCTGGGTATACTGTAAAAAGCCATCCGGTGTGTTTCTGTTTTTAAAACAGTATGTTGCATGATACGTATGGTTGATCTGACCGGTTTGGTTCTGACTTTCACTGCAGCATGTAGTTGTGAATGTGCTTTTTACTTTTGGTTGGTGTGTAAACAGGCTCAGAAAGAGCTACTGGACACTGAACTTGACCTGTACAAGAAAACACAAGCCGGGGAGGACACAGCTCAGCTCAAACTGAAATACACCCAGCTGCAGCTCGAGGTATGCTTTGTAAAATGTTATTTCAGCATTGGATACACCAAAATACAAGTTCTTTCATTGCTATGTTTCCCTTTTTTAAATAAAAAATAAATAAATAAATGTGCACCCTGTTTTAAAGTCCTTTGGGGTTTGTATGTGGGTCCAGGCTTTAACGTTCTCACTGTTAACTACAGAACTTGGATCATTACTTAGACTAGTCATGGCAGTTATGGACTAATTCAGTGTAGTCACACTATAATAAGTTTTACAATGTGATGATAACCCTGTAGTGGAGTTTTTAAGGGGTTAACAGAGCACAATTTTACTTCAAAATGTTCCGAATAAAATATTGTGCTCACAGAAATCTGAAACTGGCGAATCATCTTCTGATTGCTGCAATTCCTGAAGTTGCCACTTGGTGGTGGTATTGTCCTCACTTGCCTCTCTGTTTACCCAGGCAGCCAAAAGAGGTCTCCTCAACCCAGGGCGTGGGAGGGGGGCTCATGCCAGGGGCCGAGGCACCCTCAGGGGCAGAGGACGAGGCATTAGGGGCCGAGTGAGAGGCGTGCCCACCCATGCTGTGGTGGACCATCGGCCCAGAGCCTTGGAGATCAGTGGCTTCACTGAAGCAGATCGGGTTGACCTGCTGCCACACTTTGCAGTGAGTTACTTCCATATCTACAGGGTTTTAAAACAACATTAAAACACCACAAGGCTGCGTTTATATTTTAGAAAGGTACAGAGGCTTTTCATCTACTAGTTTACATAAAGCAGCAGTTTAGCAAAAATTAGACAGTATATGTTCTCTATCTCAAGTACAGTCAGTGAGCCAAGACTTGTACTACTTGTCTAAATGTACTACTTCACTTTAGCACTGTCGCTGCAAGACTAATGTGGCTAATAGGTTAATGAAACCTATACCAATAACCAGCATTGCACTGGCCAAAAAAAAAAAATGAACTCATTGTAAACACGGCTGCTCGTATTCTACAGCAGTGTTATGGTGGTCTCAAGGGTGAAATTTGCCCTGGAAAATTAAGCATCTCAAAGATTAGAGAAATTACCAAACATCTGGGTTGGCCAGTACTTAAGCACAGGCTGTGTTGAATGATCTTTATCCGTATTTTTATTTTCTGCTAATGCAGAAGGAAGCTAGATGATTACTGTTACTGCTAGAACGTTCAATATCACAGCTTATGTTAGGTATCAGTGGTTGTGCTAGCAGTCAGGGTAGTTTATTGCTACAGGGGGCTTCCCAGTGGTTGCATGATATGATTATGTACTTGTTTATTTTTTTGTATTGTAGTATGAGCATATGTTTTTGTGAGGCAGTGAGTTCCTGTGTTGCACTACACAATACTACATACTATGAAGACATTCAGATATTCATTTACGTTTTAAGATGGAATGTTCCTATAAAAAAACCACGTGGGGGAAAAAAAAACAAGGGGTAAGTCTTATCGCAGTATCTGAATCTCATACTTAATCTGATGTCTTATTAGCAATTTGGAGAGATTGAGGATTGTCAGATGGAGGACTGCAATTTGAGTGCCATCATCACCTACAGAACCCGTGCAGAGGCAGAACAGGTACCACTGAACCTTTTTAATAACAGTGCATGCAGATACATATGTTGTTGTAACTTGGACTGAACTCAAGCTCTCTCAAAGGCGGCGGTCCATGGAATGAGGCTGAATAACCAGGAGCTTCGTCTGTCTTGGCATAAACCAACTGCTTCCGTCAGCACAGTGGACACTGAGGAGGTAGAACCAGAGGAAGAGGAGGTGAGCTGCATCACATGATCCTATATGTCCATGTCATGTTGCTCTTCCACAGTCTCTCACGTCTCACATCAGTATGTTTATTCTAGGGCTATTATTTTATAATCTGTATCTAAAATCAAGAAATCTGTTGCACGTGATTTGATTGTGTCTTCTTTGGTTTCTCCATGTTTACTACAGTCCTCATTCACAGTTCTGTCTAAGAAAAAATAAGAAGTAGTCAGGGTTTGACAGAGAAAAACATTTCTTCAAGTTGGTTTTGTTACTTGGGTGCACATATGTCCTGTTAGCACTTAAAACCTTTCGCATTCATATTTCAGTCTGCTCTGTTTTTAATCTGTCTGGTTAAAACATATTTCACCTTTAATGGTGCTGTAAAACAATATTGCTCCTACACGTCATGTACAGTATTGTCTTTTTGACTTATTTTTAATTTATTTGTGTTGTCTGTTTATTTCAGTCCATAATTTTTTTTCTTTGTTACTGACTGTGTTTTCTGATTGGTGACAGTTTCAAGAGGATTCGCTGGTAGATGACTCCCTCTTGCAGGACGATGATGAAGAGGAGGAGGATAATGAATCTCGCTCTTGGCGCAGATGAAGACGTCTGACTTCATGCTCCTTGACCTGGCCACGCACCAACATGTCACTTCCTGCTTTTTTTTTTTTTTTTTAAGTGTTTTTTTCCTCTAATTTTTATCAAATGACCTTAACAAAGAGTAACTCTTTCTTTCATGATGTGGTAGGAGTGAATTTCTTGCTTTTTCTCTCTTTCTGACTCTGGATAAATATGTGAAACCGCGTTTCATTTTTTGCATTTCTGTTCAAGAACATCAAAATGAAATTACGGTGTCAACATGAAGAATGTTTTAATCATAGACATCTGCAGAACATGTTGGGTTAATGTTACATGTAGTAAGCTTTATTTAGAAAGGTTAACCTATTTGAGGTAGTTGCGTTTGTGTACATATTTTATGTATGAATTTTAATGATTTGTATGACTGCTTTGCTTCTCCTGGCTTTAATTTGAGATGTAAAAAAATAAAGAATTGAAATGGTCTAGAAAAAATCAGCTGGAAAAAAAGAAAAGGAAAAAAGAAAAAAAAAAAAAGAGAGAGCTCTGCTGTATTAGCAGCAGTGGCACTGACGAAAAAAGAAAAAAAAGATCTAAAATTGCTGAAAAAATAAAGACCATTTCAAACCCCCCACCCCCCTTCCTCACAAAAAGAGCAAAATCCTAATACTGAAAAGTTTTCCCAGTCCTCAAACTGAGAGGTAAGTATTTACCGCAAAGCTAAATGACCACAGCTAAGGTAAGAGGATCATGTTTTTTTTTAACAGAGATTTATTTATATATTAAAATGTGCAGTGTATTTTTCTCTATTTATACTTTTCTAAGACTAGGAACCACATACTATTACAACCTGGTTGATATTGCTAATGTCTGTATTTTTATTTATTTATTTATTTTTAATTCTTGTAATTGTTTCCTGTTTCTCAGATCGAGGCCTCCAGCATCTCCCCAAATGACATGGCAGAGTTTTCCAGACTGTGTGTGTGTGTGTGTATGTGTGTTTATATTTATATATGTACGTGTGTGTGTGTGTGTGTGTGTGTGTGTATATATATTTATTTGTACTTTTCATTCCTTCATTAAATGATTTTTCATTCACACTTTTCTCAGTTTTTTTTTTTAAACCTCTGTTTGATGGGCATTTTCATTTGAACGTTGTATTTTTGGTTACTTTGCCCTCATGTTATCTAGACCCCCTTATATCCCACGATCCACTCGCATCACATTTGCATAGCCGTAGGACTGATAACCCAATCAGAGGAGCGGCCGCTGGTGGCCCTGCTCTCTCACCCAGGTGCCTGTCATGTAAAATCGGCTAATTGTGAGAAATTAGATTTGCGCGGGCGGTGTGTGGTGTAGGCCGGCTTTGCTTTATCCAAATTTAGGTAGAAAGCCCAGTAGGAGGCCTTTTAAGTGGACTTTTCTGCCCACACATGACCCTCCTCGCACAGGGCCTCAAGCTGTCAGTGGTCCCAACAGACCATCCATGTCTGAAGCTTCATTCTTCTCCGGAACTGCGTGGTCCAGGCCTCTGGTGGATCTGTGTGTTCAGTTGTTCGTTTGGCACTGGACCTTTGACCTGTACCTCAGTGGAATGGCCTATTCTAATAAGCTTTTTGTTGGCTAGTCAGCGACTGGCTAAGCAGGGTTGAGGGGGGAAAGGCAAACGGGTGATGGATGCTAGCTGTGTTTATTAAACAGAGCCATTTAATCTGCGATATTTCGTGGTGTGGGCCGGCCCAGCTGGAGCTCCATCTAATGCCGTGATGTATTTGCTGAAACCTGAGGCTCAGTGTGAGCTTTAGCGTCCAGGAGTCAGATGTGTCCAGCCGAACAGCGTCTAAACCCATTTAGCTCTGAAAATATTAGCTAACGAGTTTAGTTGGTGTCGGGGCGCGTAGGCTAACGTGTTTACAGGGTCTGCCTCATTTGTTAAGACTCATTTTTGTTTCTAATTTACGTCAGCAAGATGAATGGACCCATCTCTTAACAAGCAGAAGGAATGATGTGTGACTGTGAAAATTGTGATCATGTAGCTTTGGGTTGAGTGGAATTGATTGGGTCTTCGTCTGGGGTGACGTTTATGAGCCCCTGTGTTAGTCTGTGTTTGTAGCAGGGGTAAGGCCTGCTCCTGAGATTGGATCCCAGGTGTGCTGCATGCTGCTGGTCAGGTGTAAAGATGTAAGAGCAGCGAAGTCCTTATAGTCCCTATACAATACTTCTTTATTAATTTCTGAAGGTTTGTCAACCTGATCATGCTTCACATTTTCAAACTTAATCCGTATGCTAATTTACACATTGAGCATGAAAACATCTGAAAGCTACAGCGTTTAAAAAAAAAAAAAAAAAAAAAAAGCCCTTGTGTTTCCTAATCATTTTTTTGGTTTTCCTAGTAATAATTGTGCCTTACTTTGTAAAAGGTTTGCATTTATTTGCAAAAGTTTTTGATTTCCTTCCTTGCTCGCAGTGATTTTGTATTCTTTCTTTATCATTTTCTCACAATGATTTTTCTGTGTCTTGCAAATGTTTTGCCATTAAATCTGTTTTTTCCATTCACTCTCAGTGATTTGGTGTTGCCTCTCAATTTACGTTTCTTTGCTAATGCAGTAGAGTTTGCTAGAAAATGCAAAACATTTGCAAAAGAATTTAAGACTTGAACTTAAATGAGCACAAAATATCGGAAGGTGTGAAATGCACAGTAATGCTGTAGTTTGGAACTGGTTCTGCAGCATAGATTTAGAAAAAATAGGTTTGATTAGTATTTTTTGTTCAGGTTTATCAAATTTTTAAGCAAAATTAAATTTTATAGGTATTTTTAGGCACTGGTGTCTAAAGCATGAGAGACTTTGTTGGGAGGTATCTATCCAAGACCCTAATCCTATTTTATTGTGTTGTCAAAGGTAATCTGAAAGATTTAAAGTAATTGTGAGTTTAATAATTAAATATTGCTGTCCCATGCCTTAATATCACTGCCACAACACAGCCAGTTTTGGTCTAGGGTGGAGCGTTATTTTAGCCACACCCCTGCATTTAGCATGAAACCAGGCTGCATCCATGTCCCTCATGGTCACATAATTGACCAGTTAGATCTTCTGATTTGATGTAAGTTTTTCCTAGTGTGTGGCCTTAAGAAAAGTCACTATTGAAACATTTATAAAATAAGACAAACCAGACAAAAACTAGTCACCTGTGACTGAAACATTCCTCGTAGTGTATAGTATCTCTATAAGCACAAATGACATCTGTGATTTGATTTGGCATGCACTGGTCCAGTTTCTGGATCATTGTTCAGCTGTTCCTGCATCAAAGTATTATGCAGTTGGTTCCAAATTTGGTGGATGCTTTCTCTGGCATAATTCTGATGAGAATTTCCTGTAGACTGGGATTTGTCCTCTGGCCTTTGGCACGCCCAAATGCAATCACTCCTTTTAGCAAATCTTTAAATCTGCTCTGTGACCCATTTTCCACAAATGGAACGAGACATTCACTGCACTGTACCACTTCTTCTCAATCTATGAATCACTTTGCACACTCAGCAGGTATTTTCCTTATGCAGTATCATCTACAGGAGGCTGAATCTGCTACTGCCATAAACACAAAATGTGACTCATTTTTCTCTGGTAAGCCTATATTCTTTTATTCATTTGTGTTTTAACCAAAAAAAAACTATTTGGTTTAATGTGTGTGCCACTGCTCACAACTGATTTTACATTTACAGCATTTAGCTGAGGTGCTTATCCAGAGCAATCATTAGTGCAGGTAGGTCAATGTAGTGTTAGGGGTCTTGCCCAAGGACTCTGACTGGTGTAGCACAGCATAGTCACCCAGACCAGAAATCAAACCCCAATCTCTCACTTGGTGTAGTAGCTCAGTGACAAGTGGTGATATACGCTATGCCACACCAACAAACTAGCAGGTGGTTTTTGCCAGTCATGCTAGCTTGTGCTTTTGAGCGCTGGTTGAAAGTAGCTAAATTGTATATTCAATGTGTTATGGAAAAAATGAAAAGCTCAGTCATTTGTTTTTAATGAATAACACGTAATCAAGTTATATGGCCAAAGTTTAGTCTAAAGTCATTTAAACTTTGAATCATTTCAGTAGAGTGATCTATATCCATCAGGTGTTCTTAACTTTGTTTCGCACCTGTTGTCTTGCACAGAGCTGTGCTTTTTAACAGCACTATTATTTGGTCATGAGGCAGTAACGGATTTAGAGTTCTGATTTTTAGTCCCACTGAAGTTCTAAGATGCGGCTGAATGTTTATATGCAAAATTACAGAATAAATATTCTGATGTAGCCTACTTATTAAAGCCTATCCAAGTACTTTCACCCACATTCTATACAGGAGCTGTTTATTATTCTCTCTCTCTCTCCCTTTTTTTTCTTCATTTATCCCACATCAAAACAGCTCCAAAACACAGTATGAAGTGCTTAGCTTCTTGTGTGTGTGTGTGAGAGAGAGAGAGAGAGAGAAAGTATGTGAGATGCCTTTAGACCCCGCCTTCACTCCCCCCACTGCCCACACTCTTGAACCCGCCTGCTAGTGGAGAGAAGTTGTTAATATTTCATGTGATCACGAGCCTCCATAAGCAAATTTCAGTCCCCAGCAAGTTCAGTCAAAACATGATTAATTTAGTGTTTATCCCCCCCACATCCTTTTAAAAACAAAACCCCCTTGGTCAGCGCAGTTTGAGGCTTAAACACTGGCCCTAAATCATAATGAAAGCTGGAGGAGTCATTTAATATAAAACAAAAAAAAAGCTGTTTTTGTTTGTTTGTGTCCTTATTTATTTATTAAAAAGCATATTTTTGTCTTTTTCTGCATCTACACTAAAGAATACCAGTGGCTGCCGTTCAGCAGAGCACTACTGAGAAATTACTATAATTTTGTGCTGAGCTATTTTTATCTCTGAGAATTCCATCTATTTTTCTCTCCCTTCTGTCTCACAATTGCTCTCTATTTTTCTCTCTACCTCCTTCTTTCTCTCCTTTTTCAAGCTTTCTCTCCTGCTCTCCTGAATTCTAGTTATTTAGTCTCTCTATAATAGTCTCTCTCTCTCTCTCTCTCTCTCTCTCTCTCTCTCTCTCTCTCTCTCTCTCTCTCTCTCTCTCTCTCTCTCTCTCACTTGCTCTTGCTCTTGCTCTTGCTCTCGCTCTCTCTCTCTCTCTCTCTCGCTCTCTCTGGTCTTGTTAAAGCTGCTTGTGGAAAGGCCGTCAGTTTGAACTTTACAGCGGCCTCATCATGTCTCTCACGGCCCTCAGCTGGACCACAAATCCCAGAGTCCCCGGCAACATGGCAATATTAGGACCATAAATCAGAGAGGCTCATGGGAATTGGCCTCATGTGGCCCGGGGTTCTGGATGCAAGCACAGACGCATGGTGACGTTTCTTCTCTTAAACGTTCAGAGTGTCTGTATGTTTCTTATCACTGTCAAGTCCGTATGCTCTGTTTACCAAGCTAATACATGTAACCTCTTTGTTTTAGACCTGGAGAGAAAATGATGCACAATGACGTATGTACAGCGGCTGTTGGAACAAAACATTGATAACTTTACAGGAGACAAAAAATATACTTTAATGAAAGTCACTGTAACCAGACTGTCTTTCAAGGCATTTCTTTTCATCAATTCATCAAAAAGTTTATACACAATACACACAAGGTGTATTCTGAACAGAAACGTTTGAATTATGTCAAGAACTGAAAATGACAAAAATGAATATACATGGTTTTGTTCAGACAGCAGTGATAGCTAAAACCAGTGGCAGCTATATATAGATATATTATGCATTTTTGGATTATGCATTATTATTTTACAAATACAGAAGCCATTAACATAAGAATATTTGAGATTACTTATCAGCTCAATGAGGTTTGGGAAACAAGAAAAAATGACAAAAGCAAAAAGAAATTCACAAGACGTTACCAGTACCGAAACATTCGCCACCAGCCCAAACTCCAATCACTGTACCACCGCCAAACAGTTAGACAAGGGTCAAAGGGCAACAAGCACTCCCTGTGTGTTAGACAGTTTGTACACGTG
Source organism: Prochilodus magdalenae (assembly GCA_024036415.1). Taxonomy (NCBI): domain Eukaryota; kingdom Metazoa; phylum Chordata; class Actinopteri; order Characiformes; family Prochilodontidae; genus Prochilodus; species Prochilodus magdalenae. Next base: position 2,341,997 of record JAMWET010004488.1, read on the forward strand.
TGCTGGTACTGGTAAAAGTGTTTCATGTCTTGTGAATTTCTTTTTGCTTTTGTAATTTTGTTATCAGAAATGTTCATTTCGTTTGCACTTCTCGGCCACTGTAGTTAACAGGTCTGCGTTGAAGGTTGTCTTTTTAGCATGCAGCAGTTCTGTGTTCTTCATAGTTTGAGTTGAAAAGTTAGCATTCTTGTGCCTTCCTTGTGATGAGAAAGAGGATCAGTCTAGTAGAAGCCCTTGTTTCTTTTGTATGGTGCTGAATGTGGTTCTGTCCTTAAACGATCTAACCAGAAGCAGCACCTTCAATATAAGCCTAATTAGCATGAGGTTAGAATAGGATGTTGGGCTTTTCTCATGCTCTCTTGCTGGACTGATGGCAGACTTGATGCTACAGACTTACTACAGGTATTACGACACAGGACTTTTTTAAATATTTTATATTTCTATTCTTTATTTATTTATTGTATTTTTTCTATTTATTGTATTTTATGTTCTTATGTTTTGCCTGTTTAATCATTGATTCATTTAGTGTGTGTGTGTTTTATTTTACTTGCTATTCTCAGCTCGTTCTTTGATGACCCAAAGATGTCTCCCTTATCCTTACAAATGTTCTGAATTATTTTACTAGGAAAAGAGATACTAGGAAGCTTCAAAAAGACTTTACTGAAGAAAACTGTCAGTTACTCTGACCCTTGGTCAGTTTGGATCAATATTTACTACAGAATATTTTCTTCAATTGAGTGTTCAAGATGAATGGGATACTCCTGAAAGCTCCAGTATGTGTAAATAATGAATATCAGAAACTATAAGTAATAATGCCAGATTTTAGCAGCTGATTGAAGCTAACCCTGCAGAAATATTAAAAGTATCAAGTGTGTGATTAGGGATGTTAGTGCGAGCTCAGTAATGCAGACTGACATTCTGATGTGTAAAAACAGATGGCGTGTCAGGATCAGACAGTGAGGTTAAAGAGCGGAATTTCATTATGCACTGAAGGTCACACTGCTAAATGACCTCCAGCTGGACTGATGAGTGTGAGATTAGTGTAACTGAGTGCAGTAATTGACCTGTCCCTGCTCCACCCACAAATGTGCTCTTTTGTCAATCTGTAAATAGCATTAAGTTAAATTAGGAAAAACTAGGAAGTTGATCACCTTCCTGTTTGCAGGTAGTGTATTAGTTCCAAGTTGCTAAAGCTTAAAGCTGTTAACAACTTATATCTGTGTTTTGTTTCCAAGTTGATCTCTTCGTCTGGGCCACATTATACATATGTCTTACCAACAGTTTCCTATGTTTGATAAATCTCTGCTGTAATTTTCCATAAGTATCCTCTGCCCATGTAAAAAGGGTGGTTCTAATCTTAGAAATGCTTCCAGCCAGCTAAAGTTAACCCAGCATAGCCAAAAGCTAGCGAGCTAGAACACCTGTCTGTAGGTGCCTATCACCTGTTTATTCATTTGTCTGTACCTGAGCATATTCATTCATTCATTCCCTCATTATGTTATGTAACTTGTTTGTTTGTTCAGCCATCTATCCAGCAATCTGTCTGCACACCTGTTTGTCCATTCCTTCATGCAATGTTTGGTTTGTCTGCATGCATGTTAGTCCATGTATTCACACGACACAAATCTCATTTAATCTAATGAGAAACTATACCACACTTCCTCATGCTAAATAAATTATTTTGTTGATCATTAGATTGGCTACATTTTACCAGTGTTCTGTAAAGCTTATCCAACATTGCAACAGTAGCCTCAAAAGAATTAATTTAAGAATTTTTGAAAAAAGAATGAGTCCAAACACTAAAAGAGTTGAGCATTATGGCTTATGACCCAGGATACAATACAGTGCTCTCTACAAAAATTGGCTCCACTGGTAAACATGGACAAATGTTCTGTAAAAAATGTTATTGCTTATGATTTTACATTGTGTGAACATGATAAATGGACTAATAAAATGTTCAACATCTTTATAAAATCTCAGTTATTAGCTCACCGTAAAGTAAACTGGGGGATTTGGAGCCTTCTCTAGTGGAAACGTGAACAAATCAATCAGAACACTTTCTATAAAGAATACAAGGGTGCATTTTGAGAGGCAGTGTGTTTGTGCTGTGTTTGTCATTTTAAGATCACACCACTGCCCTCTGTAACCTTAAGTTATTGTATGAGTCGTCTTTCTCTGCTAGCTCAGCTAGCTAAGCGCTTTTAGGTTCAGAATGCAGGAACACACATGCAGTCTTGTGCTGTGCTATGACGGGGTTCATAAGATCAATCCTGCTTCACTATTCTCTGTTAAAGTGAGCTGTAATAAAGAGAGTGTCTAGTCCCTTAGGGTCCACTTACACACACACACACATACACACACACATGCGTGCGTACCCCCTGTAGGCCTATCTGTAAATTAGCTGACTTTGTGACCTGCCTGTAATTGCATTAGTTTATCAATGTAGCACACAATTTATTACCCCTGACAACACACACACGCACACTGTGTGAAGTCTCACATTGAACAGAGTAATTAGAAACACACACGAGGGTCTGTAAGGACCTGACCCAAAGCTCAGATATAAGAACACAACTGACCTTCCAGTGGACTGGACTGTTCTTTTAATATTTAATTTACCAGCTAATGTCTCATTTCAGCATATGTGCTTTGATAGGTCTCTTCTTACAGTTTATTTTACATCTATGCAACACACCGACAGATTATGCTGAAGTGCAACCGGTGGATATTGACACCACTACCACCGATGGACAAAGAAACTGCATTGTGTTTTGGTCATTAGGAGTTTTATTCTGATACCAGAAATAATACAGGTGTTAGCATTGGGAAACAAACCCCTGCTTCTTTTTTCTTCACCTCCTCTTACATGTAGCTCATAGCAAAGATAACAACATGACATATGATAAGTATAATTCAAAGCCAACAGTAATGATAATAACTTAGGCTGTTCCCTCCCCCCTCCTCACCTTATATGAGAACATAAAAGAACGTCACAGAGCATAATGAGAGTTTAGCTGGCTAACACTCAGAAACATACTGTATGATGTCAGCTATGAGTGTATAGATATAATTCACTCTAAAACTGACCCTCGGCAAAATATAAAACAGCAAAATTGCTAAAAATTAACCCTGGGACATACAGTGTCCTCCACAAACATTAATCAACACAAACAAAACCAAAAAAATCATGTTTATCATTTACTCCTTTGATCTTCATTCTAAATATTAACAAAAATCTTTTATTTGACCTTTTTAGCAAACCTACTTTCTCAATGAGTGCTGGGATAGGCTCCAGCGCCCCTGTGACCCAGGAGGATGAACGATGTAGATGAATGAATAACCTTTATTTGACGACTGAAGAAAAATAAAGCCAGTACTGTTATGAAATAGTAGTTTAGTAGTTTAGTAAAAGTGATTTAGTAATTTAGTTTTGTTCCAGATCAAGGCCTAAATTGCTGAGCCTCCTCTTCAGCTCAACCTACAGTTTCTTCTATGGGGTTTAGATCCAGTGACTGGGATGACCAAGGTAAAACATTGGTTCTGTGATCAGCGAACCATTTGCGTGTTGATTTTGGTGTTCTTAAGGTCATGTCCAGCTATGGCCCAGTTTAAGCTTCCTGGTTGAGGCAATCAGGTTTTGGTTTTATTTCTGCTGGTACTTGATGGAGTCTGTGATACCATGTATCTGAATATACTGTCCAGGGCTTTTGAAAGAAAAACAGCTCCACACCATCACAGATCCAGCACCACAATTGACAGTGAGAATGAGGAACTTTTCTGCTTGATTGTCTTTGTGCCTAAACTAAACCCACTTCTGATGTTTGTTGCCAAAAAGCCCTATTTTGATCACTGACTGCAGAATGCATATCTGCTGAAAGTATCAGAAGCTTCTGGCCAACAGTGTGGGCTTGAGTTTATTGATTCCTGACAGCAAAAGGTTTTTTCTGGCTACCCTCCCAATAAACTTCGTGGTTTTGATTTTAAGGCCTTTATGCAATTCTCCAGCTGTTATACACAGAGATTCTTTTGCCACTTGCACCATCCTCCTCACTTGGCGTGGGGTAAATATAATAATATTTCTGCACAACAACCTTTTGTGGCACATCATTGTTGACTAAAGTGAATTTGACCTGCGTGACCCTTCATATTTATACCTATATATATATATATATATATATATATATATATATATATATATATATATATATATATTCTTCTTCTTATTATTATATTATATACTTATACTTATATACTTATTATTATATATATTATATAATATATATATTCTTACAAATAACATTAAAATTTTTATAAAAAAATAACTTTTGTCTTATTGGAAGCCTGATTTAATCAATAATGACAGAATAAACATCTTTTCATATCATGGGTTTTTATTTCAAAAGCATACATTGATGAAAAAAAATATTGTACTCTATATTTCAGTTTTACCAGGAAAACTCAGGAGGAAGGTGACGATTTTATCCGTAATGGGATTTTACCAATTACAAGATGATAATTCTCAAGAAAAGAAAGAGTCTTCAGTGTGGACCCCAAACACAGTCAGTAAAATATGGTGTGAGTGCACTACTGTGAGTCAGCCTGTAAAGTCTTTCAAGTCACATTTCATGGATGTATTTCGGACCATATTATAAATCTTTACATATTAACATCATATATGCAGCATCAAAAAGGTTTGACTCTATGTTTCACTAGTAGATGATCTGCTGTGGAAGCCTCTGAAACATAGCCACTGTTAAAACAATGTTCTTTTGTATGTTACTTGCAATTACATATTTCCACCAGAGAGGTCTCCAAATCCCCAATGCTTACAAAGCGCAGCTTTCATCTATGCTATATTATTTGACTGACTTGTAAAAGAAAGGGAATCAACAGCATCTTCCACTCTTTCCTTCTTTCTCCTCCAGGACAAATATCATCCTTCTCTTCATTATAATATTTTGGAGTGGCTTATGGCTCACGACTGTAGCTCGGTGTTATATTACCCAGCATCCTCTTGGGCATTGGCTAAATTTTTTGCATATTTACCGACTATGAATCAAAGGCCGGGCTTCTCCAGCTGCGATTCAATCTGTCCCAACGACACACGCACACACCTTAGAGGCGTTTAATTAAAGCATGTATTATTAATACTGTGATATTTGACTCGTTTTTCCTGCACGTGTGCGGAAAGAGATGACTGCTACATTAGGGCTAAATTGTTTTGCAGTAATTCGCTTTTAATGTTTCTCTTATAATCAGTGGTTTTATAGGGCGGCTTTAGGTGCTGCTGCCGCCGAGCCGTGTCACTGTTACACTAACTCACTGTTTGATGTGTGGAGCGCATATTTGGAGCCTTTAATTAGGTCTGTTTTACAAGTCAAATGCAGCAGCGGCGACAGAAGCGAAATATGAGCTTAATAAAAAGTGCCAGCTGAGATGATTCTCTCTTTCTTCCCTCTCTCTGTCTCTCTCTTCTTTCTCACTTTCTCTTTCCTCCCTTCCTCTCTCTCTCTCTCTCTCTCTCTCTCTCTCTCAAGTCAGCTTGCGGGCAGCAATGATTCTCACATGCTTCCCACACTCGCCATTCATCACTCTAATATACGATCGGCTACATATTCATGATATTAACATCATAAGGCTGCTGAATATGATGTATTGCGACGTTGCAGAAAGCGTATTGTGACCAGATCATGTTATAATGGCAGCTAAAGCCTTGCAGACATTTGATACAGTGTATTATAACCAAAGGCCAAAACTAAAGCAGATAAAAAAAATGGGCACAAATTACATCCGGTAGTGCCTTGTAATCAACCTTCATGCCATATTGCAATAAACCACATCTTGCAAAAATTGCCCTCCCCTGATTTTACATACAAAGAACCACAAGGCTGCGAGCTAAACTAGCTAATCTGCACTGGCAAAAGTTGTTAAATCTCAAAAATCCAATTCAGTTCTGATCTTACTGTGAAGTTTCCACTTTCCCCAACTTTTTAACAGCTTGATCTTTCATTTATATAAGGCATAGCAACTCAGATCCATTCTAACATGACCTTAAAGTGCAAGGTTAATGATAAGATGGGACTGAAATTACTAAAAGATGAATTTCTTTGACGGAAATGTCAGTTATAGGCTGTTTTTATCATCATTGCTTTCACCTCCTTACCATCCTCTCTCGTTCACATTAGCAGCGCTGACTCCAGCTTCACTCTATTGATACTCCTTCATTTATCAGGCCGGGGCAGCTGCGTCCGCTGTATTGATTCTCTGGAGGTAATTTGGTGGGAAATGGCCGTAAAGCGCTGGATTTATCGCACGGCCACTCCGCTCTTGGATGATGGGTATAAAATCTGCTCGTAAGGAGGGGGAATGAGGACCAAATTGCCTAAATAACTACAGCCTGAACCAATAACAGCCAACAGGGCTCAATTTGCACCCATATCTGTCTCTCTCTGACCCCCCCAATGAGCGGGAGGAAAAGAATGCAGATGTAAGCTATTTAATGTTAAGTGAACGTCTAATCCACACCTGCCAGTTGGAGGTGGATCTCTTCACTTGGGTGCATTTTTCAAAATGAGAATAACTGTTCTCAGATTAGGATTAGAATGAATACTAGTGTTTTGGTAGAGGTTAAAGTTAGGATTAGAGTGAATATTAGGTTTATGTTTTCGTTGAGGTTAAGGTTAGGATTAGAGTGAATGTTAGGTTTATATTTTGCGTTGAGGTTAAGGTTAGGATTAAAGTGAATGTTAGGTTTATGTTTTTCATTAAGGTTAAGGTTAGGATTAGAGTGAATGTTAGGTTTATGTTTCGGTAGAGGTTAAGGTTAGGATTAGAGTGAATGTTAGGTTTATGTTTTGGTAGAGGTTAACGTTGGGATTAGATTGAATGTTAGGTTTATGTTTTGCGTTGAGGTTAATGTTAGGATTAAAGTGAATGTTAGGTTTATGTTTTGCGTTGAGGTTAAGGTTAGGATTAAAGTGAATGTTAGGTTTATGTTTTTTGTTGAGGTTAAGGTTAGGATTAGAGTGAATGTTAGGTTTATGTTTTGGTAGAGGTTAAGGTTGGGATTAGAGTGAATGTTAGGTTTATGTTTCGGTAGAGGTTAAGGTTAGGATTAGAGTGAATGTTAGGTTTATGTTTTGGTAGAGGTTAAGGTTAGGATTAGAGTGAATGTTAGGTATATGTTTTGTGTTAAGGGTTAAGGTTAGGGTTGGAGTGAACGTTAAGTTCATGTTTTGGTGGTGTTAAGGTTAGGATTAAAGTAAATGTTAGGTTTATGTTTTGCGTTGAGGTTAAGGTTAGGATTAGAGTGAATGTTAAATTTATGTTTTGCGATGAGGCTAAGGTTAGGATTAGAGTGAATGTTAGGTTTATGTTTTGCGATGAGGTTAAGGTTAGGATTAGAGTTAATGTTAGGTTTATGTTTTGCGATGAGGTTAAGGTTAGGATTAGAGTGAACGTTAAGTTTATGTTTTGCGATGAGGTTAAGGTTAGGATTAGAGTGAATGTTAGGTTTATGTTTTGCGATGAGGTTAAGGTTAGGATTAGAGTTAATGTTAGGTTTATGTTTTGCAATGAGGTTAAGGTTAGGATTAGAGTGAATGTTAGGTTTATGTTTTGCGATGAGGTTAAGGTTAGGATTAGAGTGAATGTTAGGTTTATGTTTTGGTAGAGGTTAAGGTTAGGATTAGAGTGAATGTTAGGTTTATGTTTTGCGTTGAGGTTAAGGTTAGGATTAGAGTGAATGTTAGGTTTATGTTTTGCGTTGAGGTTAAGGTTAGGATTAGAGTGAATGTTAGGTTCATGTTTTGGTGGTGTTAAGGTTAGGATTAAAGTGAATGTTAGGTTTATGTTTTGCGTTGAGGTTAAGGTTAGGATTAAAATGAACGTTAGGTTCATGTTTTGGTAGTGTTAAGGTTAGGATTAAAGTGAATGTTAGGTTTATGTTTTGCGTTGAGGTTAGGATTAGAGTGAATGTTAGGTTTATATTTTGTGATGAGGTTAAGGTTAGGATTAGAGTGAATGTTAGGTTTATGTTTTGTGTTGAGGTTAAGGTTAGGATTAAAGTGAATGTTAGGTTTATGTTTTGTGTTGAGGTTAAGGTTAGGATTAAAGTGAATGTTAGGTTTATGTTTTGGTGGTGTTAAGGTTAGGATTAGAGTGGATGTTAGGTTTATATTTTGCGATGAGGTTAAGGTTAGGATTAAAGTGAATGTTAGGTTTATGTTTTGCGTTGAGGTTAAGGTTAGGATTAGAGTGAATGTTAGGTTTATGTTGTGGTGGTGTTAAGGTTAGGATTAGAGTGGATGTTAGGTTTATATTTTGCGATGAGGTTAAGGTTAGGATTAGAGTGGATGTTAGGTTTATATTTTGCGATGAGGTTAAGGTTAGGATTAAAGTGAATGTTAGGTTTATGTTTTGTGTTGAGGTTAAGGTTAGGATTAAAGTGAATGTTAGGTTTATGTTTTGGTAGAGGTTAAGGTTGGGATTAGATTGAATGTTAGGTTTATATTTTGCGTTGAGGTTAAGGTTGGGATTAGAGTGAATGTTAGGTTTATGTTTCGGTAGAGGTTAAGGTTAGGATTAGAGTGAATGTTAGGTTTATGTTTTGGTAGAGGTTAAGGTTGGGATTAGAGTGAATGTTAGGTTTATGTTTTGGTAGAGGTTAAGGTTAGGATTAGAGTGAATGTTAGGTTTATGTTTTGGTAGAGGTTAAGGTTAGGATTAGATTGAATGTTAGGTTTATGTTTTGCGTTGAGGTTAAGGTTAAGATTAAAGTGAATGTTAGGTTTATGTTTTGGTAGAGGTTAAGGTTAGGATTAGAGTGAATGTTAGGTTTATGTTTTGGTAGAGGTTAAGGTTAGGATTAGAGTGAATGTTAGGTATATGTTTTGTGTTAAGGGTTAAGGTTAGGGTTGGAGTGAACGTTAGGTTTATGTTTTGGTGGTGTTAAGGTTAGGATTAGAGTGAATGTTAGGTATATGTTTTGTGTTAAGGGTTAAGGTTAGGATTAGAGTGAATGTTAGGTTTATGTTTCGGTAGAGGTTAACGTTAGGATTAGAGTGAATGTTAGGTTTGTGTTTTGGTAGAGGTTAAGGTTAGGATTAGAGTGAATGTTAGGTTTATGTTTTGGTAGAGGTTAAGGTTAGGATTAGAGTGAATGTTAGGTTTATGTTTCGGTAGAGGTTAAGGTTAGGATTAGAGTGAATGTTAGGTTTATGTTTCGGTAGAGGTTAAGGTTAGGATTAGAGTGAATGTTAGGTATATGTTTTGTGTTAAGGGTTAAGGTTAGGGTTGGAGTGAACGTTAGGTTTATGTTTTGGTGGTGTTAAGGTTAGAATTAAAGTCAATGTTGAGTTTATGTTTTGTGTAAAGGCTAAAGGCTAGAATTAAGATTAGAGTGAATGTTATGTTTACATATTGTGTTGAGGTTAGGGTTAGGGTTAGATTAAATATTAGGTTTATGTTGCATGTTGAGGTTAGGGTTAGTATCAGAGTGAGCATTTGGTTTATGTTTAAGGTTTAGGTTAGAGGGAGTATTTTGAGGTTTAGGTTAGGGCTCATGTTTTGAAGGTTCAGATTCCGTTTATGCTTTTAGGTTGTGTTTAAAGTGAACGTGTATGATCTTCATCTGTTCAGGTTACACCTAAGTCACATCAGTGATAAGTGGATGTGATAAACTAGATAAAAAATCTTCACACTATGAATATTATTTTTTGCAGTATTTGGTGTAATATTAAACTGAAACTTTTAGACCATAAAAAAGGTATAGATAATTAATAGGTAGCCTTACAGTCCATATAGTATACTCTTAAGCAGTGTTTTTATAGGTAGCAGATGTCAGAACCACATAATCAAGTTCATTTAACATAATCAACTTAACAACTCAGTACACTTTGCAGCATGTGTAATTATGGTGTGTACATGCATTTTACACAATGCATATATACTTTTCAATTACTTGTTAGCTGCATTAGCCTGGTAGGTCCAATGAACAGAGGGACAGTTCAGACATAGCGACTGACTGACTAAATTTGGGCTAAACTGTGTAAATTAGATGTTTTTAATGAATATTTATTTAAAGCTTCTATTACACATACAAGGCAACTCAGGAGGTACTTGCTAATTAGCTGATCAGGTTAGCATCAGACACATTAGATCCTGAAAACAGGCAGAACAGGGTGACCAAAGGATGTAAAGTTAAAAGCAAAAGTGGATCAGGGTGTTCATTTTGGCATAAGCGAGTTTTTGCCCTTGCTTTGCTCCGTGGAGACGGATGGACTGGTTGAGTAATGGCCGTCACATTAGTGCCTGCTTCACTCCGACTGAAGCTTCTGCGTAATGACGGTGAGCAGGCCGGAGGTGAGCTGTGATGAGCGCTCCGGTAATATCATAAAACAGTGTTTAAATATTTTAATTTCATTTGTCAGGACGGCACCTTCCCAACACTCCATTACTCCACTAACCATCGCTCATCAGCTGCATTAGTGCATTATTCATTAGCACTAATTATTTCCCCATAACGCCTGCCCCGATATATTTAACCCCCACATCAGATCTGTCCATAATGACCCTGTAAAAATTGAATTGCTGCAAGAAGCGGAGTTGGAGAGAGCTCATTTAAAGAACATCAGAGGAATGAGTGAGTGAGAAAGAGAGAGAGAGAGAGAGAGAGGATGAGGGTTTCTCTTTTGAGGCAGGACATTTATCCCTGTCTAATTTGCATACTGAAAGAGGAGATTTCCTTGTGTGAACGTGTGTAATGGTGAATAGGCATGTAACAGTTCATGTTAAGAGAAAAAATTAATCATACACTCACTGACCACTTTATTAGGTACACCTATCTTGGATACCCATTGATAAAATGGTACTCATTGTCCAGTTTATCAGCTCTTACCCAATAGGTGCAATTTGTGGTTCACTGTGTTATAGACTGTAGTCCATCTCTGTCTCTGCATAATTTGTGTGAGATCTGTGCCTGATGGCGGTTAATCAATCTATTGCGGTGAGGGTCCCCAGAGGTGATAAAAACGAATTTACCACCAGTACATATAACTGAACTTTAACACATTAGTTCACATCCTACATCAATACCACATTTATTAAAGTTTATACACAACTCAGTATCACCGCTGGACTAAGACTAGTCCACCAACAACAAAATTTAAACCCATGTGTCCTGTGGCCAGAAGCTTTCCTCTGATCATACAGTGAAATAAAGTGTGGAACTGTACATGTATAACTACACAGTACATCTATATTTATAGCGTAAGTGAACCTGATTAACAGACAGTGAGTGCAGATACAAGGCAGGGGAAGTGAAAATAGAGAGTATTCTCTGTCGTCTATTACAGCTAAATTAGTATGGCAATAATTATCGATTACCAAAATGTGTCATTTATTAATGTGTTATTTAATTCATTGATGCCTGTATTATTACAGCTACTATTTTAACATTAGAGTACATAGTAATTGGTTTGACTGCAAGATCTGATGGTTTAATTAACGTAAACATAGTTTGGAGAATCTATGTTGTTTGCTATAAATCGGCCTACTGCTGCACGTTTCAGTCTGTTAATATACATACTGGAGATGCTATCACGTATTTACAACAGCCCCCTAGTTTTTGCCTTCCCAAGGCTGTCTCTGGAAGTGAGCTGTTTAAGCATGAGAGGACCATATGAGCTAAGTTCTCCATTCTGACTTCAGTCCAAAGATAAAAGCACACCTGAGCTGTTTTACATCACCTTATGACTCAGTCCTCTTCTAGTGTCTGTCAGTTGATCTATAGGCTTGACCGTTATTTCATAACTTCAGTTTATCCACGATTGTACAAAACATTATGTGACAAACCTACAACTCGAACAACTGCGCTGTGATATTGGTATTATTACACACATGCAGCAGGTTCAGTTCTTTGTATTTGTATCATTGAGGTGCCTGAGCAGCATCATACATTCCTGCTCTGCATGTAGCTTTGCAGTCTCTATAGACCAGCAGGTAAATACTCCATATATACTCCATGTTAAAGCCCATGGCTTTGGAATCATTTACATGTGATGATGTTACTTACCTTTGTATCCCTTTGGCTTGACTGGCTCTGTCTGTATTTGGTTAAAGGAAACACACAACCTGCCATAAACTACATCTCTCTGTCTCATTCTGATGAAAGCCATTGTCAGAGGTATGAGAAGTATGAGAAAGTGTCTAACTTCATGATAACACTCAGATTACAACATTCTCCATATATTATATAATCCATAATTATTGACCCTTATTAAAAAAGCTCCTGAAAAAAACTTCCTGATTGATTACTTCAGTTTCACATTGAAAATATGACAAAAAATAAAACTACCATTACAAAAATGGCTAGCAATGCAGTAGGGGGTTAAGCTAACTGCTAAAAATAGTACCAAAACACTTAAACTTTCCACATGTCAACATTTTAATAGGTAACAGTCCATAACAAACCAGAATCTGCAGAAATCTCTGAATGTTTGTGATGTTTGATATGATGAATGTAATGACTGTAACCACATGGACTTGGGAATACTTTAGAAAACTGTGTCAGTTGACCCAGCGTGTTGCTGCATCTATAAATCCAAGACTTGTCTGGGATTGACTGACGAAAAGTCGAAATGTGAGCTGCGGTCTGACAAGTCTACCAAATACTTTTTGGAAATAAAGAGTTCTCAGGACCAGATAGAAAAAAAAAACATCCTGACTATTACCTATGCAAATTTCAAAAGTTCACACTGTGGGCACCATCTGTAAAGGCACCATTAAATGCTGAGGGGTACTTAGAGACTTATTTTGGAAACCCCCTGTTTGTTTTAGCAAAACCACACCAAACTACATTTTGAAAATGTTACAGCAGTAATGTAAATCCTGAGTAGACTGATAAATCAATGTGACGATCAGTTATTAATCTCAGTGTTACTGAGCTCTACTAAAGCCTGAGTAGATTGGTAAATCAGTGAGAGGATCAGTTATTAATCTCAGTGTAACTGAGCTCTACTAACAATATCTAAGTGAAGTGGGGGATCAGAATTTTAGAAACAGTCAATTGTTTAAGTAGATGTTGTTTCCTCAGGCTAATGGAGGCACTCTGAGCTCTCTTCAGTGATTTACCTACACACACATGATACTTCCCAGTCTAATCTCTGACTCACTGAGCACTGTAGTAGAAGACGCCTACAACTGGGATGTGTTTAAGAGGCATGTGACCACAGATTTTGTACACAGGCAGGACACGTTTAGGTAGTGGACTTTATCTTTTCTTTATTAATTCATGATTTTGACATTCCACAGCATGTAAAATTTAAGCCTTCACCTTGTTCCTTGTTCCAGTTGGCTTAGTGGAGTTCTCCTTTGTGGCCACTAACAGTGACCCTACCTTCACACTCACACACAGCTTGCTGCAGACAAAGTCAAAAACACACACTGGGTGCACAGCATGAAGCTGACTTTATTTAGAGTGTAAATCTTTAATGTCCTTTAATACAGATCAAATCTGCAAACAAAAAAAACCCTCTCAAAAACGTCTGGGACATTCACTGTCATATCACGCATAGCCATTTTAAACTGCCTGTTAAAAGTTTGGGGACACGTTGCCCTCTTTTGAAATGGACATTTATTTGCTTTTTTTGCTCAATGCCTTACAAACAAAATGCATGTGAAGGTTTTACTAGCATTAAACAAGTATTTCAGCAAATGCCGCTCCACCACTCTTCATGTTGATCAAAGAGTTTTCTTTACTGTGAAGACTTTACCTATGGTGTGTAGACTTTGGTGTGTTTCCTGCCTTCTACCCAATGAGGCTCTAGCATTCCCCTGTGACTCAGAAGATTAATAACTTTAATATGTTAAAGTAATAAACAGAAATGTTACCTTAAATTGTGCAGAAGTGTGTTCTCTGTATGGAAAGGGAAATCTGAAATATGCTTTTGCATATGGCTGTACAGTGTGTGGCCTTTTGCATTATTCCCAAGGTATGACTTTTTGGCAGTTTGTCCCTTCAGTTTTGCAGGGTTGCACAAGTCTTTCTATAATTTTTGGAATCAACTTAATCTAAAATTAGAAAGCTTCTTTGTTGGCAAAGTCAATGAGTTAGTTGGTGGTCTAACTATGTGTGCAAGTGTGTTTCAGAGGTGAGGCTTTAGGCGGTCAACAGAGGGGCTGGAGTTGTTTGAGAGTAACTGCTAACTTCAGTCATGACTGCCAACATAAAAAAGAACACAGTAACACAGAATAAATAGAACAAGGAGACATAAACATACATCAGTAAAGCAGCACATAACATACATAACACACATTAGTTAACAGTTTTGTTATAATACAGTCGTCACTGTGCAGTGGAAGTGTTTCGTATCTGCTGCACGGCTGGGGTGTGTGTTGATGTTCACCTGAGATGTTTATTCTGCTGAATGCTCTCTGTTCTCCTCTGTCAGCATGACATCTTTATTGTTTTTGTTATTTTCATGCTGGATTGTGTAATTATATTAGAACATTCCTGCTGTCCTCAGGCCAAATCTAACAAACACCCCACATGCTAGAAAGATTCTCTTTCTCTCCTCTTTCTCTCTCACTCTCTGATGCTTTTTTCTTTATTTGTATGTCATGCAGGTCTGTGTATGTTCTTGCAGCAAAACAGACCTGTCCTCTCAGCCTTTTCACTCAACAACAGTTTGATTTAACTTTCATGCTTTCTTCACAGCTGTAAGCTGCGTGTTTATTTAGTATGTAGGCTCTTAACTTTATAGGATTAACTGTCTAATGTTGGCTTTCTGTGGTCTTCTCTGGACAGAATGTTGTATATGTAAATTCCATCTTAAATGGATTAATAGCTCTGCTGTTCAGTTTTGTATACTAAAATGACAATCAACATTTTTTTTTTTCTGAGGAGTGATTCCAACCATGTCCATCTTAATTTCTTCAAAATTAAGGAAATCAAACATGTAAAAGGACTTTAATGGATGATGCACACTGTTCTAGTATAAATCATAATTTTTAAGGATATACTTTTAAATTTTTACCTGAAGTATATTTTTGAGCAAGTACTTTTCTACTTCTACTTGAGTCCAATAATGTAAGTCATACTTTGACTTTTACTTAAGTATTTTTTTTGCTATATTACTTGTACTTTTGTTTACGTAAGGGACTTGAGCACTTTTGTCACTTCTGGGGTAAAGTCAGAAACAGTAGTAAATTTTACTGCACATTATTTGTGTTGGTCATCCTCTAGTCCTTTATCAGTGGTCAAAGGATGCTACCCACAATACGCTGTTAGCTAGATAGTTTTGGTTGGTGGGCTTTTCTGAATCCTGCAGTGACGCTGAGGTGTGTAAACACTCCAGCAGCACTGATTACAAAGTACAGAAGAACAAAGCGCCCCTATATGGTCAGTGTAGCTAATAAAATGGTAGAAACAAGTGTAGATATAAGAAGGTGTGCTATATTAAGTGACCAGTCAGTGTATATTGCCTTTATGTTATTGAAAGCCTAAATTGTAATAGTGGTATAGTGGACTTACAAGGCAGTTGGAGCCTGGCCATAAGGTAGAGTTTCAAAGTGGAGAATGAGTATATTATGTCTTAACAAAGTGAACTTGAGCAATGGTGTGTGGAAGTTTACTGCTAATAATCTCCTGCTCTAATGGTGTACTTGTCTGATTGACTCTTCATAGAGCGTTTCCAATTAGAGTCGGGATAGCTCTCGGAAACTTGGGCCAGGATGGAAATTAGCATGCGATTCCTAAATGATCTCTGATGTGTAGGGGAGATACGTATTATGAAATATTCAGCGTTCAATTTTCCTCCATCAGGCATGTGAAGGGTTCATAATTACAGCGGGATTCACATTGTAATTCATTGTGGAAGCAATGGCCATGGCAGGAACCCCTCTCTGACACTTTCAATAATTCAGAACGGTGGGGGGCTCAGGGTCTCAGCACTTTTCGGCTGGTTCAGATGGGTCTGTACGTGCCCCGTGAGCTGTGATGGGTGTAATGCTTAAAGGGAAGTGACAGCAGCTGCATTATGCAATGATTTTTTAGCTTTGTAGCATGGGCACTTTATTGGTTCGTAGTAGCCTGGAATTATTTTAGGATTTCTCCAGTTAACCCTTGAAGTTGAGTTATTACTGCTGTTTGGCAGTGTAATTCAAATGTGATTACACAATTACATACACATTGCATACTTTTCCACATAATGTGCATTGTCATTCATTTTACACTCTATATTGGCAGATTTGTGTCTGCATTTCTGACTCTTCCCTTTACTGTACATTTGATGTACACAATGTAATTACATGTAATTACATAATAATAACATAGTAACAGAATAAACTACATGTACATAAAATGTACATTCTGTATCCACATGTTCCAGCTTTTTTCGGTTTCCATGACAGCCAAAACAATGAAACATGAAAACAACTGTTCATCAAATTCAAATCATAATAAAACATACATGTGTTGGGATTACCTGATGATATAATTAAACTAAATGCTCCAAAAGACAAGTATAAAGGACCATTTTACATTTCCAGAAAGGCTTATTATGCATTAGTTCAACTGAGTGATACTCTGCGACTTAAAACTCACTACGTTTATTTTAGTGACCAAACCGTGAAGCATAATGTCAAGGGAAAGGGCAAAGCTGTCACAGATGCTTCCTCTACTGCTCTTTTATGGCTTGCCGTTAAAAGGAATGATGGGAAATTGAGTTTTCATGACCTGTGTCAATGTTACCTCTTCCTTTATCTGCTCATTAAGGTTCTGGTCCCTTAAATGAAAGATGTAAATATGATAAGGTGGTGGACATAGCGTTTTTTTTGACAGAAGAACACTGTAAAGTGTAGTAAACCACACAGTTAAAAACTTTCCAGTTAAATTGAGTGCACATAATATAATCCATTTGCATGAAGAAAAGGTGAGGGTTCCAAAACAGGAGTTCAAAAAAATGATTTAAAGCTCCAGATAAGCTCCCACCGAAGACCTAGTAGCCCAGCAAAACTGTCACCAACAGATTAACAGTACCTATAGCTTTCATCTTTGACAAGACAACTTTAGAGTCTTTCTGAGACATTAATAAAAAGAAAATCTGCAAATCAAAAAAGAGAAGGTTTTCATAGAACAATGAGCTATCCGTCCCCAGAGATCAGATCATAACTTCACTGAATGGGTGGGGAATTAGCCTGATAGTGAGAAACAGAAAACAAAAAATCCCTGTGGAGAAATATCCCTGTCAATTTCTTTCTGAAAGTAAGAAAAACATGGAAGCTGTGATCAGGGCAGGAACGGAGGAACACACTGACTTCTGAAAAACATGATATTGTGCTTGTTTTCTGAGCCTTCTGTATACATACTGTTAGATTTCTGCTGCACTTTCCATGTTTGAGTTTTGCACAAATACTGTATAGCCATGGTTTATATGTATATATAACTTCAGCATCATCTCTGAATTAGGACTAAGTTTAGCCTGATGTCCACAAGCATCTGTCAGTAATCCTCTCTAATTGTGAGGTATGTTCAGGGTGTGCTGTTTCGGACTTTGCATGTGACTGGAGCATCCAATCTGACTCATTTTATGCAAGAGACAGAACATTTTTCTCTCTGTAATAAAATCCTCACACACTTCATTCTCTCAATATGACTGTGAGATAAATCAAACTGGAAATATTTCAGCAGGATTTAGCCCAAGGAGAGGTAATTTAAATAATATCTCTCACCAAGCTGCTTCCGAATAAAAATTATGTCTCGGGCAATATTTCATCTGACGTGGAGCGGAGAGAAAGAGAGAGAAAGAGGGAGAGAGCGAGAGAGAGAGAGAGATTTGCTTCCGAAATAACAAAACCGTAATAACTCAAACAGGCAACCTTTCTATGAACAAGGTTAATTACTGCTCTCATTGGAAGGGAAGATTACTAACACATGCAAAACGGATGTCTCTGTCTGCTTCTCCCTGTCGCACTTTCAGCATGACTGCAAACACGATGGCCTACAGATAACTGATGAGTTCCAGTAATGCGCTACTGTGTGATGGGATTAATGCTGCCATGTTAAAACATAAGGAAAACCTTAATGCTTTCTAAGGCTACACAATCATTAAGTGACTGTGGGTTAAACTGAATTATGCTTATCAGGTTTCCTATTACACTAAATGCATTGTCTTCACCTCCACAACACCATACAGTGACACTGATAACCCACAGTGCTTAATATATATTACATGTATTTGTTCCCCTTGCACCAGATAATTGTATCTTGTGGATCTCTCACCATGTACGTATATGAATGTAATGTTGCATATATTTGAAACGTCTTATCTGGATTCATAAATAACTCATTTAGATGTTACATAATAAATATATTTATTTTCATGTATTAAAAGAAATGTTTTAAAGCAATAACACATTTCATTGCTTATTGAAGCCACCAGAGCAGAATTAGCTTGAATTGTGGTGCGGGGCTTGAGCATTAGATCTGCCTGTTCTGAGTAGACTTCACCTGAGATGTATAATAGAATATTTAGAAGTTGTTTGTGCAAGGCCGTGCCACGCCTCTGGATTATAGACTGCAGATTTAGAGCCAGAAGAATGAGAAGTGATCCAGTTTTTGGCTTTACAAATGGTTTAATGAGGGAAACATACATTACATTACAGAGTAAATCTTACCCATATTCTCTATTCCCTTTGTGTGAAGAGTGAGATCCTGTCAATCACTCGCAGGGCGAACAAGCTTCTTCCACAAAACACACCTGCAAAAAGACATAGACGGAGAGAGCTAGACAGACGGGGACACACACACACAGGCATTAGAGTCTCATGAGTTTTTAATTGGCTGGATCTCTTGGGGTGCATGAGGCCGTGCCCTGGAGGTGGGTTTGGGGTGAGCTGTCAGTGTGTGTCAGGGAGAACTGGAAGTTTTTTTTAGTTCTGCAGGCGAAAGGCCTTCGCTTTGATGGAGCCCCGCTGGCAGAATACCAAAAAGCTGAAAAGCCTGAGTTTCCACTACAGCATCCTAAACCGTTTTAGATAGTAACAGTCAAAAGTCTGGACACTCCTACTCACAGAAGGGTTTTCCTGATTTGTTTATTCAGCTTTTTGACCTGTTTTGACCAGTTAATTTTAACAACACCCAATAATAAAGACATCCTAACAATCATAATAACATCATACCACGATTAGTTTTCATTGCCACACCAACATATTTGTTGAAGGACCCATCTATCTTTAAATGTCCCTCACTTTTAGAAGCAGTATAGTTTGATAAAGCATGCAACTGCAAATGCAATAACCCCATTATTTCTGGGGTTACTAGGTCATTAAACTATATTAGCCTTAAAGGTACAGTAACCATCACTACCAATCACAGACCACCTGTCCTTTCCAGTTCACCAGATTACTGATTGTCATCTGATTGTTCTTCTATGTAAGTTGTTTGCTTGCTAACTAACTTTGCAAAGTATTGTCAAAGGGTGATTAAGCTGCTGAAGACTGAATGGGTGTGGCTAAACTGTTGTAGACCGAATAGGGCAGACTATATGCAATAGACTGAATGAGTGTGGTGAGCACCTGTAAACTGAATAAGTGAGAATAAACTGATGTAGACAGAATTTATGTAGATAAACTGGTATAGACTGAATGGGTGTGGCTAAGTATCAATAAACTGAATAGGTAAGGCAAAACTGATATAGACTGAATGGGTATGGCTAAGGATCTGTAAACTGAATGGATAAGCCTAAACTGATGTAGACAGAATGGGTGAGGCTAAACAGATGTACACTGAATAGGTGAGACTTAGCATCTGTAAACTGAATGGGTAAGGCTTGACTGATGAAGACTGAATGGGTAAGGCTAAACTGCTCTCGACTGAAAGGGTAAGGCTAAACTGCTCTCGACTGAAAGGGTAAGGCTAAACTGCTGTAGACTGAATTGGAAAGGGTAAGGCTAAACTGCTGTAGACTGAATGTGTAAGGCACGGCTGATGTAGACTGAATGTGTAAGGCACAACTGCTGTAGACTGAATGTGTAAGGTACAACTGATGTAGACTGAATGTGTAAGGCACAACTGATGTAGACTGAATGAGTAAGGCTAAACTGCTATAAACTGAATGGCTATAGCTAAACTGCTGTAGACTGAATGGGTGTAGCTAAAAGTCTGTAAACTGAATGAGTGTAGTTAAACTGTAGACTGAATATGCAGATGGGCAAGTATGTTACTGCTGTTTATTTTACAGGCATCATGAATGTAGACTGGCCTGTTTTGGCAGCTTTTATTTATTTATTTATTTAATATACATATAAGGATTGTGTTCACCGACATTAAACACTATGATATTAAACATTACATTTAAGGTCATGTTGTTCACTTAAAATATATACAATATACATTTCCTCCCTGATCTGCTATCTCATCACCTTGTGTCTCTTGTGTGTCTTCTCTTCTTCTCCATCCTTATCTCTCTTTTCTCTCTGTGTGGTCTGGCTCTGATGAATTTGGGCCA
Source organism: Prochilodus magdalenae (assembly GCA_024036415.1). Classification (NCBI taxonomy): domain Eukaryota; kingdom Metazoa; phylum Chordata; class Actinopteri; order Characiformes; family Prochilodontidae; genus Prochilodus; species Prochilodus magdalenae. The sequence continues at coordinate 2,362,504 of JAMWET010004488.1, forward strand.
CACAGCTGCAGAAATTGGCCTGGGGACCTCCTGTGTGTCCAATTTGCCTCCCAAACACACAGAGTCTGCAGGTGCTGCACTGAAAAAGGATGAGCAGAGGAAAGGATGTGTGGCACTTAGTATAGCACAGAGCATTGGGTGGTATTATCACAGTTTGGCAACAAGTTTGGTGTCCAGATTTGCACAAGGTATTGTTTTATTTTTCAGTTTTGTGCTTTGTTAAATTAAAGCTCTTAGTTTAGAATTTCCAACCTCTCTCCAGTGAGGAAACAGCAAAAAAAACTCCACAACAATTTGGAATTGCTACATGGAAAGCCATTTCAAAGCACAACATATAAGGCCATATCAAAACGGCTGATCACATAATCAACAGTAATAAAGTAGCTTTTTTCCACTTATAAAAGACTTTGTTTTAGATCAGTCAGCATAACTAGAAAACATGAACATTGTTAAATCTATAAATTAGTAAGTGTAAGTGTATGGCCTAATTGCTGACTGCAGATGTATCAGACACACCCATTGCTAAAATGTGTTTAAACCAAGCATGGTGGACAAGCCATGGGTTGGCCAAAGCCAGGAGAACACTATCCACTGAAATGTATAGTGCCAATGGAAAAGTGTGGTGGAGCTGGGATGGGGCTGATTTTCAGGGTTTGAGCCTCTTAGTTCTAGGGGTGGGTAACTTTAATGCATACATAAACATTAAGTACAACTATATGCTTCTATCTTTGTGGTCACAGTTTTAAGAATGCTCCTACCCTACTATGCCCTTGTGCACAAAGCAAGCTCCTTCAGAGAAGAATTGGAAGTTGCAAGTCAAGTGTTCTTCTTCAACATGAACGGTTAGCCTCAAAAACGCTCTTAAGTAAATGGGCAAAACTTCCTGCTGACACTTTCAAAATCTTGTGGAAGGCTTTCCCAGTAGAGTGGAAGCAGTTATAGCCGCATAGGGGATGGATAGGTCAGGGTACTCTACATTTATACCCATAGTTTTGGAAAGGGGTATCCAGCAAACTCATATAGGTGTGATGCCCAGGTGTCCATCAATGTGTTGAGCAGGTAAATAATGAACAAATGAAGTTATCACTCACATTACAAATGTTAGCTGATTAAGTTGTGGCCCGACAGTACATACTTTCATGGAGTTGTTCATGTTTTTTCACACATTGTAGGTTGAATGCATGGAGCTGAAATATTTGGTGTCTGAAAGTTGCTTTGTTCATTTTCAGCTTTGAGTGGTTCTAAATAGCTGGATACATTTGATATTTTGTCAAAGTGGCTCTCACAAAAACAGAGGATCGTTGGAATGTTTGGTCCTCACACATGTGCAGGTTGTAAATAGCGTGTTGGTGAGGGATGGTGTTCGTGTGGAGGAGAAGAGCAGGTGAGATGAAGCAGAAGAAGAAGTATGGGAGTGTGTGTGGGGTGTGTGTAGTGTTTTATCAGTGTGGCAGAGGGATGAGGGGGATTTGTCTCTGTTAAAGGGGAAGGCTCCTCCTTTATTAAAGCCATTCATCACTCTCTGAATATTCCCCTTTAATGGCCCACACACTAATTACAGAGTTTGTCAAGACCAGAGCCTTTTCTCCTCTTTCTCTTATTCTCTCCTCTTCTACTGCTTTCTCTCCTCCTACTCTTCATTTCTTCTCTTTCTTTCCTCTATTTGCTTATTCTCTCCTTTATTCTATATTACTATATTCATTCTCTCCTGTTTTATTCTTTTCTATCTTCACCTCCTCATTCTTTTTACTCTACTTTCCTTTTCTACTCTTTTCCTCCATTGCTCCTTCTTTCTCTTCCTTTACTCATCTGTTACTCTCCACATAATTTCCTGTCTCTCTTACTTTGTCTTTTGTATCGCTCATTCTCCTTAGTTCCCTTACTCCTTTCTTTCTACTTTGCCTGTTCTCGTTTGCTCTTCACTTCCCCTTTTCTCCTTTTCTGTCCTCATCTCTCCTCTCCTTATTTATACTCCTTATTTTCTCCTATCTTTCTTTACTCCTCTGTTCTCTCCTCTCTTACCTCTTCTCGTTTGTTTCTGCTCTGTCCTCCTTTATTCCTGTACTTTTTATTCTTCTGTTGCATAATTCGTCTCTTCTTCAATTTCTCCATTCCTCATACTTTCTTTTTGTTCTCCTCTGCCCTCTTTTATTTTTCTTCTCTGCTTCTCTTTACTTTTCCCTTCTGATTCCCTGTCCCTATTTACTTCACTCCTTCTTGGCTTGTCTTTTTCTGTATTTATTGCTGTCCTCCTCTATTCCTTTATTTCTTTCCATCACTCTCACCCCATCTCTTCTCACTCTTAAAAACGATGGTCTTTAAGGGCTCTTTAGAAAATACAAAACTTCTATATAGAGCCTGGGACTCTCAAAGAACCATTTGTATGATTAAATGTTTCTTTGCATGGTGAATAATGGTTCAGATGGTGGAGAATGTGTTGTATGTGGTTCTATACAAAAGCTATACAGTGTCAGCATGGTACACTTTTTGGTGTAGAGCAATACTTTCTTCATTAATGTGAAAAACCAGTGTAATGAACCATTAAAGCACGCAAATGGTTCTGTGTATGTGCTACATAGAACACTGTCTTTACTAAGAAATCTTGCGCCATCTTTTTAAGAGTATACCACACTCTCCTGTTTTTGTTTCTTCTCCGTATTCCTTCATTCTCTACCTGACTCCACTCACTTAAACAACAGGCCTACTTGTTCATCATACATTATGAGTGTGTGGTTATGGAGTAGAATATGTTAAATTATACAAATACAACAAAATAAAGAAATGCATTTGATTTTTGTTATAAACTGACTGTTTTTGTAACTGTGTGTTTTTTAAAAGTCTTATAACGTTTAAGACTGAAATATGTGCATGAGCCACTTTTATTTAAAAAAGTAAAATTAAAACTGGTTTAACACAGTGTTAAGTGTGAGTGTGCGGGTGTGAATATGTGTGCAGCTAGGCATGCATGTGAGTGTGTGTGTTATAACTCTCCAGGGTCTTTAGCCCCGCCCCGCTGAACTGCCTCTATTGTGCTGTTTCTGTAATTAGCTGCTTAACAAGCCGAACACAGCCTGCGTTTACAAGGCCTTTTGTTCAGCAATTACCGCACTCAGAGGAGACAAATACAGCACAATACATGCAAATACACAACCAGAAAACCTCTTGAAAAGATTTGGAGAAGCTTAATCTAATCTCATAATTGAATCTGTTCTGAGTTCATTTGAACTGATCTAGAACGTTTTCACTACATTAGAAATATTTTGACCTTGTTATAGTAGTTTGACCTTTTTGACCCTTATTACATTAATGGCATTTTGCAGGCACTCCAGAGTCCAGAGTGAATTACAATTTGATCATTTTTAGCATAGGGTGCTCAAACACCAGGCCACAGTGTGCAGTGCAGATGTGTTAACCACTACACTATGCCAACCATAACACTTAATCACATTCCTGATTTTTCTTAACACCTGGCTTGCTTTGAATATATTTGGATTATGTAAAAGTTACATCCGTAAAAGTTCATATACATATATATACAGTATATATACACATCATAACATTGTAACATCCCAAAAATGTATATATTAACATCGTAACATCCCAAAAATTCTTGAAGTTGCTTGTATTTATTTATCAAAAATGAAAGATTGATTTATTTGATTTATTTTACAGTGAAGCTGAAGCTGTAGATTGGTTACAGCCAGTTTTAATCCATAGGTCTTATTTTAGGCAAAGCCCTGCATTTTAGATCAGGTAGTAAGACTGGGTCTCTGTCTCTGTTGAAGAAACATCAGTTTTACACATTTGCTGCAAGTTTTTTGTGTTCTATTAAAACATTAGGATTGCATGTGTGGAATTGTTCAAAACTGTGTTGAATGTACCGACTAATGTTTTAGTAATTTCTGCTCCAAAGTTGCTAAAAATGTCATTACTAAACCAAAATTCTATTGGTAGTGAGAAAATTGAAGGTTTAGTGGTTCATTTTTAGAAAGCAAACAAAGGATTTTACTCCAAACTCCAGGTCAGTTGAAAGTCTGAAATGGATTTTCAACTCTGACTTTGAACCATTTAATTTAAATAATCCAGTTTTACAGTGAAAAGTGAGAGAAGGAGAGAGAGAGAGAGAGAGAGAGAGAGAGAGTGTGAGAGAGAGAGTTAAGAAGAGAGAGAGTGTAAGAAATAAAAAGCCTGCACCAAAGAAATGAAGCCTCAAGCATTGTGGTGTTTCAGGAAACAGCCTGACTGTATGTATGTTTGTGTGTAATTGTACTAAATAAGTAATGCTAACTGTAAGTGATTTGTTCACCTGCTAAGGAGGAAAACCTATAGTCATATTATAGCTGCTCTTTTACAGCGCCTTAAGGAGTAATATGAAGCTCATAAGCATCAGAAGAGTGCAGCTCTGTGGGTTCAGCTTTATTTACTTATATTACTAAACTCCACATAAACACAGAGCCGTGTGCTGATAGGCGGCCATTTAGAGCGAGAAATAGCCCGACATTTCCTTCATTTTGAGACTTAGCGGAACTTAAGTGTTTCAAAAGGTTCCCCGGTGCATATTGAAGAAGGCCTACTCAGAGATATGTCTGGATGTGTCTCTGAGTGTGTGTATGTGTAAATCCATGTTACGCTTATCTGGGGAGTGAATACACTTTGCCTCAGGAACATCTTGCCAATGTACTCCATCCAAATTAGCTAATGAGCCTTCTGTCACTGAGAATGAATCCGATACATTGATCAGAAATACATTTGATGCTTTCATGAGCAATACTGAGATTTTAAAAATCAAAATGCTGGTTAGCCCTGAGGTAAAGCCGTCTGAACCCACAGCACCATTTCCTACGATTGCCCCAAATATATCAATAACGTCCGGCTTTTGTTGCAACTAATGAACTTTGTGTGTCCATAATGTGTGTGGCATAATGTGTGTGGCTGGGTTTCGAAGTCTTATTATGTATATAAACTTACACATCTGTGATGGGTGAGCTATTTTTTTGTGTGCATTATAAGTACTCATTTATACATATAAATATTATTATACATAGATACTTACATATCACTGATGTAGGATCAAAACATCATAGAGCCCAAAAAGATAACTTCACATGAGAGGGAAAAAAATTATTTACCTCTAATGTCAATTTATGTCAATGTATCCAATTAAAAAATATGAAATAAAAATGAATATATGATGCAGTGATATACAGTATAGAATACATATAGGACAAATTATTAAGTGAAACAACTTACCTATGCATATGTAATACATATGATGTCATCACATATAGGCCTTATAGAGAATATGCAAAGACTCCATAAAGAATAGAAGTTAAAAAAATGTATTTTACATTTGAATGATTAATATTCATTTATGAGAAGTGGTCTTAATCATAATATAACATTGCTAGTTCTTGTATGTGTGAAGACCGTTCTCAACAACAAATATCATGAAAAAATTAAAAATTGTCTTTGCAGGCCTCTGGGACATAAGAACATGTATTTCAAAACGCAAGTAATTGTTCTAATTTGCATAAAGTCCTAATTATCATTAGGTGTATTGTAGCTGTAATAGCAGACCACATCCAGAAGAGGCCACTATGTCTGTATTAGTGCTAGTGTGAAGAATGGGCTGTAACAGTGATTACATTCGGATTCATTGAATTAAAAGACACCATGAAACACATTTGCATTCTAATTACATTTCATTATACATTAATTATGTAGTAAAATGTGATACAAATAGCTTTTTTTCAAAGTAATTCATCACAAGCATTTTAGTATAAAGCATTTTACAGCTCCAGTTATAAATGTTCTATGGAAACTGTTTAAATTAACTGGTTTATTTTAAGGCAGGAAAACGCAGTTGGAATTACACCCCAATAAGCCCAGTCTGGTTTGCAACTTAATTTACAGAGTTAGGAAAACTTGACTGCAGGTTGTGTAAACTACTGTGAATGTAGTTGTCCAGTCTACAGGCTAGGGAACTGTTTATATAATGCCTATGCCAGCTTTGTAGTACTGTTTGCAGTACTCTCTCACTCTGTTCTTGCCTCAGCAGAGTAACAGCACTGTTAGCACTGATAAATCACATGCATTGCTTTTCACTTAATGGCTTTTAAATGTCATTTTCAGTATTGACAGTAGGTGGCAGGATCCATACATTGATTGAATGTGGTCAGCTTTGCTGGACTGAGCTCTTTGAGGAGCTGTTATAGGAATATCTCACTGACCTATTCACTTTAGTGGACTCTGTCTGCAACAGAATCATGATGGTTTCATTTTGGTTCTAGTGTAGCACTGAATAAAAATATATTTATATTATAAAATATAGTATAAAAAATAGCATCAGATCAGAATATGTATTAGTATCTATTAGTATATTATTAGTATCTATTAGTATCATTACTATCTATCTATCTATCTATCTATCTATCTATCTATCTATCTATCTATCTATCTATCTATCTATCTATCTATCTATCTATCTATCTATCTATCTATCTATCTATATCTAGATAGATGTGGATAATATATAAATGGATAATTCTACCAAATTAGAATTTCAGACTCCAAACTTAACTGATTTAGACTTTTAGACTTTAAGTATAAGTGCCTTATAACTTTATTATGTTATTATGTTTCTTTTTATTAAACTAAATGACTGTACAATCCATTTTGTCTTGAACTTTGTTTGAACTTTACTAAAAGTGACTTTTTGATTTTTACTTCTTGATTTTAAAACATTTTGAGAATAAAACAAAACAAAACACAGCTTTGAACTGCTGTACATCCATTTAATCCTAAAATCCTTTTTTCTATATGTGACACAATACCTTAATTATGTTTATTTTATAGAAACAAACCACTGAACATTTAATTTGTTTGGTAGTGAAATTTTTAGCAGAACCTGTGACTAGCAAACACATCTGTAGTCATTTGTACACACATAAAATCATAATATTTGTATTAGAACAAATAAAAAAAAAATATTATAGGAAATGTGCTTCGATGTGCTTCTGTGGTGAGTTGTTAATGTTATACACTCAGTTTCAGCTGCTCACCATGTGGCAATGAGGGACATGGACGCAGTCTAACATCCTGATCTAAAATGCAGGTGTGTGGCTAAAATAAGCCTCTACCCATGGGACAAAACTTGTGTTTAGGTTGATGTGAAAATGTGGGACAGCATTTTAAAAATAAAATTCGTTTAATTTAAACAATGAAGCTCATCATATGCCAAAAATGTCGCTTGAACATATATGAAAAGATCTGAAAACATTCAAATTAAATACAGGTGGCAGAATAGAGGTATCAATAAAGAATAAAGGTGATAACTCAGGATAAGAAAAATAACATAAGTAGATTTTATAGAATTACAGGGTAATGAGGACATAGGCTTAAGGTTCTGACTGCTGCAGTGGACAATGGATACAGAGTTAAGGTGTGTGTGTGTGTGAGAGGGAAAGAGAGAGTGAGAGAGGGGATTTTACAGGGTAAGCTGACAGCATCATGTCTTCAAAAACAAGCCCAGACAGTGCTGGTTGATGCACACACAAGCATTTTCTGTTGAACTGGCTACTTCCTCCCCAAAAACGCATTCAGTGCAGCTGACATAGAATAACAAATGTAATCATTAATTAGAATTAAATGCTATAAAGCAGAATTTCAAATAATTCAAATACTTAAAGATTAGGTTTAATGACATAGTATGCCTTTTATTCTATGTGAGGTCATCCTAAAACCAGTGATAATTGTTCTGTTGGGCTTTTTGTCATGTTTTAATAAATGATACATTCTGAGATTTTCAATGTAATTGGCAAGTCTCTGTATAGACTGTGTGGTGTTATGTGTGTGTGTGGGTGGGTGTGCGTGCACTCAGTGTGGCAGCCAGGCCTCTGTTAGCTGTGAGAGTCCCTAACACGTTGAAATATTGAAAAGCTTTTGTTTTGCCTAGTTAAACATGCACTGATGTGACACAAACTGAGAACAATGCCGGAGCAAACGCGCGGGAATCCGCTGTCCATTATTAATGACCACAGGACAGTGTCCAACAGGAAAAGAATGGACCACTGTGGGATACTACAAGTTAAGGCCCCATTCCTATGAATTAATTTCTCCATTATTCTCACCGCGTTCATTTTATTTTTTTATCCCTTGCTCAATCTTAATTCTTTAATACCTGACATTTACTTTTATTACAACCCCTGATCCCTAATGTTCACATGACACATATCGCACATTATTGTTAAACTACTATTTCTAAAACTGCTGCTACCAAACTTGCACATACTGCATTTCACAATCTAGTATTTTGAAATTCTGCATTTTTACCTCTTCTTGTTTGCTTGCACTGGGCTGACATTTGTGTAGAGTTTATGTACCCCAAAACTGGGGCAATGCAGTCTCAGTCGTCATTACAGGAACTTTTTATCACTTAGAATTAAACGGGCTATTTTTCTAACGGTGACTTTAAGGCTCATAAATTTAAAATACTTCTGCTTTGTTTGGCTAGAAAAGTAAAATGTATGAAGCAACCAATTACATTCACCAAATAAAAAAGGTTGGTCAAAAATCATTTTGATACAGGAAACAATTAACTTCAACCACTCCTTTTGTATCCTTTGGAAAGATGCAATGACCTTCTGATTCCAGGCAGCACAAGGTTAAATTGTTTTCCTCACACGATTCATTCCATTAACCCTACTACAGGCGTCTACAGGAACAACACTCCATATAACCTCAGTCTGAATGGGATGGGCTAAATTGATGTAGTCTTTATTGGCAGGACTAAAATGCCATGGGCAGAATGGATGGAGCTAAACTGCTGAATGGATGTAGATAATCTGAATGGGCAGGGCAAAACTGCTGTAGGGGAAATGGGAGGGGCTAAACATCTGAAAACAAATGGGGTAGGGCAAAATTGCTGTAGGTGAAATTGGCAAGGCAAAACTCCTGCAGGCAGAAAGGGTAGACTAAATGGGCAGGGCTAAATTGCTGTAGACTGAAAGGGCAGGGCTAAACAGCTGTAGACTAAATGGACAGGGCTAAACTGCTGTGGGCAGGGCTAAATTGCTAAAGACTGAATAGGCATTGCTAAACTGCTGTAGGTTGAGTGGGCAGGGCTAAACTTCCATACATATGACATCACAACCATGATGAATTCAAAATGGGCACTTTATACAGCTTAGTCCCTGTATATGAAGGGTCAAAGACATTTAAGGGCCCTAAAGAACATAACCACATTCTCTTTAAGGGCTCCAACCTATCTGAACTATGCTATTATGCATGAAAGAATTATTAGGAGTTAATATTTCATTCATTTTAATTAGGCAAAATGCTTAAAATCTTAAAGTAAACATAATTAAACATTAATGAATGGAGTCCAAAGTAGTTAAAGTAAATCACCTATATACATATAATAAACACAAAAAAAGGCATGAGTATAACACTAAAGTACTGTAGCTTAACAAATAATACCTCCTAATTTTTAGCATTGCAGTGTTAGGTGCTACAGCTCTATTAGATCAGTTTCAGTGAAAGGTCAGACTGATGGTCAATCACAAGGCCGCTGCGTTTCCAGTCTGTGCGGCCTGAACCCGTGGTCAGTGTAAAGTCAAGGCAGGCCTAATGCAGTGTGTGTATGTGTGTGTGAGGGGAGGAAAAAAAAACGGAATCAGCAAATAAAGCCCAGAACTCCAGCATGGTGCACTTTCCCAGCCACTAAGCTAAAGCATGAATTATAGATGCCCCTCTGGAGGATTCACTCTTTCCGCTCGCTCTTCCGTCTCTCTGTTTTAAAGGACAACGAGGGGGAGAGAAAAAATCAACAACAATAGCAAGATGACACAAATAGATGGGCTATAGTCCTATTTGGGCCGCTATGTTCAAGAGAAATGCACAAAAATGCCCTCACAGCCCCGTCCCTCAACAAAAATACAAAAACCCAAAAAACAAACTAAACAAACAAAAAAAAACAGACTGTCGGGAACACTTCTCTAGTTTTGGGATCATATTAGATTTGTAAGCATTGTAAGCATTTACTGATGCATGTGGCTGCTGTGACATTTGGTTGAAGTAGCCTCTGTACTGATCATTAAAGGGGAAAATTATGCCTCATTTCATAGCAATCAGAGTTTTTTGGTTGTAAACAGGCCTGTAAAAGCTTCACATTAGCAGAAATAAAAGCAGACAAATATGACACTAAATCCTGAAAACAGTGTGCGTAAAGAGACATGAGCTGGTCTTACCCTTAATGAATAAATGATGCGTTTGAAATTTCATCGTCATAGTAACCCGCCCAATTTCTTCTGCCGACAGACCGTGTGGACCAAATCAAACTGAAATGGCAAATGATCTTTCAGAAATGCAGATATGTGATCTTACTACATGTACGTGAGTTTATCCTCATGTTGTGATGTCAGCCTTCAAACCTTCCAGGTGTTTAAGCCACCTTTTGGCCAAATGTGCATTCAACAAATGTTTACTGTAAAGAAGATTGCACCTCATAGCAAGCACAACACCCTGATGAACACAATGAACATAGCCTACAGCAAATACATGTTTTTAATGCATTTTTCTTGCTTATGCTATATTTGATTTGGGATATTTCAGTTATGAAAGCATTGTTGTCAAGAAATGAAACCAGATTTGTTGAGAGGTCATGCATGAAATGAAATATGATGCTACTACTCTACTGTCTTCAAAGGTTATTAGATGATGTTAAATATAACATATAACCTTGAAAAAGTTGGAACATATATGGGAATAAAACTATAGAAAACCTATTATAAAATGTCTATAAATACAGTTAATTACTTGTAATAACTTTAATAACATTTTTCAATAATATTTAAATAAATAAATATAATAACTAAATAGGTAACACTACAGTATGGAGACATTATAATTGCTTTATAAACCACGTAGTAAGCACCCAATAGATGGTCATTAACTTACTTCCAAGTAGTTTTTTAATTTAGCAACAAATAACACAAACAAATAAGCTTTTACCAGAGCACTTGTACTGTTGTAATTAAGCCTTATTAAATGCCTGCTACTTATCTGGCTGCTAAGACCTACTTTATTAAGCCGAACTAGGTGTAACAGGAAACCAGTTAATTACCGGGTACTGGCCTGATAACCAGCTATTGGTCTGGAAAGACTTAATAAGGACATGATGAATGTTGTTCCAAAAGTTATGATGTGCAATAAGAAACTGAACATGCTCTGAAAACCACCTTTGTGTTTGCAGTATAGTTATAACCTAGTGAAGTAGTGCATAAACAGATAGTTTATTAGCAACTGACGGTTGGCAATAAAAGCATTATGTTTGGCTTTTTTTCTGAAAGTTAATATTTTGAAGTTACCTATGCTCTCTTATTCTCTGTAACTCCTGTCCCAGTGCTCACTAGGTGGAAGGAAACGCCCTGGTTAGGCTACCAGTCTATTTTGGAGATACTTTTTTATGCAGTGATATTGAAGTTGTGACTAGAAACATACATAGCAAACAGGAACATGGCAACTCTCACAGCCTAAAACAATGAAACCAAATACTATAAAAAAGATGCACACCTGAAAGGCAGGTAGGACAGGGTGAAGGTCACCAAGAAAGGGCGGTAAAAAAAGCTAATCAAACATTATTCAATATGCAAGAGTCAGTGAAAAACTAAGATTACCTTTCCCATATAGGCCCTCACAAATAAATTATGACAAGCCATACTAGTCTATTAAAACAGTACAACTAGTTTCACTCAGTTACATGCATGTGTTTTGTACTGTCAACCAGAGAAACCAAATAAAACAGGACACTGAGTGTACTTTATAGCATTACAGTCTGCACTGTACAAGATAAAATAACTACCACCATTGAAATGACAAGTGTGGAAGATCAGCGACAATGAGAAAGTTGGAGATAAGGTGTCTCCAAACTTTTGACATGTCATTTAGGTATGTATAGGGAGCAAGGAACTCGGAGTTTATTCGTATAAGAGATCATGTGTGTGTACGTCTCAAAAGGACATAAAACGAAAAGCCCGCTGCTCCAGAGGGACCTGCAGGCCGTAATTGTTCGGGCTGGCATTTTAGCAGAATTCGTGGAAGACGAAGGGTCAATTTCTCCGCAGGTCACTGACAGTGACATCATCAAACCGCCATTCATCCGCAAACACTCTGAGCATGATATTGACAATGGGCAAATCCACACACACATTGCTAACCAAACTCTAACCCCAATTTAAAACCCTCACCTCATGACCAACACATACAACTCCAGCCCTCTGTGCAGAAAAAAGAGATTTGCTTTCTTTCTCTATAAAGAAAGAACAAAATACTAGGAAAAAAGAAAAAAGAAAGGAATGATACTGTACAAGCACTTTGCATAGAAGTTTTTCTTTTTTTCATGCAAGCCAACTTTCTGCTACTCAAATGTATATTTGCAACTTCTGAAAATTCCAATTAAAGACTCGTTGAATGTGTTTTGGTCACATAGGATTACTGATACACAAACAATGAATGCTAATACAGGTTTGTAACTTCTCTATCCATAGTCACTCTTTTGTTTGGTAAAATATATAAAAAGTTTATATGCATTTTATTTTATGATATATTTAGTTTTTTATTGAAATAGTTAATATTTTCCCCTCATTTTATTTTTACGATTTTAGTTAGCTCAGTTTTCTTCTTTATACCTGTTAGATTTAGACTAGTTTGGTGCCTGACATTTTGCTTCTTCACTTTTATATGTGGCTGTGTGCCTAACATAGCTATTAAGTATGGAAGCCTTGTTTGCATTACCTAACATAACCTCCTAGCATTGTTATATTTGCCTCAAGCCAGGTTGAGATGTTAAGCAATTTATAGACTGGTGTGGATTCTGACACTATACGACCTGCTGTTATCTACAACATTGGCTTCAGTTGGCTTCTACTATTGTTTTCACCTACTGAGTGTAGTTTTCTTTCACTATATGTAAATTACAGTATGCTATACAATGTCAGAGACCACATAGGAACGCTTAATTGAGATTATTTAATGCATCCTCGTAGTTCTAGTACAGAACTAAAGAAGCCAATTCCAGACGCCTGTCTTGGCTGATAGACTACATTTGGGGTAAGGGGCTAAAACTATAAAGCAGATTTGTTGTTGAACTATTCCTTTAAACACTCCGAAACCAAAACATGTCTGCTGTGTTTGAGAGCAGAGGGATCAGTCTGGGTAAAGCAGAGTATGTGTTTCGGACATGAGTGTATGTTCTCTTTGGCCTCTCTGGGTGAACTGTTCTCTATTGACTTACAAACGGCAGGCATGTGTCCAAACGCAGTGCACTATTTTTCTGTAATAATAGCTAGCAGCCATGGCATTAAATTATTAATGGGGTCTATTCAATACAAACAGGTAGGCACGAGTGAGTGTGCACACGCTCACACATACACATGTCCCCTCAGTCTGGCTAGTCCGTATAACCCAGGTTTTATTTTACAGACAGAAAGGCCACCCCAAACGTATCAGTGCAAACAGCAAGAGGGGAAGGTTAGAGGAAAAGAAAAGGAGAAAAACAGACAGAAAGACTTAATAAAAAGAAACTCAAGCCAAAAACTAAATTTGTGGACATCTTGTATTCTTTAAATTGTATCCATTTTGTTTTGTTGTCCCATTAAGGAAAGTCCCTGCAAAAGTTTTGCTAACATATAACAGCTATATACTAATGCTAAAGGTATATTTATCTTCAGCTTCATATTCATTGAAGTACAGTGTTGGTACAATGAGTACATTTTTCCAAAATACCAGACACTTTTCCTATCTTTTTTAAGGTTTGGGTACTAGTAGTAACATCACAACAAGCAGTTAAAAAATGTAAGTTTTGGTGTTATTCCCACAGTAGCACCGTTGCTGTAATGGAGACAAATATTTGTAAGTGTGTTGTTGGTTTATCTCAGAATAAACTTGCTGAGGCTTTATTACGTATATATTAATTTACAACAAACTAGTAAAAAAAAACCAAAAATATTGTTTTGCTATGCTATTAGACTATATTTACAGAAATACATAAGTAATTACATGGTAATTACACTATCATTAAATTTCTATTTGTTTTAAAAGCTGTGAATTTAAACATTATTTCTTCATAATAAGTCATAATAAAATAACTTCTCTTCTATCTACAAGCCCAAATTTGGTGTAGGCTGAAAATGTTGAAAATGCGGGTGCAAACAGGCAGTGTGGATGACTAGAAATTTCACCTCTCCTGAGAATATTATCCCAGAACAAAACTGGTAGAATTAAACACCAATATAGTTTATCCCCAAATGAGATAAATAGGTTAAGGGTTGTGGGTCGTCCCATTACCTGGTCAATAATGGGGCTGGATGGCAGGAATACAGTGACCCACCCTTTCAGGGGCCAAATTCACCCCCTGCAACCCTTCCCCCTCCACCACCACCATTTCTCCATCCACCCTGCCCTCAATCAATTAGCTGCTAAGTAAAGCTATCTGTCCTCTGCAGGCCGAACTGCACTGTAACTTTATACCCCCACTCTGCCGAGGGAAATGAATCCTCCCTGTGTTGCTGCAGGCCGCTCAGAGATAAAGGGGCTAAATAAGGAGCGCTTACATCACCACCCCACCAAACTCACATACACACACAGCAGAAGTAGTTTACTCGCTCCACTCACTGGTGGGAAGACCTGCTGTCACTCATGCAAATTACCGGATGTTTAATATCTTCAAAATCAATATACAGGATTACTTTAGCCTCCTGAGTACTTCCTTACAGTGGTGTTCTTCAAATGGGGAATACAAGTGGAATACAAAAACAGGTATAATCTTCAAATGAAGATGTTAGAGACAATGCCAATGTTAATCAACATTTTTACCCTCACCCTTCCAGACTGGGGCATCACAGGACAGGGGGTCTAACCTGCAGGTGAGAATTGGTGGAGGAAACACAGTTGTCAGGAAGCCCAGGATAGATGGTATCATTTACATAACCAATATGCTGTACTAAAATGGGTGTATCTATCCCACACTTGCTCCATCACACATGTTTTTGCATGGACGTTAGCATGTAGGTACACTAGAAATATGAGTAATGCACAGGGTAAAAGGACTGTGTGAATGCTTTTTATGAAATTAAAGAAAAAACATAATCAGGACAACAAATTACAAAGTAAAGCATCATAGAACTAAAACCCAGTAGTCAGTACACTCAAAAAAGAAAACTGATCACACTAACAGATCACATTGAAATGGATTGAATTGATCCATTTTTTAAACGTACTAGCTGTATTAGTAATTAGTAATTAAACTTAATATACAGACATCATCAAGCTGTCAAACATACCCAGGTTATTCCCTTTATAATAAAATGCTTTCCTGTAAAGCGCTATACAAATCAAATTTGATGGTTGATTGATTTATTTATTCCTGTCGCTTGATGCATTCTGGGTGCAACTATTCTTTTGATGATGTGTGTAGTTGAATAAAAGTGTGGTTTTTTTTCTAAGACTTCTTGATATCACTGACCTCTTCTGCTTAAAATGTATCCCACATACTATTTTAAGCTAGGAGAACTTTATTTCTTGTGTACAAATATTTCATTGGCTATCCATCTATTAACCTACTGGCTTTTTGTTTATTTTATTTACCATCTCTGTATTCCTCCTATGCTAAATTTCCTGAATTTCCTATTTCTCTGGTCACCTGTGTCAAGTTATTGCTGCTCCCATAATTCCCCAGAAGTCAGGTCCAACACTGATGCTTAACTTATCACTTCAAGTCCATTAATGGGGAGAGTTTGATCATCTCTCAAAAGAGATTAATAACTGATCATTAAATCGTTTATCAGTCTGCTCAGACAATAGTAGAGCTCAGTATTACTGAGATTAATTTTCACATTGATTTATCAGTCTACTCAGGCTTTAGCAGAGCTCAGTAACACTGAGATTAATAACTGATCATCACATTGATTTATCAGTCTACTCAGGCTTTAGCAGAGCTCAGTAACACTGAGATTAATAACTGATCATCACATTGATCTATCAGTCTACTCAGGCTTTAGTAGAGCTCAGTAACACTGAGATTAATAACTGATCATCACACTGATTTATCAGTCTACTCAGGCTTTAGTAGAGCTCAGTAACACTGAGATTAATAACTGATCATTACATTGATTTATCGGTCTACTCAGGCTTTAGCAGAGCTCAGTGAGATTATTAACTGATTAGTATTAATACAGAAACCATTAATTGAGGTCTTTTTTCTTTAGTGTTTTGTTTCTTTTATTGAGTAAACATTCTCAAAGAACTTTGAATATTGACTTTACAAAGCAACTTTGAACTGAATACAGATACACATTTTGCATTCTGTTAAATCCCAGCCATGTTAACAAGCTAGAATAGACTATCTGAAAGTTCTAGGGCTAGTGTTAGAATCATGTGTTTGGAAATGTTAAGTTGAATTTAATAGAAATGATTCTAACATCTACAAAATACACTGGAAATAACCTTTGTTCTCAGCCCTGATTCCATAAAGTTAAGAAACTCTTAAACAGTTGATGTAAGGTACAGCGACAGGAGACATTTCACAGTGACTGCTGGTTTGGTGGCACTCTCCAGCAAGGGGACCGTTCTGGCTCTGTCCCAGTCATTTTGGTTGGAGCTGTCTGAATCGCAAAAGGGGGAGGTGTGAAACACCATGCTGTAAAAAGTTATAGGTAGACTGATGTTATCTTTTAACACTGAGCTGTACTGACAGTCAGTGGCTGAACAGAGAGAAAGCTGCAGATGGAGCTGCATGGTGAACGAAGCTGCAGAAGCAAGGACGTCTGCTGGGTTAATTATTGAGGACCAACTAGATATTGTTTTCTGCTCATCACACACAACATTACAGCTGCATCTGTCCAGCAGCGTGTCTTGTAGCATGGATGTAAATATGGAGGGACAGGTTATGCACTATTAATGAACAAGTAATTCAGAGGGTTATGATTGTAAACAGGTTATAATGGAAATAAAGGCACAGAATCAGCACAACAGTTTAAAAAGCAAATCATCACAGATGTAAGATCAGCATAAAGCAGAGACTGATCACTTAATACTCTTAATGCTACACAGTTGTTACCGAAAACTTTAGAAGATGTAATGGTTGGTTACGCCTTTGCATGTTTTTGCGGTTATGGACATAAAAGTTATTCATTGTGGAAGCTATGTCATTGATTATGCAATTGCATTTAAATAATTATATAATACAAGCTGGAAATTTAGCAGAATCACAACCATAACTCATACTTTCATTATTGTCATGTTCTACCTGAATCCATTGTGAGTTTATCAAAATGTTATTTCTCCAAACAGCACCAGCTTGAAATAAAAAAAATCCTCTGAGAAATCTGCTCACCCTCTTGCAGCTTACTTTATATGTATGTACTGTTTGGACAGGGGAAAACGTTACACAACATGCAATGCATCTATTTATTTTATTTAAAAAAAGGGAAGTTTTCCATAAAATGGGAACCTAAAGACATATTATTCAATGCAACATATAAAATATTTATATGAGGTAACTATTTTATAACTAAAATCTTCCCTTTCGTATCCAAACCCTGTAACTAAATCTTTCATTTAGATTTAAGGTTGATTAATAAAACCTTGTAGTTCCATTATGATAAATGGAACAGTAGGAATGACCCAAGACAACTTGGCAAACAATCTTTTTAAAATTACTTTTGAAGTAAAGAATGTATTTTAATGTTCTTGCTGTGATCAATTATATACCTGGTTTGGACGTCATAACAGACAAAACAGTCCTGGATTTTTAGCAATTTTGTGGAGTTTGTAGTTGCTGTTTTTTTTTTTAATGTGTTATATAAAGAAAAAATGGCCAAAACAGCCTAAGACGACTATTGGTTAAACTCATTTTGGGGCTTTTTGTCTGACCATGACATATGATATGGAGATTTTTGTCTGACCATTATAGATATCCTAATGTTAGTATTTTGACTATATGGTTAACACTTTTCCTCAACAGGTACTATAA
Source organism: Prochilodus magdalenae (assembly GCA_024036415.1). NCBI lineage: Eukaryota > Metazoa > Chordata > Actinopteri > Characiformes > Prochilodontidae > Prochilodus > Prochilodus magdalenae. The sequence continues at coordinate 2,380,532 of JAMWET010004488.1, forward strand.
GTAAATTCTGTTGTTAGTGTGAGCTGGAATTGAAGTTAAGTCTTAGTTTTCCCATGTGTAGCTCCTGGAAAAAGATCTAATTCTGTGGAAAATAAAGTGTAAAATAAAGAGTCTTATTCTGCATCATATGTTAATTACTGAAGGTTAATGAAACGCAATGAAATATTATGTATATAGTCTAAATATTTTCATTTTCTTTTCATAAGTGCAAACTCAAGCTAGTTTATACAGGATTTCACGTAAATGTAATTCATTATGTCACTGGCTCTATTGTTAAAATGTAATTACATCTACATAGTCAGTGAGCCATGTGTAGGAATTAATATAATAAACCACTGTAAACCAGGAGCATGTCCTATGATCAGGTGTGCACCTGTACAGGTGAATTTCTTCATTTACAGTACTACCTGCCCGTACATCATACTGACACTCCTAACATCGCCCAGACAACACATTCTCATCCTTCCCAGTTCCTATATGGTTTGCAGCAACAAAAAAAAAACTCTTCTTCTTCAGCATCCATCATCCTTCACCATAACCTGATCAGTGTGTGTATTATAGCGTAGTCCCCATAGCCGCCTATTAATCTGAGCCATTATACTTCTCCACTGAGGCCCATCCGTCCTCTTCCTGAACTAAATCTGATTACGCCGCTGAGGAGGCCCTGCCTGAGGCTCAGAGCTGTTCAGTCCAGTCCCGAGGTGTTCCCCTGCAGCCACTGCAGAGGATTATTAATTAAAACCACACTGCCATACCGACCTCACGAGTTCATTTTAACCCCTTAAACCCTAATTGTGTTTTTCCACCGGGCAGCGCAGTACAGTTACAAATCAAATTTTGACGTCATTTCCACTGTCAAGTGAGCCACACCATACTCATGTACCTTTCATGAATTTTAGCCTTTTTGCTGGTGTACTAACACGTTTTATGTTTGGTAAAAATATTAATTTAGAGTAATAGGTACATCAGGATTTGAAGCTTCTCCACTGTTGTTGCTGCTGTTTGTGTCCACTGTTAATTTTAATAATTTGAGATATCATGTGAACATGCTATGGGGAACTCTACATCTTTTCATGGTTCTGTTTCATAATAGGAATAGTTTTTGTGGTACACAGATTTATCTTTGAGCTGGGAAAGCCAACCCAAAGGTTTTGTAACCATTGCATGCTTTATCATACTATCCAGTTTAAATGCATTGTGACTACCAGTAATAACAGTGACTCTTAAACATTAATATCAGACCATATAGCAATCAAAGCACCGTTCAACGGAAAAACAGTGGTGGATGAAGTACATAAACCATGTTCTTATGTTAAAGTAGAGATACCCAAGGTAACATAATCCTCCAGTGAAAGTACTAGTTCCTCTATTTAGACCCTCACTTGAGGAAAAGTACAAAAGGATTTGCCTTTAAATTTACCTAAGTATGAAAAGTAAAAGTAGTATGATTTATTAAGGCTCTAATGTTCTATAACCATTTGTGTAACAAGATTCTTAACTCACCTGAATTTAGATCAAATTTAGAACAGATCAAAACAAGCTCAAAACAGAGTGTGCGCTATACACTGATTGGTCGGCTTGCTTTGTGCTTTGTTCATTTTGACATCTTATGTATTTATTCACACATAAGCCAAACGGAAGGACAGATATTGCATAATGTAGTGGAATTAAATTAAAGTCTTAATGTAAAACTAATGGTACCACAAATGTTCTTCTTGTAGCAAACAAATTCTATGTTTGAACTAAAATTAGTAATCTGGTTACCTTAAAATCTTCATTCATCGAACTTCTAATAGAAGGATTATAGAACAATTATTTGTGTTTTACCTACTGTTAACTTAGTATCTGTAAGTTCAGTGAACATATCTATAAGCGAAACCAGGTTCCTTATTGTCTTAAAAGTAAAAAAAAAAATCTAGATTTTTTTTTTTTTACGTTTCCTTTTTTCGTTGGTTCCTAAAACAGTTAAAACTATTTATTTTTAAGACTGTGACAAATTCATAGAGCTAGGGGTAAACTGATTTCTGCACCTCCAGCATGAGATCATCACTCATGCTCTGGATGATTCCTCCAGCTGTCTCCCTCTCATGTGCCCTGACAGTCCATTGTCTGGGTGAGATCAGACCCAGCACTTAGCCAGACACAGAATGGGCTGCCAAAAGGAGAAAGAGAAATATTTCATATCTTAGAGTGTCAGCACAGAGATCAGAAAGTTTCAGCTTAGAGCCAGTGTGAGTTCTGAGTGCTGCTTAATTTACCACAGCTGATTCCACCATCTGTGCTCTCAACTATACTATTGTTTAGTAGAAAGTTTGGGATGAGTTGAAGTGGTGTTTGGGATCCAGAACTATACATCCAACATTAATACCTAACCTCAGTAATGCTCGATCAACCTCACAGCAATCTTCCAACATGTTGAGTAAAGACTTAGCTGAACAGTAGACGCTGTTATTGCAGACAAGGAGAACAAACTTATTAAGAGGGCTCCATTTTGCTTTTTTGTTTTTTCCCTTTTCTTTAGTTTGTTTTGTAGTTTCTTGTGCATGTAAACAGTATGCAAAGTTACAAAGTTCAAAGTGCAAACCAGATAGAGAAACTTTTTTCCAGAGAAACTGCTTTTCTCAGCTGCCCAGAACAACATGTTGGAATTCCAAACCTTTCTCTGTAACATGGTGAGTCATTTTGTAACATTCCTCTATGTGGAATTTCTCTCTATATTCATTTATGTGTGTTCAGGTTCACAACCTGTAAGTGTGCATTATTATTAGGGGATTTGTGATGTTTAAAACAAATAGTGTTCATGTGTGGAGGTGGTAACTAAATTTCCTCAGTATTTTTATACATAAATCATAACAACTTCTCCTTCTGAAGAAAACTGCCTCTCCATTTGTGTGACAGTCCAGAAGTCCAGAAATGAATTTAGATGAGCAGGGGTCATTACACAAACTTTTATACACAAGTGCAGTAAAAATGAAAAGTAAGAGGCCAATGTGGAGCACATATCAGGTCGAATGAGTGCATGTCAATTTGAAAAAAACAAAACAAAACAAAACAAAACTCAGAGAGCACCCTGTGGGCCCCAAAAGGAGAAATGACACATCGTAAAGCCAGATAGGCTTGCAGAAAGCCAAACATGTTCCAGCATTCCACCATACATAGCTTTTCTGTTCTTAGAAATATGACACTCATTAAAAGACCACATCAATGCACTCTGTAACGCTAAACGTTTTGGTAAATAGGAACAGCTTTATATCTGGAGAAAACACACCAGTTCAACAGCACCACTATGAAGCATGGTGGAGGGAGAATAATGGATTGAAGCTGCATGGCTGGCATATTAAATAGTTTGTGGCATGCACCATGATAGTGATCTAAAAGACAAGAAAGAATAATTAACAGAGTCGCTCAATTGAGGAAACAAATCAGTAGTTTGATCCTAATCCCAATAAAACGTTCATGCAAGACTTTCCAAAAGCTGAAAATGTTTAGTCACCCTTCCGCATTTTCTAACAATGTACTGTTCTCCAATCTGTTATAAGAGTGGTACTCAGGACAACTAAATCACAAAGTTATCATTTATTTCCTACTTGTAGTCTATTGCTTCATTATTACATGCCATCAAGAGATTTGTGATGTTTTTGCATTAAATATTGCTAATATTAATATTAATGTTTAACATGTTCACTGATACATGTTCATGGTTTAATGAGTAGTCCTTAGAAAAAAAAGACCTAAAAATACTTGAAGAAAATACACTTTAAGCCGTGGAAACTGACGAGATTGTACATTAATAAGTAGGTTGAATATATTTTCTTTGTATAATTAAAATCATAAAATCAAAATTCATTTGTACTGGTTATTACTGGTAATAACAGGTAATAATTAAGTCATGAAAAATCCGGCTTGACTCTTTTCTTTTTGTTTTCCATTAGACAAACTTGGTACGTGGTACTATATATTAGGTATTACCTCTGTCTAGGTTTCATATGGGCTGAACCAATACCAAACGATGACCTACTGATGATTGGTTGGATAGAGTCATCACTATTACTGTAATAATATGCCACTGCTAGCTATCACGTTAGTAAAACCTTTTGCATTGCCTTTGAGCAACCCAAACTGTCTTGTAGCATGAACTGTGATGTTTCTTGAATCACTTGTTTATTTCAGCAGTCATTTGTTTTGCTGCCATCAGCCTCTTCTGAACAAAATTCCTCCCCTTTGTATCATGGCAGTTTAATGTGGCATCATTGTGGAGTTTAGTCCTGTAGTGGAAAAAGCGTCATTATTGTCACTTAGAAAATCAACAAAACACGCCATTTAATCAGGGACATCCATACTCTTACAAAGAATTGTTAATATAGTCCAGGACTACATTCATTACCACAATTCACTGACCCTTGACTTAGATGACCACTCAAACAAGAAGCAGACATCCACAAAATTCCAAAGGATTGACAAACTTTTTTCTCACGACTAAAAGGAACTCACTTCAGATAGATTTATCTCATTAAAAAATGGAGCCTCATTTTTATTATGTTCCATCAGAGGAAGAAAGTGTGGCCTTGGTAATTCTGTGATGGTATTCTTAAGAATGGAGGCTGGAGTAGAATACTGATGTTTAATTACTGCTATAGAGTTAAGAGATGAAAATGATGGGCGATGGATTTCGCCAGCGATAATGGAATCTCTCAGAACAAAGGAGCGGCTTAATGAATGTGTCCGGCCTTTTGATAGTGTGAACATTTGAAATAGAAAATAGAGTCTGCCAAAGGAGCAGTGGATCTAATTGTGCTGGACTGGGAAATGAACGCCTCCGAGATGAAAACTAGCAAGCACGTATTATTACTACGCTAATCTACAACGCTGCTGATGAAATATTGATGTACAGTAGGCTAGTCAAAGGGAGCCGTGCTAACTCTCATGTGCTTGCTAGCGGGAACTGGGCCAAGAGGGCATATGCAGAGACAGAATGATTGTTCATAAACATGCTTGGGTCAAAATTGAATATTTTTGTTCGCTGTAATGTGGTGCTTTAATTTATATCATAAGCCAAAGCAATAGCTGATTAGCATTAGCCTTGTTTGGAATAGTGAAGCACTGTGATTTTCAGTTCATACCAAGTTCATGCCACAAATACTGAATGCCTGCTGAATAGTAATTAGATACATGTTTGCAGCAGGAGACAAAAAGATAAATAAACATTGAACACAACAAAAACAAGAGATGTAAAACCTTTCATTAGCTTGTAAATTGCTAGGCTAACTAGCCAACATGTAAATTACTGCATTTTTGTATTGTTTTTTTGTGGTTTGGTCCCTTTTGACTCTTATAATATTAGTTAATCAACATGCAGATAGTCATTTATTTATTTATTTGTTTGGTTTATTTGAATTGTTTTAAGTTTAAAACATCAGAGTGGGAAATAATTGGTTGGACATGCCTTAGACAGACTACACTGGGCAATTGGCAATTGAGTAATGGCTAGCATTGTGTTTGGTTTGTAAATGTGCTTGTGCTGTGAATCAGATCAGTTTTTCTCTGCAGTCATTAGTGTAGCCGCACAAGGTCAGCACTCAGGACTGTGTGTATCTATGCACACTAACACACTGCCCTTTACCACACAGATACACATCTCAAGGACCCCGTCGCTGGCCGTCCGATCAATAACAGGGAAAGAGAGATGGCCCCTTAGAGCGAACGGATTTATGCTGGAAACAGCAAGGAGAAAAAGTAAGAGTGGAGAAAAAACAAAGCAGGACAAACAGCTGTTGCTATTGTCATCTGCGGATTAGCAACATCAGCCTGAGGAAATTAAATGAAAGTAAATAAATAAATAAATAAATATTCAATCGTGTCTGTGATGAGTGGGTAAACGTGAAGTAATGGTGAATGAGGTTTTTAAGAGAGTTTAACCCTGAGCTTAACAAGCCATTCACTCCCCAGACCTTATGGTTCATATATGGATACTAAGCTACAAGAATGACCTGTTTGCAGTCATAAAAACAAAAGTTATATTTTTTCCCTTTTGGCTTACAGAGGTTTAGCTCCATACATTCACACTGAAGTTAAAAGGAGTGCTTTAGCCCGGACTGGTTTCTGAATGCAGAGCAGACGATGTTTAAACCACAGAGAAATGTTCATACATCAGACAAAGCAAAACAGATGTGTAAAACAGATGCAGAAATCACAGTTAGTTGCTGTCCCAGGCCCTCAGCTCCGTTACACACCCTCATACATGCAGCAGTTTGTTGCTCTAAGGCAACACTGATTATCAGGTGCTTAACAGTCAACACCTAGCAGACACCTGCCAGAGGCAGATAGAGAGAAAGAAAGAGAGAGATAGAAAAGCAAGAAAGAGTGAGAGAGAGATTAGAAGAGAGACAAAAAGAAAGCAATAAAGAGACAAGAAAAAATGAAGGAGAGAGAGAGGAGGGAAGGAGAAAGAGCAAAGGAGTGAGAGAAAAAAGTGACATGTTTTTCTCTGTGTTTGGAAGCAGCTGGAGAAGTGGCCCTGGGTAAAGCCTTATGCAGATCACAGCCATATGCTGCCTCTCTCTAATGCAGGGATTTGTGTTAACAAATGAGGGTGTGTGTGTGTGTTTGTGTGTGTGCAACACCCATGAGCGTAATGTGTGTGTGTGTCAAAAAAATCAAAAATGCTTAATATTCAAGCCTTTGAGCAATGCGAGTGCTGCAGCTTCTCCTTTCTTGTCCTTCATTCCTCCATTTGGTGTTCTTCCCATCTTTTACTGTGCCACCACTGAATCAGCTGTAGGGTTGGGTGATATGGGCAAAAAACCCAAAACAAAAATGCATTACTACATATTTTTCCATATTGTATATGAAATATGGAAAAATACATAGCGGTATGTTTTTTTTTTAGCCATTTTTACTCACAGTTATTTCAGCATTAAAACAGCTAATACTAGCTAGCTCTGCCAACTGGTATGTGCTGTTGCGAGTGAATGGTTAGACTTCTTCCTCTTCCCTACTAACTGTATATTTAAGTGGGTATATCTGAGATTACGTAAGTATAGAATCATGACTATGTCCAAATGGGAGGAACAAAGCTTCTATGGTAATGTTAGTGTTCATGCCTGATAGCGGTCCTGTGGTAATTTATATGTGTCTAGCTTTTCTAGAGCATTTGAAGCTCCTAACGTGGTTGGTGTCACGCTGCGGATAACACAACTAACCACCAGGAGGCTACCATACCATGTGGGAGAATGGGGTTTTCGATTCTTGGTCTGGGTGGCTATACTGTGCTTCACCAATAGGAGTGCTTGGGCAAGACTCCTAACACTACACTGGCCTACCTGTAATATGATTAACCTTGATGCTCTGGATAAGAGCTAAATGCCGTTAATGTTAAAAGGCTGCCCATGTTTCATGCAAAGGTTGTAACAGTTGTATTAGTGTATATTTGACTCTGTATCAGTTTTACAGTCCATATGGAATACTGCAATACCAGCAGAAGCTTCTGCTGTTGTTTTCTATTTCTAACTGTCCACTGATTAGACTGCCTCTCATATTAATGGTCAGTGATGGTGTACAGTGATGTTTATCTTATGAAATTGGTCCTATGGATTGTGCATCAAAGAATGATTAGTTGATGTATCACTTTGTAGTTCTGCTGGTGGCCAACTGGATGTGTCAGGAATTTAACAAATATGTATCCATCCAATACAACAATGAAACAACTGTGGTACAGTCATACTTCTAATATAATACAAGCATAAAAATGATAGATCCTCAGAAACCATTATCATAGGAATGGTCTGTTAGGTCCTGTTAACAACTCAATGCAGTTTATCCTATGTTTGTGATGATTTGGGCAAGCAATTTGCTCAATGACAATTACTTGCTAATACTGTAGCTTCCATTTTCTGTTAGCTACATTACCTTTGTGGACTCAGAACTATAACTAAAGAAGCAAACTTCAGATATGAAACATATTTACACACATTTAACTTATATTTTTTATTTAGCTTTAATCCTTTTTTCCTTCAAAGCAGGCACTTGAGTTATAATTGTATTTGAACACAATCCAAATTGTTATTCTTGCATGGAAAATCTGATGGAATCTTAGCACACACTAACATCATTTTCCTACACCTTTAACCCATTCTACTCTGACAGATTCCATCCTTCATACAGTTAACAAGCAATCAATAAGTAATCTCACCCTGCCGCTGGGCCTTTATTGTGTTCAAATGGGGCATTAACGCCAATCGTCATTTACATCTCAATAACCATCCTTGTTTCTGCTGTGTCACTCTGAACTAAGCAGCTTTCCAATGAGCTAAGGTTACAGACCAGTCGGAGACATCATTTCCAGGTCATGACCTCTGGAAACATCAATAGCTCAGGTTTGATTCGGGTCAGTTTAGTGAGCTGACCGCCTGTGTGTCTTAGTCTCATTAAACCGGGTTAGGAATGAATAGAGAAGACACTAACTGCTTTTAAAAACAAATTGCTAATGGTGCTTGAGTTTTCCTCTTATTAAGTGTTCACAAATCACAAATATCAATTCACAAATAGCTAAATATGATTAAGCAAGAGTAACCTTTATTATGCATGCAGAAATCATGTGTGCGTATGGTATTTTTTAGCAGTCTAATCATAAACGAGTTTATTTTGATTCTGAGTTTGAACTGTTGTTATGTTTCTGCTTATTAAACGGACTCTTTGCTAGGACTTTTATTGGTTGCATGTCTTGTGTCATATTTGAATAAAAGGCAGTGCAATCAAATGTTTAAATGCAGTTTTTCTTAATGGGAGAAGACATGCTGCTCAACATACAAAACTTATAGAGGCTGTTTTAAGGTAACAGTGTGTCAACCAGTGTCAGAAACTACTGAAGCAAGTCAATTTGAGATAAAAAATGTACCCATGTAACCAAATGTAACCATTGCTACATGGCTATATATTAAACATGCCTGATTGCTTCCCACGGCAGTGTCACAACAGTCTCTGGAGTGAGATTTTCCAGATTAAAGCCTAGGAAACTCGCCTACTGATGATGTAACTTGAAGATAGAAGGCAGGAGAACCTTCTGAAAAACTACAAGTGCTTTGATGTAGGTACATGGGTTTCTATCTGGCTAATGCTGAGGAAAGCTAACGTTGCTGCTGCCAAACCAAATATCACTCCACATCTGTGGGACATCACTAGATTTCTTGATGGTTATAGGAGGGTCGTCTGATTGTATGATGAAAAAATAGCGCTCCAAAGCAATCAGCAACCAGGAATGAGACTTGATAGGCAAGTATGACATTGTGAGACATGCAAATGATCCAATTTTTACGCTCACCTGGGCATGTGACATAAGCAAGGACGGCCTCATTGGTGTACCTGACCCAGCAGCCATGATTGCGGACATTCAGCAAGTAGTGATGCTTCCTATAGTCATCCTGTTGGCAGATGACTGCATGACGCAGGACTACATGCACTCAGACCTCTGCAATGACTGCTCTGACAGTCAATTACAATGACAGTCATGGAGTGACTCGGAATGGCAGGGGCTCATCTTCAGTGACGAGTCTCGCTTTTGTCTTGGGAGAGATGACCAACTTTCTCAGGGACACTCAGACTTTTGATTTTGAGACATTTTGGGTGTCCACAATGTTAATTAGGATATCCTGAAGCCCCCAGTGATCCTCTGTATTTCAGACATTATTGCTTTAACACATTCAAAGGTAGTTTTGGGGCAGAATCTCCTTTTAACAACTCAAATTTATCATGCACTAGCCATGTAGCTTCTTCTGCACAGTGCTAATGGGGTATAAACTTTAACTGCTCATTAGGTACATTAGCCTGTAAGACCAGTACAGCACTAAAGAAGTGAACTTCAGGAACCAAACATGTCTTAGCAGATTGACTGCACTTGTAAGAGAGGTGAATATGTGCCTTTTGTTTTTTGCTGAATTATTGTTTTAATGTATCCATCACTTAGAAGAAGACCCTTGTTATGGCGATGTAGACTGATCTAGGTGAGAGCCCTGGGATTCAGGGACAGAGTCTCTGAAAAGTCTCTCAACTTGAACTGAACGAGTGCAGAATAAGTGCGGCTCAAACTCACTCACTCACTCACTCACTCACTCACTCACTCACTCACTCACTCACTCACTCAAACACTCACTCACTCACTCACTCACTCATGCCCTTTAGAGACTTCCGCTACACTTATGGATTAATTCTTAACCCCCAATACCTCACTCTCTCTGTTTATGCAGCTCTTTCTTTTCTCTTCCACTGCTCTTTCTTTACCACTATCTCTCTGTCTGTGTCTCTATCTGTAACTCTCTGTCTCTCATACCCTTTCCCTATTTCTCTCTATTTCTGTATTATTTATTTATATGCCTTTCATTCTCCCTTTCTCTTTCTGTAGCTGTCTCTCCCTTCCTCTGTGTTTTTGTCTCTACCTTTCCCAATGTCTTTTGCTGTCTGTCTTCCAGTTTCTCCATTTTTCTTTCTTTCTTTCTTTCTTTCTTTCTTTCTTTCTTTCTTTATTTCTTTCTTTCTTTCTTTCTTTCTTTCCCTGTTTCTCTTTCACCCTCTCTGCTTTTTTATTCCTCTCTCTTTCTCTCTCTCTCTCTCTCTCTCTCTCTCTCTCTCTCTCTCTCTCTCTCTCTCTCTCTCTCTCTCTCTCTCTCTCTCTCTCTCTCTCTCTCTCTCTCTCTCTCTCCCACTCTCCTCTCTCTCTCTCTCTCTCTCTCTCTCTCTCTCTCTCTCTCTGAGGAGGCTAATAGAAATGTATTGACAGGAAAACGCTGTGCTTATCCTGCTCCTGCTGCATGGCTGCACCCAGCAGTCCCCAAAGCAGATGGAGCACTCTTTAGGGAACGATGGATGGAAGGAGGGAGGGATGGAGGGATAAAGGGAGGGAAAGACATGCTGAGTTACAAATGACCAGAGTTTTATAGCTTTATTGCTCCTAGTTCGCAGGGCAGCAGGCCACTGTCCAGATGTAAGGTCGAACAATGAGCAATTCTGATAATGATTAACGTCTGCCACAGCATGGGTCTGGAATTTAATGATACTCAGTCCTTTATTAATGGAGAGTGGGGCTCATATAGGCCAAATGTGCTTCAGCTCATGGACCACAGACTGTCCATAACTGTATACAAGTCTTGGACAGCCATGGCAAATGTGTGTGTTTTGGATTAATCCCTTCAGCTGACGCTTATGTGTGCCTGAGCATCCAGAGATACCACAAGTTTCATATTTGCAGATGAACACCTGTGTCAGTAATGCAGACACTTTAAAGTAGCTGAAGTCAATAATAATTTCACTTATAAGAAGATAAAAGCCTTCACATGATTTCAAGTGTGACCTTTGGAAATATGTTACAGTTAACTGTCAATATGATTTCCAAAGAGTTTCACTGCCCAGCTAAGCAAGTCAACACTAGGCCCAAAACATCAAAATAACCCCATTAGAGAGACAGCAACAAACGTCTTAACCAGGTAGTGGGTACATGCTTCCCAAGAAAGAATGCACTGGTCAGCTCAGAGGCACAAATACTTAGAAGACAATGGGAAACTGTTGTGGATGTCAGAAGAATTCTTTCTCTACTGAAATAAAACCCTTCACTTGACCAAATGAAGAACACCCTTTAATGGGGATAGACTATCTGTGGCAAAATCATTAATCAGGAGAAGTAAATACAGACAATCAGCCCCAGAATGTCAACCAAACACCATCTAATAAATCCTGTACAATTCTGGAACATCATCTTATTGACAGATGTGACAAAGATTAACCTGTCTAATAGTAAGAGACGAGTATGGAGAAGGGAAAGAACTGCTCCAAAGGATCCAAAGCAATGTTTAATTTCAACTTTAATATGCTGTACTGAGCACCTAAAACAACAATAACTCTGTTGACATCCAAATACGGCATACTGTAGCTATACATATCATTTTCAGATTTTAGGCCCCCCATAATACCTGATTTTTAAAAATATCATTCATTTTTTTCCAAAGACAAAACCTTTTTACTATGGCACACTACAAAGTAATGAATCTTACGATGTAGCCATACTACTTCATTACTCAGTAGTTCAGTTTTTTGTTCTTTTCCCCTATAGCTGTTTAAAAAAAGGCAGGATTGTCCAGCCTTAGGTAAAAGTGCTATTTCAGGGCACTCTCTTTGAAGTCCAGCAGGTCTGATTGACAGCATGCAGGATAGAGATGGACTGTTTTTCTGGAAATCATCCATGATTGAGGACAGCACAGCCCCCTTCAAGCCTGTCAAGTCCTCTACAGGGATTCAGTGCAAAGAGGAACAATCAGACTGATTTAGTTTTTGATAGTAGTCAAATATAGTCAAATCATTGCTTTGTACAATGTAAGAATTCAAGAATTTGTATTTATAATTTATATACAGCATTGTATATACAAAGTATTTTTATAATAGTAATAAAAAATGATGCAGGTTTGGAACCTATACGAGAAAGTGACATAATTAACTTCTACAATATTTAGTAAACAAATGAACACTCTGTGCTTATTACTTGTAGTTTGACAAAATCTACATGCCAGGTTACTTCCCCTTTTTAGGTTTAAAAGCTGCAACGTATGAACATATGAGTTAAGAGGACTTTTAGCTAAACTAAGAAGTTAGAGGTGAATGAACTTTAGTGCCCTCAGGCCTGCACAGTGTCTTAAGTTGGCATAGAATTTTAGGTTAAACTGAATTTGATATTTTTTACTGTGCCTGCTACATTTTTTGCATGTAACTTTTTTGCATCTAATTATTTTAACCATGGTTGACCCATGTATTTTTAATAGCAGTCAGCAATCCTAAAATCTTACTTTTGCCTATTCTCTAAACAGATGTCACTTCTGCATGGACAAAATGCAGCACTACTTGTGCATCCTGTTAGAACACTCTGTCCTTTTAACATGCATGCTGAAAAGAAAAGCAAGTGTGCATGAAACACATCTTTGGCTTGTAGCTCCAGCACAAAACAAAACCAGCAATCTTCACACCAGCCGCTGTTCACTGACTGCATTTGTGTTAAAGTTTGTACATTTGTTTTTGTCTGCTGAAAGCGATAGTCTTGGATGATGTTAGATATGAGGGTGTGGGAGAATCTGAATACACTGTAAGGAAAACAAGTAGAAAATTGTTAAAAAAAAAAAAGAAAAGTACTCAACATTTAGAAGTATGATACTGTGGAAGAAAAAAACATTGACAGAGAAATCTTAAGCACAGTTGTCAACAGGGGCATCATAAAGCAGACAGGAAACCTCATTCAGAAGAAAAACACCTCATATCACACAACCTCACCAACAAAACACACTCAGGACAAGGTAATAAGCCCACGTCTAGCCATAGAAGCTACAATAAGATTGCAAGGCTTGTTTAGACCTTAACGCACAGTTTGGAGTCAAAGTAAGGTCCGGTGGCCATGCAGAACACCAGTTTTCATCCTGAATGAGCAGTTAGTCCTGACTTCATGAGTGACCCTGATTATGAGACGTAATGTGGCTTAGGCAGCACTGCAGGCTCCTTGCCCTCAGGAGAGAGGTTGAGAGGAACTGAAGTCTTATTGCGCGTGTCAATACGCAGGCTTTACCGCAATGACCAAGACTTTATTGGTTCATTATTCAGTGGCCATATCGCTGGACACTATAACAGGCAGGCCACTAAAGGAGGGAATAGCAAACATTAACTGGAAAGGCTGTGGTTTTATTTCCTCAAAGCTTTGTGACCATGAAAACAGGGTTCAGCAAAGCTTTTGTGTTGCTGTTGAGTTGATGTTTTTATAGTTAGCTTTCTTGTTGTTCACCCTTAGATATGACTTTCTGGAAAGATCTAATCATGCATCCCATTAGCTATGACCATATGCCCATAATATCCTCGCTCATTGTAACAATAGTTAGGAATGGACGTATATTAAATAATATATAATAATAAATGATTGGTATATGTTAAATATTATTATTCATTTCCTCTTCCATTTACAACCTCAGTTCCCAAAAAGGTGGGACATTTTGTCAGATGTTAAAAACAGAAAGCAGTGATTATTAAATTATTTTCACTTTGACTAGATTGCCCATTGGTGGACATTATGAACTATATGGCCAAAAGTATGTGGATACTGAGCCAAGTTCAGGTATTTCAGCTACTTCCATTGCTAACAGGTGTAATCAAGTGAAAAGTCGTGCAATCTACATAGAAAATCCCGGGCAGTATAATGGGTAATACAGAAGAGCTTGATGACTCCACCTGTAGACCACTCAAACTCACAGATTGGGACGACCAACAGCTAAGGGATGTTGTTTGTAAAACTGGCCTAACCTCTTCTGTGTCATTTACTACAGAGTTCCAAACTGCCTCTGAAAGCAACATCAGCACATTAACTGTGTTTCTGGAGCTTTATAAAGTGGATTTCCATAGCTTAGCAGTTACATAAAAGCCTAGAACCACAATGCGCAACGCTAAGTGTCAGCTGAAGTAGTGTAAATGCATGCCATGACTGGATTCTGAAGTAGGAAAATGTGTTCCCATGTGAATCACACTTCTGGCACTCTGATGGACAATGCTAGGTTTGGTGGATGTCAGTAGAACATACCTGCTGGAACTGTAATACAAAAAGCTTTGTGGAGGAGGAATAATCGTCTGGGGTTGTTTTTCAGGGAATGTACTGGGACATTTAGTTCCCATACAAACACATTTTAGACAATTATATGCTTGTCTGTGGTGTCTACCATCCACTGCAGCAGCTTACTACTAGTCCTCAGGAAACTAGCAGATTATCAGTTGACCACTGTCAGCTAACTGCAAGAGCACAGATGTTGGAGACTAAGAGGCACAAGAATAGTGAACCATCGTTCACAGAAGGCCTTTTGCTGGTACATGCTGTTATGCAGAACTCTGAAGTTCAATAGCAATTAACCACTAATCTACAGTGTAAGAAGTTCTGAAACAAAGCCCAGTGAGTAAAATTCAGAACGTGGAAACTGGACCCTGGCGGCCCCCAATTTCAGAGTTTTGTGTCGAAATAATTAGCCTGCTTAACGCGCCATCTGGGCTGTGTACTGCTGGCAAGCAGCGGGCACCAGATGCCACCTGGCTAGTCCCGCTGCAGCGTGGGCACTGAAGCTGAAGTAGCTTCTGCAGCTAATGCTATGTTCTCTCTCCGCTGGGCCTCAGACACTGCTAGAGGAAACTGGAAACCCCTCTGAAAGAGGAGAAGGGGAGCCATTATGTTCAGACTACTTCATTACAGGGTACTTCTGGTTCTTTTGGAGGACCAAATGCAACATCAGCTACACTACTGGCATTTTCTAACTTTTGCTAATTAAAACCGCTGTGTGAATTCAGGCTTATTTGTCAGGCTCTTTTGCCCTGTATGTCTGGCTCTTGTCATCTTAATGGCCAAATGAATGAGTCTCACTCAGGAGTCCTGAGGTAGCACTTACCCTCTTAAAGCTTTATTATCTCTGGCATGCTGTCCATTTAAAGCCATTTAAGTGCTGATTCTCCATAGTCTTTTTTATCCTTCCTTTAAGAGCATAACTTTCTTAATTGCAAATGCAAACCATCTTTATTCCAATCCTCACTGTTATCAATGAAGAGCAGGTGCCTTCATTTAATGCCTGTTCTTCATTTAATGCCTGTTCTCTGTGCCGTTTAGAGAGCAGTCTAACGACAACGGGCTAAAATATTTGTGCAATTGGAAGAAGACTGGCCAGTAACTTGATAAGGGCTTGAATTTACTCGATGAGGTAAAAAGTTCCTGAGCTCAGCAGCATGTGCTAGCCGACGTCCCATGGGGGCCAGGAAACCGTATCTGCCCTGGAGGAGCATCCTCTCTGCAAAGCGCCTGTTATCACAGGGCCATCTCGGCTGGCCGATAGCGCAGGCTAATATCCAGTAACAGCAGCTCCGTGTGAGATCCAATACGTGGATCAATCCCCGGGCCCACAGTGCTCTCATTAACCCTTACAGACTCATTCTATGGCCCTTTGTGCAAGACTAGGCACTATACATGTGTTTAGCTAATAATATTACATTGTAATATACTTTCAGAGTTACTGTGAAGCTATTTGTGCTAGGCGAGGGGCAACTAGGACCATTTTACAAAAACAGCATTATGAAAATGAACCAGCTTGCAATATGCTGAAAATATATGCCATAGTACACATAAATTCTGCCATGTATATGTCTAAGAAAGTGAAGACAAACTCAAAACTAGCATTACACTGCTAAAATAGTACCACATGGTGCTACTTACACCCAAGCAAAAACACAAAAAAACGCAATATTCTGAAAATATATGCATCTGTATGCAAACGTCTTGGCACCCCTGGTTAAATGACATTTAGCTAATTTTCTAAGGGAAGGTAAATTAACATGTTTTCTACAATGTCTTAAACCCGGCAAATAAACAGACATGTGCACTATAATTTGGAGAAAAAAGACATTTAAATTAGGTCCCAGTAGAGGAGTCTTTTTTCACCTAGAAAATTTGTTTAAACTTTCGCATGTGACAATATGCCTTCAGTTTGTATGCATATTTGGAGGCAGCGCCTCTCTAAAAGGTTAACAGCTCACCATAAACGGCCAGCCTCATTGCAAATAGCCTTTCACTTCTTATATGATGCATTAACCTTCAGAAGTTTAGGTTGTTCCTGGTAGTAACAAAAGGATAGCTGATACAATTGCATGTAAATTCTGAACTTTCTTTACAACTATCTTTGTAGACGATAAGTACTGTTACTCATATAATAGAGAAGCATAATTCATTGCAGAGGGTAGACATAATGTCATGATCTTTTCCATGAAAAGTTCTGTTCCACTGTACAGAGCTACAGCATTCCCTCCAGGGCTGGTTAGCAATGCAGATTGTGTGTGAGTTAGCTGTGCGGGTATCTGGTGTGAGCAAGATACAAGAGAGTGAGCGCAGGATGGAAAAAGATATGAGAAAGAAGAGAGAGAGAGAGTGAGAGTGAAGCTTCACTTCCATGCCTTTGGGGAGAAAGAGAATGGTGCACATTTTCCCATGCGGCCAGACACAAGAGTAATTGCCAATATTCACTGTCACACTACTCTACTGTCTTCTTATTGCATGCCACAACTAATTCAGTTGTGTGTGTGTGTGTGTGTGTGTGTGTGTGTGTATATATATATATATATTAACATGTAAAATAATTATACAGATGACACGTTAGAACTGTCATACATCAAAATGGCTGGGTGTTAATGTATTTATGTATTTACTCATTTTAACTTTTTCCAAATTTACAATCACAGCTTATTAGGTGTTATTACATAAGGATAATTTCAAGAGAAGTTTTAAAAGTTTTTTAAATCACATGTTTTATGGTTTTGTAGGCACTTTTCTGCATTGGAATTATTATTTTTTCTTTTATTTTAAATATTACATATTTAATAATAATTTAATAATTAGTTACATATAAATAACATTATAAACTTTATGTTTGAATCTTAGCCTATTAGCACAGCTTCATCTGTCATTTAGATAATAAAAAAGGACAACTTTTTATTAGACTATATTCAATACATTTGGACTGTTTAAGTCATAAACAGTCCAAATGTATTGAATATAGTCTAATAAAAAGTTGTCCTTTTTTATTATCGGTCTTTATTACTCAGATTAAAGAAACTAAAATAACCATGCTAATTATTTTAATAAAAAATTAGAGTCTATAGTCTGATGACTGAAATCTTATACACTAAACAGATATATTTTTAATAACTGTTCACACATAAAAAAAAAAAATCAAAGTTAAACAGTCTGAGACAATCTGATTTAAGCACATAATGCTACTCAATGCAACAACTTTTACAAAACACATTTTGTTTTACATAAGGTGAAGGTAAATGCAATGACACAGTAAAGGTATATATGGCTGTAGCTGATTAGCATGCATTGTTTTGCATTGGCTTCTTGAGTCATAGTGTACAAGGCATATATGAACATAAATGCAACACCAGTGTATAAAAGCAGTTTGCATTGTCCAGAAAAGCATGACCCATCTTTGTTCATGGTGGAGGTAAGTACAGCCAGTGTATATTCTAGACATTAAAAATAGGAGCACCTCTGTTCAGACCAGATTAGCATGCACTGTGTTGTCTGTGCTAATTTCTTTCACATGCGGTGAAAGTAAATACATGGACCGCATGCATTGGACTGTCTTTAGGCTATTAGTGCATTTTTTCACATACACAGTGAATGTACTTCTAATGCTAAAGTCTGTAGGACATTAATAGCAGCTGTGAATTAACCTGATTAGCATGCATTGAATTGTCTTAGCTAAATTAGAGTTAAATTAACTATTTATTTTTCTGATTTTTAAAGGTAAAAACAACCAGATTGTATTTCAGGTAGTGAACATAGCATGCATCAGATTAGATTTGCGTATTTAGAACCTTATTACTGAATCTTACCTTCAGTTTGGTGCTCCGTGTGCGGTGGGGGTCAGGACCCCTGAGAGAGGAAACTGTTGCAGGTTTGGTGCGGAGGCCGGGCTCCAGCGTAGGGGGCGAGGGAAAGTCAGCCGAGCGAGAGAGCGAGAAAGGAGGGAAGGCAGTGAAGAAAGAGGTGCTCCATGGCAGGGGGAAAAAGAGAAAAGAGGAGCGTGTGTGGCTCCTTCAGCCTGTGTCTGAATGAAAGCAATCCCTGAGACTGAAAGGGTAATGGGATCCAGGCTCCTGAGATTTTAGCTTTCTTAATCATGTTCATAATTAATTCAAGAACATTGATAATTTCATTACATTCTTTTTGTCTTATCAATAAATGATGTGCCTGCACTTTTGGTCTTGTGTACGGGCGAGAGAGAGGGAGAGAGAGAGGAAGAGAGAGAGAGGGAGAGAGAAGGAGAGGGTAATACGGTACTAAAAGCAAGAGGAGATGAATACGATACAAACAGCAAAGTGGTAATTATAATCTTTGACCAGGCCACCGGCAGCACAATATGAAGTCAAGTGGCCACAAATAATTAATAAGCCCTTATGGTGTGTGTGTGTGTGTGTGTCTGTGAATAAATGTGTGTGTTTGGATACAAGAGAGGTGCTTGCATGTGTGTTTGTCTGTTCTGTAATTGGAAAACATTGCCATAATAAAATATTCAAAAGTTTGTACCAATAGGTGGGTTATGTCAAACTATGTCTTATTTCACAAGTCAAAGTAACATCCTCACTTTAACCTTAGTTTGCCAGACTACGCTGGACATTCTCTTTACATAAGCCACAATACTATCCATAGGCGATATTTTTGGTCTTATTAGACTTCAAAAAGAGAACAAAAGAAAGAAAAATGAAAAAGGAGAAAGGCCAGGAAATAATGGGTTACGATGCATTTTTAATAGCTGATTGAGGTGAGCTCTACAGTCTAGCCTCATCAGTCTGAACATTTTTCTCATAAGGACTCATAAGGAAAATAAGTGCAAAAGTATAACTACAACATCACTGATCACTGTCTGTTTTAAAAATAGACAAGAAGGAGTAGTGCAGTGTCCAGTTTCTCTGACCATTTGCCATACTCAGAGTAAAGATGTGTTGGAAAAAAATGGGAGTACAGTAATTTGACGGATGGTCCTGAACAGGTTTATTGGGCAGTGACTGATAATCCTCAGAGGGAGAGCTAATCTGATAACAAGCCTGGCTGAAACATTTCAAACGACTGAACATGATCACTGAAGCCTAGCAGCTATGATTGATACTTGGATGCCTCCAAAGGAGAAAAGTCCTGCTGTTTAGCTACTGATCCTTCCAATATAATAGACAAAAAGTAGCCTATTGGGCATAAAGCTAAGAAGATGTATTTATGGTTATATGAGAACTAAGTTAATAACAAACCTGGAAAAAATGTTAGTGAAATGTAATCAAATAATATTTTTGATTCACTGTAAAAAGAAAAAAGCACATTTACAGCAAAGTACTGTAAACTCTCCTTTCAGGGCTATTCTGAAAAGGAACAAGTTCAAAAGAAAAACTGTTATGCTTGGAAGAGTTAAAAGAAGAGGATGACCGGCTACAAGATAGATAGAGGAATCATGAACTGGCCATTCAGACGCCTGAAGGCTCAAGCAAAAAAACTGATATTCTCCAGATATTCTATTTATAAGATCGCTAGGAGTCAACTTGACAGCACTGAACAATGATACTGTTACTTTCAAAGTAAAATGCTGTATGTCTAAATATTTAGTTGAACATGTGAAAATGTTGACTTACACTAAAAGACAGTATCTCTAAGATGTTTTCCCTAAAACCCTACTTTCACTGTTAATTAACAGGTTTTAGATTGTTTTGGTTTTTACAGTTTTTATGGTGTAGTCTATATTTGAAACCAGAAAAATGACGTAATCCAAATGATGCATACTACAGCGGCACTAGCAGTGCTGCACTGAACTGCAGTAGCTAAAGCAAAAAACACTTCATTTCAAAAGATTTTCAACTTTATGTTAAAGGATCTTCTTAGACACTTTTGAAATGGCAAACACTTCTCTATTGATGAAAAAGTTTTAGTATACAATTTCTGTTTATTTTTATTATTTTTTCTGTTTAATATGTTTGGAAAAATGTATAAAAAATATAAAATGTAATATAAACTGTGTCATCATTTTTATAAATGGACACAAAGACAGGCTATATTGCTAATTTTTTGATTAAGCAGATAATAGGCCGCTAGCATCTCATACAGTAGTGTGATATACACAACCTGTGTATAAAATACTCATTAGTATTTGGGGGTTCCTATGTTGACTGGCGACCCTAGCATTGGCTGGCTGCCAACACACTCACCATAGTAGTGCTGGTGCTAACTTCAGTGGCAACAATTTATGGTTTAATTAAAAATGGTTTAAAAGTTTGATTTCTGTAAATGCTCTTCTCTAGTTTGTTATTGCGCTCGTCCACACATTAACTGAGAGCTTGCATATCCCCTATTTCATCTTCTGTTTGAGAAATGAGTACCCATTCACTCTTTCCACCAAACTCTTGGAAAATTGGGAAATATTCATATTTATAAATATGCTACAGCATATTGTATTTTTTTTATCCCAGGCATAGTTGCAATGACAGACCAACTGGGAGCTAAGACAATTTCAATATTCAGTTGGCCCTTCACAGTCTAGGAAATTGGTCCAGGTCAGGTTGGCTGCATCTCTAGTTAGCAAACCAATTTGCTACAGTGCCACCATAAGGCAGGGCAGTGGTGCATATCTAGATAGTTACAAATACCGAATACAGAGGCTCAGCAACTGGGGCGAAGGAGGCTAAACAGTGACCTTTCTCTGAATTTGTATTTGAACACATATATTTTACCCTAACGAGCAGCATAACTTCAAAATGAATTATTTTCATGCAGCCCCCCAGTATGTATATATAATTATTTATATGTGTATATTATATGTATATATAAGTGTTTATGTTTGATATCTAGCCAGAGAATTAAAATAGATTCAGAACAATGCATCACAACGTATTTTACATTCCTAGTTCTGGTATAAGAGACATTAGCAGCTTATCCTGTTGGGCATAAAGCCATACAGATGAAAGTGTATTTATAGTCATATTTACAGGTGCCCTGAACCCTTCACAAGAAACGAATACTCCGGCATGAGAAATCCTTTATAAAAAAGAAGGTGAAGACGTGAAATTGAGGATTTATGCATATGCCTCATATTGGAGATATTAATTTTTTTTATTTTATTCCTGCTCTCTTGGACACATTTTAATCATGTTTTATGTGATCTATGCAAGCCGCTTTTCGCTCTTACACTCCTGCACACGCTGCCCTTACCAGAACAGATTGCCACAATACTTGTAATGACGCTTCTCCCCAGCTGTGGAAGGACAGGGCCAGTGGACGATAGCATTTCCATAATAATCCACCCCGCGCTCCCAGGGGCCCCCTGACACTGAGGAGTTTGTGTGTGTGTGTGTGTGTGTGTTGGAGTCACTCACAGGGCCTCAGCTGCTCTGTAAAGGGGCATGGAGAGCACACGGCATTCGCTCGTCTGAGCCAGCCTGCAGGCCATGCAATAAAACCAGCAGATTCAACAGCACTGCTGCAGAGAGGAATATATATGATACAGAAAGAGAGAGACAGAGAAAGAGAGAGAGAAAGCCGGGTGGCTAATTTTGGTGTTGTTACTTATGTTCTTTGATCATTTGAGAGAAAAGTGGAAATGACAAAAACGATGACTAAATTGATATAAAAGAGGAAAAAAGAAGAAAGGGACAGAGAGATGAGGACAAACAATGTAGTGAATGGGAGTCAAATAGACTGAGAGAGAGAGAGAGAGAGTGAGGGAGAGAGAGAGAGAGAGAGAGAGAGAGAGAGAGAGAGAGAGAGAGAGAGAGAGAGAGAGAGGGAGAGAGACAGACAGAGAGAGAGAGAGAGAGAGAGAGAGAGAGAGAGAGAGAGAGAGAGAGAGAGAGAGAGAGAGAGAGAGAGAGAGAGAGAGAGAGAGAGAGAGAGAGAGAGAGAGCAAGAGAGAGAGAGAGAGAAAATATACCAAGATCGCATTATTCTTTCTTCTGTGTTTTGATTACTTCGAAGCAGTCGTTCTAAATGGACTGAACAGAAATATACAAGTTCTCTAAAACTCATCTCTAAACAAATCTTATATATCCTGGACAGTGTCCACATGCCCTCCATGGCCTATTTGTGACATGGCAAAGCATCTTCAGCAACAGACTCATTCCGCTCAGCCGTAGCAAGGAATGATAAAGAAGGACATTTCTACCAACAGTGATCACCTGTACAACAGTTCCCTGGATGTCAATGTGCATTACAGCTTGTTCCTTGAATGAGTTCAGCAGACATCTGTTTGCATCTTCTGTATTTGATGGCATGTTGTTACTGCACTTCTGCTTGCTTATCTTACTATTGCACTCTACTGGACACGGCTGATTATCAAATGTATTTTTGCTGAATATCTGCAAATCATATCTGTTGTTTACATAATACACATTATTTTCTAAACTTATTTATTACATATTTATATATTTAAGTTATATTTATTTTGTACTCTTCTTGCTAGCTTATGTATTGTTTTACCACTGCTGTATTGTGCAAATGTCCCTCTGGACTTATTAAAGTAATCCATCGAGAAACAGAGAGAAAATGATTGTCAGTATTACTAAATCTCTGTATGTTCTTGTTATTGCAACGATATTTTGATAACACAGTAACTAAATGTTGGTATATCACTGAACTTGGAAAAGAAAGAAGAGATGATGGCAAAGAAAGAGAAAAAGAAAAAAGAGAAAGAGAGATAATATGATAAGGTTCACACTGTTCTTGCTGTGGTTTTAGCATCTTTTTTCCAACACTTTTAAAATACAGGCTTTAATCTCTGATTAAATGTATCTCTGATAGTCTCTGATATATCATCTGATGTTTATATTTTCATATCTTTAATGGTTAATGCCATTTGAAAGTCTGTTGTCAATAGAAATACCGGCATATAAATAAAATCTTCAGAAACAAAATCGTGTAGATGTTACAAAATTGTTTAGTTAGTTTAGGTGAGATTGGGAATCTCTTATGATTGGCACAGGGATCTTTAGTTATAAGTTACCTAAACTGCTAATTGAGATTGCAATAGTGAAAAGTTGTGGAAAATTCAGTTTAATTTGAACTGTAATACTGTTCTATATCAAGTTAAATGCAAATAGATTACAGATTAAAATAATGTACACAAACAACCATTAACAGTGGTTGCCCTGTTAAAAATTAAGAATTGATTGAAATTAAGAACGGACTGATCTTGTCCTCTTTTTTCTTTGTGTGGAAAGGTTGCAAATAACTTGCCAACTCAAGTATAAAAATTATCTATGAATTTCACACTAGAATTTATGACTTGAGGGTTTGTTCATGTGTAACATCTAAGTTGGGTACATGTCCCTAAATTCCAACATCATGTGAAAGCTGCTGTCACAAACCTTCCCTGCTTAATTAAACAGGCCAGCATGCACTACATCCTGTTTTTACTGGTGACCAGCCATGCTGGTCTATGCAGTCTAGGGCTGTTAAAGGCTAGTTTAATGAGTTTGTTGCCGTTCCTCTTTTGATTTTACTTGAGGAAAATTTCATTTGCTAACTGGAAAGCTCAAAAGAGCATTAGTCTACTTTGGTGCCTTAAACAAAAGTCAAAAACAAATGAATTTCTTATTTGTTTTTCTGTTACATATTTAGCCTGGTTGGCAATGAATATACAGTCTAAACTAAGGAACTTGAAAATGAGTAACTAGTAACTAATAGTAACTAATGAGCTAAGACAATTTTTGAGCAAAGAGAATTTTGATGCTTTGGTTTTGCATACAAGGCTAATGTAGTTCTACATTACTATTACATGACTGCTGTTAGCTACCTTAGGCTCCTAGTTATGTGATAACTGCATGCCTTAACTTAATCATCACACACTTGCCTCAAATCGTACTTAAAGTTATTTAGACATTTTTAGGACAGGTTTGTGCGGTTAGCACATTTACATGATTATCCACAACAATGAGCAATCATAGGATGGAAAACTAAAGGGAGGAAACTTCACACACCAGTCTTACTATATACCTTTAAAAGGGTAAATGTGGTGATGGTTAAGAATAATGGGGGGCAGCAGCTGCTGTTCTCCTGAACTCTACCCTGTGGAGAGGTGATGGAGCTTAGGTGAGTATCCCACTGGTACAGCAAGCCGCCATGGCACTCTCCTCCATCGCCACGGCAATCTCCATCAGGGGCATCACAAATCAATAAATTCCTCCTGCAGGGGGTGGGGTAAAATGTCTAAATCACCCCAAGTGTTCAGCAACAGCATGCTAAGCTAATCCTGTTTAGCTAGCGTCTCTGAAAATATGCTAGATGCTTTAGTTGAGGGTCTCTCTATCTCCATCTCTCTCTGTATGTGTGTAGGTGTGTGAGGCATCAGGCGGGGGGCAGAACAGAGGGAAGGAAGGAGGGATAGAGGGCTAATTAATGTAAGCATTTGTCAGTGATTAAGCTTTAAGCAGAAAAGGTCAGGCTAGCAGTGGAGCCGGGCTTTTCCCCCAATGCTCTGCTCTAAGGCAGTCTAAACCTTTCCAGCCTAAATGGTAAAGATGCCATTTCACCCTGTGTGTGCGAGAGTGTGTGTGGGGTGGGGGGTTTAGGCTGGACGATAGGGTCACCCTCCATTACCCTGGCCAAGCTAAATCTGCCGATCTGTGTCATTTAGGGGATGAAAAATAAGGCCTGGGACGAAATCAATAGACGCTGGAGTCTCGACCAGCTGTGATTAATTGACTGTCACCAATTAATGAGCGAACGATTACAAACCACTGGTCTGAGGCATATGGGGGGTGAAATATGATCTTCAGAAAGATTGGGGAATATTTCAAACATTGAATATTCTTTATTTAAACGCTGGAGGTTTTTACTTTCCACAAAGAATGACTGCTATATTAAAAAAGCTACTAATATGTCACACTGTTATGTTTGTAATGCTGCTGATTGTGCCGGCAATGAGGTAATGGTTCCACAGACAGTAAATGCCTATCCTGTTAGAGTAGGGTTGTTTTTGTTCAAATAAGAAGTGCTCTTTATAATGAAAAGCACAGAATACAATCGCTATTAAAGGTGCCGTAGAATGCATTTATTAAATACATTTTAAATTGTTCTCTGATGTCTACTTAAAAAAGTACAGGACTTTGGTGAGGGTAAAAATGATCCAGATCCAGTTTTACACACCCATTTACAACTGTATGTCTTGGCCGTTGAATGAAGTTAGATGTTCTTCGATGGGCTTTGAGCAATGCTCCATGGTGGCTTAGTCAGAAGAAACACAACACAAACAAAACAATAAATTGAGCCTCTATGTAAATAAGCTATTTTCCCATACTGCTTAGTTACCTGTGGTAACATTAGTTATTCGAGACTAGTAGCTAACATTATCTATACTAGCTAGTTACTCTGAAAACACAAAGTAAGTAAAAGTTGTTTTCCTAGCGGAAAAAGCACACACAGGATGACTTCTACTTACAGGTTTTGTGATGCTAATAAAGGTGGAGCGGCTTGAGAAACTTGCAGGAGTGAAATGTGCAGAACAAAAGAACAACTCTGAATTAATGTTGTCCAGGATATGAGCACTGAAGTTGGCTTTCTCTTTGCCAGCTTATTCTGCAAATTTCTAGTGCCAAATTGATAGGAAAAATTTAGCCTCTTTGAAAGATGAACATCAACCATGTTCATTGACAGTTTAATTCTTTGGAAAGACATTTTTGACAGCCTGAAATGATAGATTTCCTCCCATAGTTCACCATTTTTGTTGCTCTGTTGTTGTTGTATGTAAAGGACACCCTTACACCTGTATTTGGAGGTGTAAATAATAATGACACTAGAGAGATTAATTTGGTAAATGCAAAATTTGTATGTAAAGAGCAACCATGTCTGAGGTTTGTGGTGTGTCAGTTCAAACTTTCCTTATTTAATTATGTGAACATTTTCCTTTCTACACTGTAAAACTGTTTTATTGGTCTAACCTAAAAAATGCAAATACATTTGGTTTATTCAACTTAGAAATAAGACACAGAACAAACAATTCTTTTAAACAAAGTCCTTTTTTAAGTTGAGGACAACTTTTTTAATGTGCAACCTAAAAATTTACTTTGATTCAAAGAATTGTTCATTCAAAGTTCTTTTTTTAGGTTGAGAAACCAAATTCATTTGCTTGTAACAGTAACAGTATCTGTGGTAAGAACAAGCAAAAACACTTTTTACAGTCTGGTACCTGCTGCAGCTGTAGTGTATAGTCTGTGACCATAGCCAATAATTTTGATGTGCTTACCTATACTTAGTAAAGAACAGAAAACCTACTGACCTGACACCCACCCCTTATTACTATTACTACTATTGCTATTACTACTATAAGCATGTTTAAAATCAAGAGGTTTCTGCTCTTTTAAATAAGTAATATGTAAACATACAGTTGTAGGCTGTGGTAATCCACCAACTGGTACAGATGCAGCAGATAAAAATTAGGTTTAAAACACTTGCCTTAAAGCACTCAGATGCTGCATCTGATGTGCCATTTCAGTAAGATGAATCATAGTAGCTGTGAGCAAACAGTGAAATCATTGCCCATTTTTGAGTTCTGAGCTACTAGGAGAATGGTCCACTCTTAGGTGTTTGCTATGTGTGTGTGTTCCTGTTACTATGATCTCACACATGAGTTTTTTGCAGTTTCCCAAATAATGATTAGGGCTGGTTCTACACTGTAAAAGGTTCAACCTAAAAGATACTCAAAGTTGTTACAAGCAATTAAATAAGTGTCCTTTTTTGAGTTTTATAAACCTAATTTAGGTATTTTGGACCAACAATACACTTTTTACAGTGTATACATAATGCAAGGTCTCCTGCACCTCATTGTATCCTTGGGATAGGTTGGCATATTTCTACACAAGTTCTACACAGTTTAAGGGCTGTGTGGAATGTAATTCCAACATTATGGTCTCAGTAACAACTCACAGGACACTAAGAGAAAGAGAGAGATAGAGAAAGAGAGAGAGAGAGAGAGAGAGAGAGAGAGAGAGAGAGAGAGAGAGAGAGAGAGAGAGAGACAGAGAGACAGAGAGAGAGAGAGAGAGAGAGAGAGAGAGAGAGAGAGAGAGAGAGAGAGAGAGAGAGAGAGAGAGAGAGAGAGAGAATCTTGTTAAAATGATTGAGAAGCAGAAGCTAAGTCTATAATGATCAGTGCA
Source organism: Prochilodus magdalenae (assembly GCA_024036415.1). NCBI lineage: Eukaryota > Metazoa > Chordata > Actinopteri > Characiformes > Prochilodontidae > Prochilodus > Prochilodus magdalenae. The sequence goes on from JAMWET010004488.1 coordinate 2,408,252, forward strand.
ATATGCATTAATAGTGGTTCGCTCTAATGTACAACAGTAAATTGTAATGGCATATGACTTATTTACAGGAATTTAGTTGAGTAACCTCATACATTATAGACTATGCTGACTCAATCAAGAGCAGGAATACTGACTCAACACAAGTCAGGAGTTTCTTAATGCTCAGGTTTACATTGTTTCGCTTCTTGCTGAATCTTCTGCATACATTTTTAAATAGACACCTATACAAGGGTGTTGTTTTCAGAAGTAGACGGACACTATCACATGGACACATGCTGTGCTGGGTTGTCTAACAGTGATTGAAAAGTAACGTTGTTAAAGGTAGTTCTGATAGAAAAGATTACTTACACATCAGATAACTTATGCAGTTTCATCTTTTGTTGATGCTTAAATTTGAATATTGCAAACCAAATTATTTGCCTTTTGTCTTGACAAATTATTTACCTTTATCATGGAAATAGATGATAATAGTGGAACATTGACAATGGGTGTTATCCAACTGTATCCATGGGAACAGGTTAGCATAATCTTGGGAATGGGTGTAGTGTAACTTTGGAACTGGTTGTAAAACAAGTGTAACCATGCCAATAGTTAACCATTTGTATGGTACGTTCTACTTTGGATGGATTTGTGTGTTTGTGAAGGGTATGTTTCGTTTGCTGTTATTTTTCCCTGTAAAGTGTCCTGTTATTATTATTATTATTAATAATAATAATATTATCATTATAGCTATTTGTAATTCATGCTGTTCTTACAGAGATTAGCAAAACATTTTTTCATTGAATGTAATCTGAGCAATGCTAATCAATTAAGTATAGCTTCACAGGTCATATTTAGAAAATAAAGCACTGGTGGCTCAGAATAGCATCATTCCAATAGAGGTCAAGCTTATGTTATTAACGAAGTACGCCAAACCAGTATCATTACGAAAACCACTGGCGTCCTGTGGTCTTCTTTCAGTGATCTCTTGGAGCCATGTCTAGGTTATATACCACCTAATGTTTTATTGTTAGACTGTAGTGGATGGTGTGTTGAAATGAAACACTTGCAATAAATGACAGTAATGCAGTTCCAGCATCAACGTTATGCTGCAATCAATGTACAACATGGTTTCCCAGCGGTTCAATTCTAATCAGGTTAGTTCACAAGAGCTCTGAGACAGTCTGCCATTAAACTACAAGACAATGAAGCCACAGCATGTTTCTGCCATTTGGCAATGAGTTATTCATTTTAGTCCTGTTCAGTTTTATTTGTAAGGTGTTTTCACAGCAGCCTCCATCCCAAAGCAGCTTTTAATGTAAGCCTTGCCAAAAGAGACAGAAACAAATCTAAAAGCATGAGGAAGTAATCAGTCCTGTTCGGCACAGCACCAGTTCAGTTAGGATTAAACAGGACAACTTTACAAGACAGAACGTATGTAGTATGTAGTATTGTTACAAGTGTATTTTCAAAAATCAACAACATACTCTACTGTCCCGCAGTACAATGGGGAAAAAATGGCAGACGGTGACGAGCAGCTGCTATAGTGGCAGTACCAAAATGGTGTATAAATGTGAGTTTAACCCAAATCTGTCAATACAGCCTGTAACAAACTTTATTTATTAGCTATTAGCTCCACCACAGCAGCTTTCAGAGACCAGGTTGGTGTGCTAGCCTGCCAAACCTGTTCTATTAGGATTAGTACATAGTATATACTGTGTGGAATTAGTGTGGATAGCTGCATATGGCAACTAGCATAACCCAATAATGCCATAAAGAAACACATCGCTCTAGAAAGTCATTAATCTTGTTATTCAAATTTTGAAAAAATTCCGTTTCCTCTGATGACACAACAGTGACTGAGAAGAGCAAAACAGATGTACATTTCAGAAAACAAAATTACAAATATAAAAACAATTTTACAAAAAAATAAAAATTACAATAGTTAGAACACATCTACAAGACGTGAAACACTTTTAACAGTACCGAAACAGGTTTACAAACTGCGAACTGCAAAAGGTAGGTCTAACACACAGGAAGTGCTTATTGCTTATTGCCTTGTCAATCAAACTGATTTGCAGTGGTAGAGTGTAGTTTGCCATGGTGACAATGCTACAGCATGATTTGTCCATTTGTGGCACATATTTTAGCCAGCTACAGCAAGCTTTGGTTTTGTCTATGGAAGATCTTTAGAGCTTTTAAAAGAGCAGATGGAAGCAAGAGACGAACAGGCGATGTCTAAACCACTTGGAGTTGGTAATAAACCACTGATTATGCACTACAGGTAGCATTACAGCCCACTTATATTCATCAACATTCTTAACTCCATGTGGTCTTCGCAACAATCGTAGCCTTACCCTTTCTGTCAGATTTTGCAGATTGTTTGTGTTTTGGTACTGGTAAAAGTGTTTTACATCTTGAAAATTTAGTTTTCTTTTTTTCATTTGTGAATTAATCTTTTATTTAGTCAATTAAATGAAACTAAATAAACTAAAAACTTAAAACTAAAATAAACTCAAAACTTCACTACAATCACTGTACCCACATTCATATTCTGATTTTGGTGCATTTTGCTCCCCAGTGTTACAGGCTGCCATTTTTTGGGGGTTGAAGCATCCCATCATGAATCATGATGGGATGCAAAACACCAAGAAGATTGTTCCCCCTGTATACTAGAGCATCTGACTGGAATACTAGCCTACACCATCCAGGTATCTTCAGTGCACTAGATGTTCAGTTTGGTCACATTCGGCTTACTACTTTAAGGCAGATTTAGTACGCAAGTAGCTTGTCATTTTGAATACAGTCATACTTCATTCTTATTCAACAGGTAGTGATAAAGCTTACATCATACCAGGCTAAACTCTTAAGGCTGCATTCAGTATTTTAGAAAATGCAAAAAAGCCAATCCATTATTTTATACTATACATTATACATTATTTTAATTCATATACTATTTACAGGCTGTTGTAACATATTTGGGTTTAACTCATTTAAAACCAATTCTTTTTTCCCCTAGACTGTGATATTCCAGTTCTGTTCTGATTCCCATTGCATTATGGGACAATAGTGTTCATCATTACTACACTCAAAAATAGACTGTTTCTCAGTGTGCATTGTGGTTTTTGAGTATACTCAACTTTGACATTTGTAACTGTGCTATATACTGCATACTCAAAATCTAGTTAGTGTTTAGTGAGCATTAGGGATATTTATAGTGGTTTAATATGAAATGCGAGCCAGCTGGCTGAGATCACAAAAACCTGTCCTCCCAAACACGTCCGGTTAGTTTCACGTGATACTGAGGATTCCAGTCAGTAGGGTTTTTGAAACGCGATTTGACTCCTTCGGCTCGCCGTAGCGCGGTTGGCGGCGCCGCTTTCAGTGTGTGTAGGTTTTATACACACAGTTTGGACTTTCTGTCTATTATTCTGAATGGACTTTTAATATTAGGAAGTTAAAATGGCTCAGAATTGCCAGAGCGTGACTCTGTCTCTGACTTTACCCATATCGTGCCAGATTTGCCTCGGAAAGGTAACTAACGCAGTGAGATTGTACATGAATAAATGCATGAAGCACGAGCTGCTTTTGTTCTCTCTGCTTTCACTTTAGCAGACTGACTGAAATCAGCTCAGTGCAGCCTAGCCAGAGGAGAAACACCGAGAAGCAGGTGTTAGAAGAGTTGGAGTTAGTGTTCAGATGTTTTCCATTTAGCTGCTACCTGTATGTTTTAACCGAAAGAACATAACTAGCCTTCCTTTCCTCTACGACACGTTACTGGTCTTAATAAGCTAACACCGGACAGTTGGCTAATTAACACTCATAACTCTTCCTGTGCTGGAGCGAGTTGGTGTTTTGGCATAGGGGCGGGCAGTACGAAGATATGTTAGCTTTGTCGTCATAAATTACGTCTCGATACGCCTTTTTAAATAAATCAATACTTTTACAGCACAGAATTACTGCTTGTATCCAAAAAAGGCCCATTTATGACTAGACACATCGGTATGGGGCCAATATTAGCAAAACAGCACTGTAGGCTTTAGTATTAGTAAAATTATCTGGAACGTAAACATGGTACTGTGTCATCTCTCAATTTGGGGGGATTACAGAGAGCGTATAAACAACAACAGAAAGCTGGATGACAATTTATGTTTTTATTTAATTTCTTTCATCTGTTTTTCTTCGTTTTAAATAGTTTTTTGGCAAATATTAGGCAAATCCTGTGGTTTGGGTAGTGTTTTTTTGTGTTTTTTTTTTAAATATAGCACTATTATATATGTATTGATTCACAAAATTCACAGTTCCATTCGATGATGTCCTGATTCCATACACAATGAAAAGCTGCATGGTGCCTGAAAGCTGCCTTACATCATGTTTGCTTTTTTGTAGCACCCAGTATAATGAAAGCACAGTGGTCAAAGCACAGTGAGCCCCACTGCTAATGTTGTTTGTTCTATTTTTAGACTTTAAGCATTTTTACCAAATCTAAACTCAGTACATTGTTTGCTTTAGTCAGTTAAATGTTGTTTGATGTTGTATATGTTAGTGGCTCGTTTTAAATGGTATATGTTGTTTGTTATACTTTTGAGCACTAGTTTTGTTGGTACAGCTTTCCTCTAAAGCCTCCTAAGCACTAAATATCATGGTGCATATAATGCTTTGTAAAATGCTTTCTTTTGATTCGATTCTACTTTTTTACAGGTAGACCCAGGGCATAAAACTTAACCGTTTGTCTTCTCTCGACAGGTTCGCAAACCTAAGATTTGCTCCAATAACCATGTGTTTTGCTCAACTTGCATTGATGTTTGGCTTCAGAAATGCAGCCAGTGTCCCACTTGCAGAGTGGCCATCACACCTGAAAACCCATGCAGAGAAATCATAGGTAATTAGCTATCGTCACATATTAACCTACATACTTTAGACGTGTACCCTGATGATGATAATGGAGACAACACATACTGCACATGTAGTACAAGTTACAGGCTTACACTGAACAGTTCCAACTTATGAGATGTCTGAGAAAAATAAATATTGTAATATACCACATACTCTTGATGTGTCATCAAAAAAAAGTTTTTGTCATAGATCGTACCAATAATATATATTTTGTTGTGTAAAAAAACCCTGTAATCTCTTGCTTTCTATGCCTTTTGAAATGGCCATGAATATTAATTTATTTTAGTTTGGTGTCTTCACTTCTGAAGTAAGACATTAATCTTAAATAAGGAAAGCTTCTATGAGTAGCTGTGTACTCTTGGACTGGTACTGTGTGCAACATAGTGTACATCAACAGTATTTGAAATAATTACATATAATCATGTATTTGTAATAAATAATCTATATGTAATATGGCATTGCTGATTATCTCTTTTAATTTGGTATTTATATTGTTACTAACACCCAAAATTTGTTTACATAATGGGAAATATACAAAATGGGATTCTTACTGCCTCATAGCTCATTCGTCTTTTTTGTGTTTGATAACAGGAGCTACAAATGACAACGAATCAAATGAAAACCATTCCGTTAAGAGACGTCTCAGGAAGACTCGTGGTGAATTAATACTACAAGAATATGAGGTTGGCACTTGTTTATGCTTGGTTTAAGCTTGGTTAGGATTCTAATCAATATTTTGGCATCTTTTTATCTCAGATCTTTATTAAAATTATTTTGTTCTTGTTTAATTTTGTTTTCTGAGCAGCGTACAGAATTCCTAACCTGATAGAAATTTTGAAATAAAGTATTCAATTTAAAACAATCAAAAGCTTTTCGTTTGCAAGATGCCTTGTCTATTCACTGGATCGTCTAACTTTCAGGATGAAATCGAAACCCTACTGAAGGAGAATGAGGACCTGAAGAGTAAAAACCTGAGCCTCGAGACGCAACTGAAAACTGCTCTGGAACCCAGCACCCTGTTCGTTTCCCAAACTGACACTGAAACTGTTGACCCGAGCGTTCTGGAGGAATCAGCCAAAAAACTCAAAGCTGCCAATGAGCTTTATCAGAAAGTCAAACAGGACATTGAGAAACTGAAAGAAGTAAGATATTAATGCTTCTAAAATTCAATAGCCATCATGCATTCTTACAAAATAAATATTCAAAAAAGGGTTATTTGCAACGATGCTACAACCTTTAAAACCTTGAGGCACTCAATTTCTACATTTGTTTATTTCTTTCTTTCCAAGCCACAATTATCCTTCATTTATTTGTATTCATCAGACAAATATAACAGACAGCAGTAAGCAGATTTACTAACTCAAACTTGAAATGGTCCCTGTAAACAACTGAAAACGGAATAAATATTCAGTACATTTATCAGTTTTTATTGGCCCCTGATCCTGATCGGAGTCATTTAATGTAAATCTCTCCCGATATTGGGTCTTGATCTGATACTTGTGTTTTCCTAGATAATACAGTTGCAGAGTGCACACTTAATGTACACTGCAGTTAAAATCAATCCAGTGTGTATACTTCATGACCAGATTGCTCTGCAGCACATTGAGCAAATAATTACCTGCGTTAAGGGTTTATTTATTAGAAGCTGTATCAAATTGGTAGTATTAAAATCAACTCTGTTACTACTGCCTGGCAAAATGCTTGCATTGCAGACATATGTGATATTTTTTTATTTTTCAGTTTAAAATATTTTGGGTTTAGGTCCATGCTCAATAAAGCTGATACTGGTTAGTTAAAAAATGGCTTGATCTGCCCATATATTGGATCAGGACATCCCTGTTAGAGACACTTCATTTCCAAGAGCCAAATGTTTTATTCTGATTAATTCTTTAATTGAGAACTTTCTCCATCTTTTAGAATGTTATTGAAAGTTTTGGTGAGTTGTGTTGGATGGACCTTGTATTTTAACAATGTAGGGAAAGATGCAAAAGTTAGTTGATTATTGCTTTGCTTTAAATTACTGCCTTTAAGGTCTTTTTTTATTGGTCCAGTTTGTTAGTGCTGTCAGATAGCATAACAACAAAAAATATACATGCAAGTTTTTAAAGGGGTTACGATTATTTATAAACATATACATTTTTTTGTTTAACTTGTATCAGGCAAAACACTGTTCCTGCCAGGCTGTAGTAACCTGGAAAGCTCCTAACTCAGTGTTTGGCTCTTGTATCATTCAGCTGCCTGCTGTAATGAAATATCTTGCCACTTGTACCGCTGTGTACTCCTGGTCAAGAGGCTTTTCTTCACAATGTGTGAACTTTCCCTGACCCTGTCTCAGTGGAAAATGCCTGCTTTTACATGACGGCCTCTGCGGGTTCTATTGACTTTGAGCCGCTGAGTTACTTAATCAAAAGGCTAGCGGTCTGAAGGCAAACTTGCATTCTCTCCCTTCAGGCTAACAAGACCCTGAGGTCCCAGAATGTCGACCTAATCCAAGAGAACACGCGCTTGAAGGCTGAAGTGGATAGCAGGTCTCCTCAAAAGTAAGCACAACCACAACTTCACCACTGTGCATCGGTAACAGAATGTGTGTATATAGTGTTTTTTTTTTTTTTTTTTCTTTTCTTTTCTCTTTATTTGTTTTATGTTTCGGCAACTACTCCAGCAAAAGCAAAGCCAGGTTTGTATATTAGACCTAAAAGGTGCACAAGCTTTAAGGCTCTGAAAATACCAGAAAAAGGTGTTTGTTTATAATAAAAACAAAAAAGATCTATTTGTATGTTATAAGTAATAAAAGATTATGTAGAGACACATTTTTGGGCCAAAAAACTTTAAAAATAGTTTTTACTGCCCACTTTTATACACATACATCATATACATTTTTTTTTTATAAAAGTACGTCGTTTTATTTTTTAATTGGTCAGATGAAAGTTCTGTTTATGAAGCTAAATACTAGTGCCTCAATAGTACTGAACAGTAGCCATGTCTTTTTATAGACAATGCACATCGCACAGAAATTTGTGAATGTCTGTTTTCATGCTAGTCAGGCGGTCATTCCTCAACACAGTTTTACCCTGTAAAACTATATACTGTCATGTAAAAATATAACAAACCAAAAGAAAATTTACGTAAAAAGTGAAAAACAAATAAAACAAACAGATGGTCTAAGCTGCTGCTTGTTTCAGTTTAACCAGGTATCTTTGTAATGCATATTGGTAGATTGTAATGCAATCTGGTAGAAGAGTTATGTGTTTTATGACAGGCAGTCACTGGCAAAAGGAGTTAAGCATGTCAAAAAATTAAAACACAAGCTGGACTCAAATAACACCTCGTCTGAATATTGAATATCGCTGGGATGACCAAATGTGCTTCTCTAAGATACAGCCATTTATTCTGCCTGTATTTCAATGACATTTAAGCTAGTTTAATGGCCGCAAAGCGCTTCCCTTTTGAATTTGCACACACCAGGAGCTATGAAGCTCTTTTTCTCCTTGCACAGCTTCTTATTAAAATATTTCTTAGTGCTTGCTCTGTTCATTTAGTATTGGATGAATTACTAGTGTAACTGATTCTAAAAGAGAAAGTGAGTTCAGTCAGGACAGCTTAGTTATGTATAGTAACTGATGTCTGCACAAACACTGCTCATTCTCCTTTACTGTTTGGTCCTTTGGTCATCTGCTGTCTCCTTCATTTTCGTTCTGCCCACCTTGTCCCAAGCTGAGTTTATGCAGAGGTCAAAATAAAAATATTGGTTTTGCAATAAAGCTGAACAAAAATGCTTAACATATAGCTTTTAACCTGAGCACAAACCGCGCAGGAACGCAGCAGAAGTTGCCTGAAAAGTTCTGAAGTGCTCTGTAAGCTTAAGAAGCACTGTCCATTCTATATAGCAGTATAGTCATGACTTCTCAGTGGATGTCCATGTTTGTGCTGTTGACTAATGTTCTGGGGCTCAGTAGCAGCATAGTCTCAGAGTAGCAGACTAGCAGTGGTGTGGCATGGCATGGCATATGTATGGAAGTGTTTGTTTGATTCTGGTTCTGTTTATGTTTTACTCAGGTTTGGCAGGTACACTGTAGCGGCTCTGGAGGCGAAGATCCTTCAGCATGAGCGAGAAATGACTCAGCTGAAGAAGGCCCTGGAGCGCAGTGACAAATACATCGAGGAACTGGAGACCCAGGTGTCGAAAAGCCAGAGGGAGGGTGCCAACGCTACAGAAGATTCACAATCCAAGGGTTGTGACTCTGGAGGAAAGCAGGCTGCAGGTAGGACTCCATTATAGCGCAATATATTATTTGGTCCAGTAGTCTATGTCTGCAACCTCCAGTCTTGTGGCCCACCAGTGCCACATGTCGTATTTAGATTACCTCATATTACCTGTTATTTCAACAGAATAATTCTACTTTCTAGTTTTAGCATTTGCTATAAATTTGCTGTAATAATGGCTAACAACTGGCTAGCTAGCCACGTTACTCTGACATTGTAATGAATGCCAGTGCAATTAGTGCTTTGAATCAGACTCTGTACAAGCAGCCATGATTAGCTTTAGTGATACTAGCAAGTTAATTGCATAGGAAATGCTGTTAATGTTAGCTAATGTTCCCAGGCTAATTAGCATAATCATTCAGATACAGGAATACAGGATACACCTAACATTTCTGTTAGGTTTAACGTGGTGCTTTAGGAGAATGTCGAACAGCTTACTTTTTAAATATTAAAATAAGATTTTGTGGCTAGCATAATCTAAATACAATAACAAATTGTTTAGCTATTGTTGGTGGATTATACATTATTTATTGAGATGCTTGTGTTATTACTAGTCTTTGTTTTACTTTGACCTGTTCAGGCCACTACTGTATGACTATTTGATAGAATAACACTATATTGTTTAGTCTTCATTATACTAAGCGGTGAGATAAAAGGGAAAATGGGCACATTTTGGTGCTTTCCCTATTTGGCATACCCACTTTAGTTCGTTAATGACCTTGTTAATGAGCTGATTAGTTGGATCAAGTGTATTGGCAGCAGGGAAAACATGGGAATGTGCAGGCAAAGTGGATGTCCAGGACAAGTGTTGGGTGCCATTGCTTTAATTTAACATTGCAAGGGATGTCGCAATCTCAAAAAGTAGCAGTGTAATCACAGTATTGTATTTTGTCCATAGCTGGAGGAGTGTCTGCAGTGGGAAGCAGCAGGATAGCAACAATGAGAAGGAGCCTGAGTGAAATGGAGGAGGCTTCAGTTTGCACGGATTTGGAAAGGAAGTCCATAAATCTCCCAAACAGCCATGGCTTTTTGCTCACTACATCTGATACGCACCCTGGGATTGGGTTTTTGGATGAAGCTTTAAGCCCTCAGAATGATACACTCCAAAATATCACCATGCCAATGCCCTCCACTCCATCCACACCTTCTTCAGCCTTCAGCTCATTGAGCCTCAAAAGCCCTGCTGTGCATAGTGAGCAAAAACCAAGCTTCAAGCGTCTCACATACTTGAGAAGGCTTAGTTTTGATGACTGTAGCAGCTCCAGTAGCTTTAGCGGTTCAGCTTCAGTTGACCCAATCTCTAAAACTAGCCAAATTGGGAAAGATGGTTCATTCAGTCAAAGAATGCTTAGCACAGGTAAAGAATCACTATGGAGTGGCTGGAAAGACAGCAAACCTGCTTCTTTCCCCAGCACAAATGACAACAGTGCAGGATTGAAGCAGAACATGAGCAAAGATGAATCTTCAGTCGATGAAGCTGAAGCTAGTGAAGCTAGCATGGACTTAGCATACCTAGACAAGATCTCTGAGTTGGACTCCATGATGGCGGAAGGTGAACCCTCTCATCTTTCACCAATGCTGGACTTTAATGTTCCACTGATTCCAAGGCTGGAGGCTGATTTGGACCATCTTGCTGATCCTGGTTCAGCTGGAGAGCGACAGAAAACATCAACAGCTCTGGATAGCAGCAGAGGTGGGCCGGAAAGTTCTGGAGAATCCACCAAGCGCAAATGTTCTGTTAGTTTAGCAACTGCTAGTCCATCCAAAATTTCTAAGATGAAATAAAACAAACGTTTTCTTAGTGTCTCAGCCAAGTTTGGCTTAAGAGAAGTTGGTGGAATGATTTTACTGTTTTTAGATCACTGTCACTTGATTTTTAGTGATTTTAGAAAGATTAAAACAAAAGTTTTTCTTGGCGTCTCAACTTTGGGATAATATGAATAAATTATTTTCCAATATTTTGGTCATCTCGCCACTACTTAGGTTAGGTTTTTGAAGAATATGGCTTACTGATTGTCATTTCTCCAAACTGAGAAACTTTTTTTAAATTTTTTTTAAATCTTCAGTTTGAACAATTTAATTGTCCTATGAATATGGCTCAATTATTTGTTTTCTGTCTTTGGATATTTATAATTTTTACAAGATTTTTCCTCTTAGCATCTATGCTTCAGTTTTAGACATTCATGTGGTTTAGTTCTCAGTAACTGGAGGGTTTCAGGCGTAATAATAACCTCATTTTTAATATCACATTTACATCTTTTTGTAAATTTGTTTCTGTGTTCAAAATAATGGCAGCTAAGTGAGTGTGAGATGTTATGACAGTTTTACTCGATGTACACAATGCAAATGATAAGGATTACTTTAAGCCAGACAGCTGTGGATTTTTTTTATTTTATTTTTTTTTACTGTTTTTATATTTTTATTAAAATCTGGATATTGTGTGTATTTTGACAACTTCTCTGCTGTACATGTCAGTAGTTTTGCGTAAAGGTCAGGTTGGAATTACACTAAATAAAAACACATTTGAATACACCAGATTAAATTAATTTTAGTGTGAACGGTGGTGTGAAAAAGTGTTCGCCCCCTTCATAATTTCTTATTTTTTTGCATGTTTGTCACATTTACTTCAGATCATCAAACAAATTTAATTTTTAGTCAAAGACAACACAAGTAAACACAAAATGCAATTTTTAAATGAAGGTTTTTATCTAAAAAAAAAAAATCTAAACCTACGTGGCCCTGTGTGGAAAAGTGTAAAAGTTTATCGTTTTAGAAGGTGTTTCCGATTACATCTGGCGTAAAAGTAAAACGCTTTTCAGAAAAAAATCATACCTACAGTAAAATGTGGTGGTAGTGTGATGGCCTGGGGCTGTTTTGCTGCTTCTGGACCTGGAAGACTTGCTGTGATTAAATAGAACCTTGAATTCCGCTGTCTACCAAAAGATCCTGAAGGGGGACAAAGTGAAGACTGTGGAGTGGCCTAGTCAAAGTCCTGACCTGAATTCTATTGCGATGCTGTGGCATGGCCTTAAAAAGGCGGTTCATGCGCGAAAGCCCTGCAATGTGGCTGAATTACAACAATTCTGCAAAGATGAGTGGGCCAAAATTCCTCCACAGCGCTGTGAAAGACTCACTGCGAGTTACCGCAAACGCTTGATTGCAGTTGCTGCTGCTAAAGGTGGCCCAAACAGTTACTAGGTTTTTGTTTTTTCAGGGCCATGTAGGTTTGGATTTTTTTCTCCCTTAATAATAATAACCTTCATTTAAAAACTTCATTTTGTGTTTACTTGTATTGTTTTTGACTGACATTTAAATTAGTTTGATGATCTGAAACATTTAAATGTGACAAATGTGCAAAAAAATAAATTAGGAAGGGGCGAACACTTTCACACCACTGTATATATGACTTGTCAGCACTGTTTTCTCCTACAAATAAATTTGCAGGTGTCAACAGGGGTCTTTGGAGTGAAGCTTTAGAAGAACCACTTTTTGTTCATTAAAGAGACTTTTAGTAGATTGTATGATTTTTTTAACAGCTAAAGAATAGCAGTGTGCGAGAATGTTGATTCTGTGTTCATATGTTTTGTAAAACTACATTTTTAAGTGTATAACCAATACACTGTATAGCTTTTTTATTTAAATTACTGCCAGATAGCCTTGTCATAAACTATCTTCACGTAACCTAGAATCTACGGTTCTTTATGTGGCTTTATGTTCACAGTATTGAGATTCCCTAGATTTGCTAACGAGCTCTAGAAGAACCCCTGTTCTTAATAATGCAGTCAGAATCATGAAAATTATGTTTCTAAGAAAAAACCTTCAGTTGTTGAACCTTGGAAAAGGGTGCTTCATGAGACTCCTGTACAAAACAGATCCTTTAAACCGGTGTTCAGTGAAAGGTTCTGTAGGGAAAGTGAGGTGCTTCTTTGGCATTGCTTTATTGGAAACTTTATTTTCAGGAGTGCTGGATTTTATCCTAAACTCTTTTAGTGCCTTCTGTAATCACACTCACTCCTTAAACCTCACCGATTAACTAAATCAGGTTGGCCTTTTGTCCTTTCAGAAAGGTCCTATCTGATGCCAGATAAACTGCTAAACAAACTGATTTAATATCCGCCATAACCTTGTACATGGTCTCTGTTAAGAAATTAATGAATTCCAATGAATTGACACTTCATTTGTCCAAACACGCACTGGTTAGTCAATTAAAATTTCATGCAGCGATTAGGGCTCAGTGAAATATACATGATATCGTTACATTTGCATAATAAATCAGGACGTTAAATGCAGCATCCAGACTTTCATAGTAGTAAAACTGGTCTAGCATGATTGGGTTAAACACAGTAACATGAATATCGTAATGTGCTCATATGGACAGGTGGACCCACCTGTTCACTTGAAGGTAAAGTTTCCAATTGGTGGGATGTGACTTAAGGAATCATTTAAAAAAGTCATTTTATATAACTTCTACATTTTATATGTCAGTGCTTTATAAATGAGGGTAAGAACAATGACTAGGCAATGAAAATAAATGCAAATAATGTATGTTGCTGGCTTGGGCAGCATTAGTGTGTGTTTATGAATAAAATAAATTTTGTTTGTTTTTCTTCTAATTACATCAGTACTGCTCGTTCATATCTACCAAATATGAATATTAAATAATAGTTTAGATTCTTTTCAGAGATCATTCGGTAAAGGTTAAAAAAATGATTTAGGTGCATAAGTCTGGTTAAGTCAACCTTTATTGATATAGAGCTTTTTACAACAGATGTTGATACAAAGCAGCTTTATGGAGAATTGAGCGCCCAGTGAGCAAGCCAAGGGCAACAGAGGGAAGGAAAAACATGTATTATGTGGGCGGTGGGTCATTCTCAACAGTGACACTGACGTGGTGGTGTGTTAGTGTGCGTTGTGCTGGTGTGAGTGAATCAGACACAGCAGTGCTGCTGTAGTTTCCGCTCACTATTCACCCTATAAGGTAGACCCTACTCTCTTGCTGGTTCACCTGGATGTGAAGTCAGAGACGATAGCTCATCTATCCAGCAGTGACACTAAGGTGTTAAACAAGGTCTGATTCACTTACACCAGCACAACACACATTAACACACCACCATGTCAGTGTCACCACAGTGCCTCAGATCCAACACCCAAATAACACCCTGTTCTGTGCTTGTCCAGTGGAGTCCACTGACAACCGGCAAACAGTATCTATCTATCTATCTATCTATCTATCTATCTATCTATCTATCTATCTATCTATCTATCTATCTATCTATCTATCTATATCACCATTAAAGTAGAGCAAACTGCGCTCCATGTCTCGCGAGAATGGAGTATTGGATCACTCTCTCTCGTTTTTCTCTCTATCCCTCGCTCAGACTCTAATCTATTTTCGTGCCCCCTCCTTGTCTTTTTCACTCTTTTATTTTCTGTCTCTCTCGTCTTGTTCTCTCTCTCTCTCTCTCTCTCTCTCTCTCTCTCTCTTTCTCTCGCTCTCGCTCTCTCTCTCAACCCCCCCACCCACCACCCCCCCACCCCACGCTCCCCCCTCCTCTCGCGATACGATGAGGCGCTGGCTCCTCCCTCTCTCTCTCCCGTTCAGGTGTTTCTGTGCCTCTCTCGCGCGCTCAGCGCAGCAGCATCAGCAGCACTGGGACTGGTCCGCGCGCGCCGCTGCAGCTTTCACTTTACACGGCGTCCTCTTTTTCTTCTTGCTCTTTTCTTCCTCGCGCTCTTCTACTGGTGCACTTTATTCCTTCTCCTCCTCGAGCGGGACTCACTCACACTTACTCTCACACACACACGCACACACACACACACTGCAAACATGATGTCCATGAACAGTAAGCAACCTCACTTCGCCATGCACGCGAGCCTGCCCGAGCACAAATACACCACCTTACACTCGAGCTCGGAGGCCATCAGGAGAGCGTGTCTGCAGACTCCACAGGTAAAGGCGCGCGTGGACGAGTGTGTGTATGTGTGTGTGGGTCTATGTGTGTGCGTGTGCATGCGTATGTGATGTGCGTGCGTGTGTATGCGTGCGCGTGCGTGCGTTCTAGCTCTTCTCCTTAATGTTTTTTTCATGTTTTCTCTCCATCATCTGCATGCCTGTGATCTTGTCTGAAAGCCCGGCCGCACGTGCAGCGCTCCAACTTTTTATTTTACGCGCTTCTAAGTGCAAATCTCTCTCTGTCTCCGAACAGTAGCATTCTCTCTCTTTTCCTGTATCTGCTTCTGTCTTTTCTTTCCCTCTCTCAGTGTTTGCTTTAATTTCTGTGCATGCATTATTGTAAACAGCGCAATTCTCTCTCTCGTTTTTCTTTCGTTTCTTTTCTTTTTTCGTCTATTCTGCGTATATTGTCTTTACTTTAATTTTATACATGCATGCGTTTTTTTTTTTTTTTAGCAAATCTCATTCTTTCTTTCCGTTATTTTCCATTTTTTTTAACCTTTTACTTTCTAAACAACAAAAATTTCTTTCTTTCTTTCTTTCTTTCTTGCTTCAAAACACCAAATTCTCTCTCTCTCTCTCTCTCTCTCTCTCTCTCTCTCTCTCTCTCTCTCTCTCTCTCTCTCATTCTATTTGGTCTGTGCTTTAATTTTATGCATGTATATGCGTTCTAAGCATTTTGCTTGACTTTTTTCTTCCTGTTTGTTTCCCATTTTCATACATTCATGCTTCTAAACAGCTCTGCCTCTCTTTCTGTTTTTCTCTCAGCCTACTTTCTATGTTTCTTTGCATGCATCTAAACACCAGCATTCTTTTCTATCCCTCTCTCTCTGCATGCATTTTGTGTTGATAGAAATTTTGATGCTGGCATCTATACTGGCAATGTCCTCCAGTGTCTGTATGTCGTTTTCTTACTGGTGTTGTTTTTATCTCTCCAGCTGCAGAGTAACATCTTCGCCAGTCTGGATGAAACGCTGCTGGCCCGTGCCGAGGCTCTGGCCGCGGTGGACATTGCTGTTTCACAGGGCAAGTCGCATGGCCCGTTTAAGCCGGATGCCACCTATCACACCATGAACAGCGTGCCATGCTCGTCGGCGTCCACGGTGCCACTCGGGCACCATCACCACCATCATCATCATCACCATCATCACCCTCACCCACAGAGCTTAGACCCACCGGACCTGATGGAGCACATCGGGTCACCTAGTCTGGCCCTAATGCCCAGCGGGCATGAAGGAGCGGGCAGTGGGGGAGGTGGTGGTGGTGGAGGCGGGGGAGGCGCCAGCTTGATTTCCACTCCAGCTCATCCGCACTCACACATGCACGGGTTGAGCCACCTCTCGCACCAGGCCGCCATGGGCATGACCTCACCGCTTGGGCATCACGGGCTTTTGCCGGGGCATCACCCTGTGGGCGCAGCAGGCACTGGAGCAGGACAGGGCACCCCTGGACTGCCTGGCAGTGGCCTGCCCGCCATCTGCGACTCGGACACAGACCCCAGAGAGCTGGAGGCCTTCGCAGAGCGATTTAAACAGCGACGGATCAAGCTCGGGGTCACACAGGCCGATGTGGGCAGCGCCCTAGCCAACCTGAAGATACCAGGTGTGGGGTCGCTAAGCCAGAGCACCATCTGCAGGTTCGAATCCCTTACTCTCTCCCACAACAACATGATCGCCCTCAAGCCCATCCTGCAGGCCTGGCTGGAGGAGGCCGAAGGTGCACAGCGGGAAAAAATGAGCAAACCTGAGATTTTCAACGGTGGAGAGAAAAAACGCAAGAGGACGTCCATAGCAGCCCCAGAGAAACGGTCACTGGAGGCATATTTTGCTGTCCAGCCTAGGCCGTCCTCAGAGAAAATAGCAGCCATTGCTGAGAAATTGGACTTGAAAAAGAATGTGGTGAGGGTTTGGTTCTGCAACCAAAGACAGAAACAAAAGAGGCTGAAATTTTCAGCCACTCACTGATGGACAGGACGATGTACACCTACATGAACACATAGAAATGTGCACTGAATGAAGTGGTACATTGAATTGACTTGGTTCAAATGTGCCCATGATTCCCACAGGAGGAAAATACAGTGGGTTGGCCTTTAACTTTCAGAGTAAGTAACCTGCCTGCCTTAACCATGCTGAGTTCAATGAACCTTTAATAATAAGTTAACAGAAGAATAATCTGGGTTATATTCTGTGAACAGATTAGTTGAAGTTCATAAAATATACCTGTTAGATTTACATCACTTCAACTGGTCATTTGCAGGTTATTCACTTTTGGCATTTGTGTTATAGGCTCTTTTATCCACATTTCCATCAAGTCAATTCAGTGCATCATTTTTATTCTGTGTGAACACAAACAAAACCCCACACGCATCCACACACCACACCACACACACTGTTCCTTCCTGCCTGCCTGCCTGAGTTTGTTTGGGGACCAAAAGGATCACAGCAGGACGTTACGAACAGGACATTTTTGTTCACGAGGACTTTTCCTTCACATCCTCTCGTGCTGGCGAATGTGACGTATGCAAATCCACCACAGGTAAACTCACTACAGGTGATGTGAGGAGGAGAAAAAACAGACAAACTTAACAAGCAAACAAACAAACAGACAAACGAACAGAAACTAAACTGTCCTTCACATCTCAGCAATGCCTTTTATTCAAAACCCAACAGAACAGATCCAGGATTGGGTTTAGATTATTTATTTATTTATTTATTTATTTAATCTATTCATTAATTAATGAATTAATTAATTGTTTATTTATTTATTTATGTATTCGTTTGTTTTCCTCCCTAACAATGACTGCTTTTATTTCAACTTTGAAGCCATTGAAGGATTACCTCATGCTTTAAAACTCTCCTGTCCTGTTCTCCCTGTCATTAATCGATTTATGGCCTCCGATTGATTCATTTGTGTATTTGTTTCGTCTGTAATGGGGATTTTATTGATCTGCTATGCGCAGGTCCCATCCATCAGCGTCTGAACTTACCCAAATGTTCTCATGCAGTGTTGTAGACGTTTTTATCAGAAAGAGAGAGAGAGAGAGAGAGAGAGAGAGAGAGAGAGAGTGAGAGAGAAGAGGATGAGTCTCTTTTTATTTAAGGTGGCAGCCGCCATTCGTATTTGATTTGAAATTGCACTGAGATCTATTGTTTATTGTTATTTATGTATTTGTTTGTTTGATTATTTATTGTAGTTATACCACACAAACGGCTGAAATTCCTCAAAATCTATTATTAATATCATTATTATTATTATTATTATTATTATTATTATTTATTTCACTCTGATCTATTGAATGCTTTTGTATGTATATAACAGTATGAATGACACTTCTATTCTCACCGTGCATAAATCGATTTATTCCTAATTCTTTTAGAAAATCAGGACTGAATGTGCTATTGTTTTCTTTTCCATGGTTTTTTTATTTGAAGACTTTTATGACGCATGCGTCAATCAAAAACCACGTTAAAGGAGCAGAATTGAGAAAAAAGGAGATTTATGTCTTTTGTCGTACTTTGGTTTGCAGTGCAAACACTCTATGCATTAAAGTGAGGAGCACTAAACCCCCACACAGTCACACGCACGCACGCACGCACGCACTATTATACACTCGTACACACACGCACACACACTCACACACACTGCGCTGTTTGTCGTGTTACTGTTCAGAGAAAAAAACAACGAAAAAAAGTCCAACAAAAACAATGTTGTGTAAGTAGTACTTTATTTTGTGCACACGTATGTTTACATGCAGCCGCCGCGTGCATCGTGTGACGTCACTCGTACCTGTGCACCTGTCTGGCTCGCGGAGTCTCTCTCACCTGCGCGCATGCGCACTTCCTCCCTGTGTGTGTGTGTGTGTGTGTGTGTGTGTGTGTGTGTGTGTGTGTCCCTTCATCCTCCTCTGTTCTGTAAGCCAAACCCAGCGAACACAGCCTGGGGTCTTCTAATAAAGCAGAAAAACACACCACACGAGTGCTTTTAGCTTCATTCCTCTCAATGCTGTTATTATTATTATTATTATTATCATCTTTCAAAAAGATACTACTACAATTGCCACCGTGACTACTACTGCTACTATTACTTCTGTCAGTAGTTTACCTGGATTACGTATATGCTCTAGTTCAGCACGTGTAAAATAATACTAAATACAGTTTAAATGTATCTGAGCACGCTGCATAATAATCCACATTTTCATTTACTTTGTTTTGCCCTTCGCTCCTGTTCGCCGGTTTGTTGGTATACATCAGACAGCGTTTGAGTAATAAGGCAGCTTTGCAGCTCATTACAGAGAGCAAAACCTTTCAGAGCAGAGTCTCGACTGGGAGAAAGAAAGTTATTGCAATAATATTATTGCAAATATTACATTATTATAGTACACTAAAATGCACTTGTATTATTATTATTATTTTATTATTATTATTATTATTATTATTATTATTATTATTATTATTATTATTATGATTATGATTATGATTATGATTATGGTTATTATTATTATTATTATTAGTAGTAGTAGTAGTACTAGCAGTAGTTTAATTCTGTATATTCACAATTACATAAAAGTAAGTCAGCTGTGCATAAAACTCATTGGAAATGTGTACTAGCCTGGGGATTAGTACTGTTAGTAACAGTAATAATAACAGTAATAATAGTAACAACAGTAATAATAATAATAATAATAATAATAATAATAATAATAATAATAATAATAATAATAATAATGCCTTCAAAATCAGCATTTGACCTCTATGTCAGACACTGTTCCTGGGTAAACATTACATTTGAATACCCTTGATTCTGTTTATTAAATAATTCATGCTTTGAGATTTGGAAAATTAATAAAGCGAATAGAACACCAAAACACTTTAATTTGCGGCGACACTATTTGTCTCACACACAGACACACACACACACACACAGAAATGTTAAATGTAGGTGATGCAATATTAATCGAGCTTTGCTGATATAAAATGCAATATTTTCAGCAGCTCTCGGGCTTCAGACAGCCGCAGCTGCAGAAGCTGGAAAAGAAAAAGAAAAGAATGAAAAGAAAGAAAGAAAAGAAAAGGAAGGAGAAGGAAGGAGATGGAGAGCTGCGCGTTTATTGCTCCTGTTTGGCTTTTGGCGACGAGGAGCGGCACACTGTGAGTAAGGACAGCTTCATTTATTTATTTATATGGACTGAAAATATGTTGGGCTCTTTATCTTTTCTGAAGTGATGGAAATAGTTTAAACCGATAAAGGCACGAGATATTTTTTGGGAGGGACTGTACAGACTGCTTAAATGAAGATTTAAAAAATGTTTGAATAACAACAACAACAACAACAACAACAACAACAATAATAATAATAATATTAATAATAATAATTTCCCACAGTTTCCTCATTTCGTTTCCTGCTTAAACGTGGACCAGCCAGCTGCTTGACTGCACAGATCCTCAGTTCAACATCCACCGAAGACTCAACACAATCGTGGACAGAGACACACAGCATTTCAAAACCACCATCCGGGTACTCTTCTCACACTGTTTGACAAATACTTTGATTTTCGATGCCAGAATTTTTGCTTCAGTGCTGCAGACAGTAGACACTAGTCAATTATCTGAAAAGGCGGTACCTCGTATTTTCCTGCTTACTCAGACAGACTCCGCGCCAAAGAGACACTCTGAGTACAGACAGTTCAGTAGTTCAGCACCACGGACAGAGACAGTCTAAGTGTTCAGTATTACAGCACCGCGGACAGAGACGGTCCGAGTACAGACACCAAAAACTGTACAGTTCAGTAGTTCAGCACCACAGACAGAGACAGTCTGAGCGTTCAGTATTACAGCACCGCGGACAGAGACACTCAAGCAGTTCTAGTAGAAAGCATTTGCTTTAGCCATTACATATTTCACCAATCAAACCAGGCTCCCCACTTTACCTTTGTGGTATGCAGGTTATGTGAGCTGTCTTTACTGATTTGCCTGAAATGTTTTATATGCAATGGTGTAAATAAAACTAAACTCTCTCTGTTTCAGTGTTTTATGAATCTCTGTATTTATTTCAGCTTTTCTCTCTTCAGTCAGTGCGTTAATGTTTTGTGTTTTGTTTTAATGTAACAATCGTTCGGTACAAGTCACTATTTTAGTCTTTTATAAATTCAGTATATCGGTATTTCAGTTTTTATAGCAATTATTATTATTATTATTATTATTATTATTATTATTATTATTTCAGTATTTCAGCGGTTAGTGTTTCAGCGTTGCGCTGTTTTAGTGCTGGAGTGTTTCAGGATTAAAGTCAGTACTGTACTGCTTCAGTGTATTTTTGTGTTACTGTATTGTAGCGCGTCAGGCTTTCAGCGCCATGTCTAGCTCCAGCGCCGCGTGCTGCATTATTGAAGCTGGTGAGCGCGCGCTGTGGGCTGCTGTCTCCTCGCGCCGCGGCTGTGCTGGATAAAGGCTGTAATGTGTTGGAGCCTGAGGCGATGCTGCAGGTCCGTACAGCTGCCCGCGCGCCATATGTCAGCCAGTTTACCACGTGGATCTATTAATCAGGGAATTTTCATCAAGAACTTAGCAACATCACACTCCCAAAACCCAGCCAGGATAAGCGCTTCAACAAGACAACATATACATGCACTGTTCTGCGGCTTGTTTATTTATTTATATATTTATTTATTTATATATTTATGTATTTATTTTTGAAACCATAAATAGCTTTGATGCTTTTCCGTTAAGTCTCAACATTTAAAATGCACCACTGCTTCTAAACGTAGAGATTTTGTTGGAGTTTAAATCTGTTTACTTTTTTTATATTTCAGGCAATGTCATACACAAAGATCAAGACCTGAATATTTAATCAGTTTATTCTCTACCACAAGATCATAATTAAACGTAATATGGGACTTAAATTGAGCGTAAATCAGGAAAACTAAAAGGTTTGTTAAAAAGGACGGTGCGTGTAATCGGTTGGCGTTTTCTTGATAGAGTTTAACTAAATGTTGTAGCTGTAATTATAGAGCAACGAGCTTTCTTTAATGTATGTAATTAAAACGAGCCAAGCACGAGAAGATCCGAACACCCTCCCAAACGCTAGGTCAGGAATCATCATCATCATCATCGGCAGCATCATCATCATCGTCACCGTCATCACCATTTTAAGAATCACTGCCTTCACCATCATTATCTAACTCGAAAACAACACCTTAACTCTGTTATTATTACTATTATTAGTAGTAATACTACTAGTAGTAGTGTGTGTGTGTGCAAATATTTCATATACTCATCATCATCATCATCATCATCATCACCATCCTCCTTATCATCATCATCATCATCATCATCCTCATTATCATCATCATCATCATCATCATCATCATCATCATCATCATCACCATCATCATTATCATCATCCTCCTCCTTATCATCATCCTCCTCCTTATCATCATCATCATCATCATCATCATCATTATCAACATCAACACATCTTAGTTCTTAAGTCAGTTAATTTATTCTGAAAGTTAAATGCGCTTGTTATTATTAGTATTATTATTGTTGTTATTAGGAGTAGTAGTAGTCATGTTGTGTAAATGCTACTTCTATATAATTATTCCATCATCCAGATTATTATCATCATCATAATCATCGCCATGATCAGCAATCTCAACTACCACCATCCCTATCATTAATCCCAACTACCACCACAATTATCATCCACATGCTCATCATCACCATCACCATCACCATCACCATCACCATCATCAACATCAGCAACAACATCAGCAACATCAGCAACAACATCAGCAACATCAGCACAGCTTCATGCTTAAGTCAGTTCAATCATTCTGGTAGGTAAATGTACTTAATTTCTTAGTCATACCACTACTACTACTGCTACTACTACTACTACTAATCATCATCATCATCATCATCATCATCATCATCATCATCACCACCATCCTTATCATTAGTCTTGCTGTGATCTTTGTCACCAGCATCATAGTAATTACCAGTGTCATCATCCTCATCTTTACCAATATCATCATAATTTTCATAATCACCATCATTATATCATTCTATCACCCAATTACACTAATCACCACATTATCATCACATCTGTCATCAACATCACCATTAGCCTCTATAGTGCCCTCATCCGAACAGCTATCATAAAGTCCATATATTTCCCTAAAGTTTACCATTATCATCACAACCACCACCACCACCACCACCATCATCATCATCATAACTATAAAAAGTTAATAATCCTATTAAACACATTATTATTATTATTATTATTATTATTATTATTATTATTATTATTATTATTATTATTATCATCAATCACTTTATTGGTGTCAACTGTATATCCCAGTGCCTGGGTTATAACAGTGTAACAGTGTCCAGGAAAGATATGCCGTGGTCAGTGTATGTGGGTGGGTGTATATGTGTGTGCACGTCTGTAAGTGTGTGTGTGTGTGTGTGTGTGTGTGTGAAGTGTGCATGTGTTCATTTCCAGCTCGTATTTGCTCGGTAATCTGCCGGCCGGGCAGTGTTTACACAAGGACACACTCCAATCACAGGGGGTTCAGAGTCACACCCGAAACCTATTTGTTTAATAAATCCGTCATTTTAGTTGAAAAATATTTGATAAGCAGGGTTTGACCCCTGCAGGAGCATTTACTGCAGTGGCCTAAGGAGCGGGAAATGAAAGCTGAGGTTTTCCAAATGCCCTCAGAAATGGCCCATGCAGATGGAAAAGCCATTCCCTGCATCTATAATATGACCTTCGACCTGTATAACATGCAGACAAAGTGCTAGACACACGTCTGTCTGATCTGCCTGCTCAGCTTTAGCATAGTAAGTTTAAACCAAAGGTTCTGGTGAAATATCACTACTAAAATGGTTCTATGGATTGAGCTTAATTAGAGCACTTTTTGATCATTTCTAGTAGTCTCTTCATGTAAACAAACAGAACAAATGTGGACAGGTTTAGTGTGGTCCAGTAAAATCGATGGGTTCAACCTATTGTATTTTTTATCAACTAAATCAATTCATTCATGTAAAATGGATACAATAATTAATAATTTATTCATAAACAAATCAGTTAAAGTATTCAATGTCACAGTCAAATGACACTCTATGTGATACCCTTATGATACACTTTTCAGAGTATGATGTGGCCAATGAAAGAACTAGGATTTGACAAATTGTAGAGCTCTTGTAAATAACAGCCCTATGTCTTATTGTATGTCACATTACTGTTGCATTCTGTCCTCTCCAAAACTTTTAAATCTGGATGAAATGGTTCTTTAATGAACTATTTTTGGAAATGTGATGCATAAACATGAAGAAGCATGAAGAACCCTTTTAAAGACTCTAGAAAGGTCAAAGGTCTATAATAATTAAAAGCCACACCTACACCTTTAGTTTACACACACCTGCTTAGGCAATGATTCTCCTGAGTTTTTTCCAGTTTGTTACAGTCACAGCTTTAAATTCTCTGATAAGACTTAACCTTACCTTAACACTAGACGTTGAAAAATTGCTGTGAGGATGAGATTGCAGGAGTGCCTTAGTAAGTTTGATCTTGGATGATTACTTCTGGATCAGGAATGCCACACCAACTCAAAAGTAGACTGCCATCACTCCAGGGAACAGTTTCACTGCTCTACGGCCCAGGCTTTATACCCCTGTAGCCAACGCTTGCCACTGGGCATGGTGTCCCATTCTATTAGTAATGCTTTTCTAGGGAGATTATACAGGCTGTATTGGCTCAGTTAAACACCTGTATCAGCAACTGGTGCATCTTCAAGTTGCTCAGTTCACTAATTAAACCTCTAGATACTTGTGTAAAATAAAATTGATAAATAAAATAAAATGTAGAAAGGCTTTGTAAAAACACAAACATCAGGCTATAAAGAAGAGCCATTTAAACGTCAAATGAAAAAATAAAACATCAAAAAAGGTAGTTACAAGGTTGCGCAAATAGTTGCACCCAGAAGGAATCTTCCAACAGGAATGAAACTTAGTGGGTAGGTTTGACATTAAGAGACAAGAGTACAATTCCAGTTTCAGGCTCAGCTGTGTGCATGACGAGTGTGGACACCCAGTGAGCAGTGGTGGCCTCCACGGGTCATCCTGCCACCATCACTGCCAGACAGCTGCATGATGCTGAACTACATGCAGTGGTGTCGTGCAAGACTGTCATGGAGTAACTCAGAATGGCAGGTCATCTTTAGTGATGAGTCCCGCTTCAGTCTAGATGGAGATGACCAATGATTCCGTGTTTGGAGGCACCATGGTCAGCCCCAAGATAAACAGTATGTTGTTATATGTCCAGAAGGCCTGGTGTCACTCCACCTTCACCCCTACTGTACAATCAGCAGAAACTGAATATGAGAATGTGAGAATGTGAGAATATTCAAGCTGCATGGGATGGATTATCGCAGGACACCATATGGGAACCTCTACAACATCTGCCATGAGCGCCACTACTTCTGTATGTCTAGCTCAATAAATATTGCCCATATGAGTCTAAACTTTTTGTCATTTATTGTTCCTGGTAAGCTTTACCTTCCTCTTGAAAAGCATTATAATCCAACACTTTCTTCTGGGTGCAGTTATTTTTTGATGACAGTTAACCACTGGTTTTATTAAAGAACTCTTAAAGAAAACTTTACCCTAAAATTAAGTGCCACATAGGACCCTTCAGTTCATTGGTTCATCAAGTGCAACAGATTGAGACTGAGAGAGTACCTTGTCTAGTGCTGGCAACAACACAGATCTAATTACCCATATGAGATTAAAGGTTGTGTAGTTACATCTTGAATAGACATATATATTTGAATTTTGGATTATATTATCATACTTTTATTCACAATCTGTTAGATTTTCTGTTGTATTGTAGCAGTATAAATGTAATTGTATTAGTAATGGCATGTGACCAAAAGACTGTATAGAAACTGATCACAATGTAAGAGTTAATAACAGGGTAACAGGGTAATCACGTTTTCAGTTTTAAGGCACTTTGCGACTGCATCAAAAATTCAAATGTACAGAATTAAAGTTAAGACTTATGAGTTGAAGCCCCTGCAGCTCAAGCTGTAAGTTGTTATTTTGAAGTTTTCTGATTTTCCCCAATAGGATTGTAAGCGTGTATCTGTCAAGTCTGTCTTTGAGTTGGCCATATAAATGTCAAGTGCTCTCTCTTTCTCTCATTCTGTCTCTTTAGTTGAGTGAGTGTGAGTGTGTGTGTGTGTGACGGCCCAGGGCTCTCTGACCCCGTATTGAACACACTCGCCCCTCATCATTATCCCCGTTTCGCCTGCGGACTTCATAAAGGTCCCTTCACACCACACAGAGCGTTTATAGCCGACTCTGCTCTGGGAGGAACACAAAAATGAGCTTTTATACACAACACTGACTAAAGAAAACAGGAAGAAAGTGTCCAGGCCCTTTTTCAACACGATTCTTATTATTATTATGACAAAAAGTCTGTTATTATTACAGCAGAAAGAGCCTGAGAAAGCAAAACCAGCAAGTTCTCAAAAGTGCACACTTTCACGTCAACATTGTAGACTTTGGTACTTCAGCTGCTTTTATTGTTATTTATAGGTTATTTATTGGTCAGCTATGATACATCACTGGAAAAGAAGTCCATAGTAGTTATCTATCTACACTAACTGACCTATGTTTCTGAATGTGGACATCCTTGGGTAACTTACATGCATTGTTGATATTCTAAGGGAAAAAATTTACACATTTCTTACAGGGTGCAAACATTAATACGACGTTCTTTTGGAAACTGTAGTGCACAATTT
Organism: Prochilodus magdalenae; assembly: GCA_024036415.1. NCBI lineage: Eukaryota > Metazoa > Chordata > Actinopteri > Characiformes > Prochilodontidae > Prochilodus > Prochilodus magdalenae. Next base: position 2,435,152 of record JAMWET010004488.1, read on the forward strand.
CTATTTTCGGGTTTAAAATATTAGAAAAAAATGAAACAAAATCTAAAATCAGGCAGACCTTTTACACATATCTCATTTTAGGTTTATTTTAAGGTTAGAAACAAAAGCGTGTTCTCTATAGAGCAAGTATTGAAAACGTATTTTAATGTTCAATTTTTACCTTCATGTATGGTGAGATGGTCATAAGGGGTCCACGTGCGATGTGTTTGGTCGTTCACTAACAGAAGACTTCAACTCAAAGCTTGCTTTTGAATATTATTTGAGACTGATAACATGCTAACTATTGGGCCTGTGGGCCATTTTACCCCACTAAGAGGGCAAAATATAATCCACAGGCAGCCTGTTAACATTGACAAATAAGATCTGATTCAATTTTGTCTTAGTAATTTTTGATATTGGTTGATAATAGAAGTGTTTTACACTGTCCAGTCTGTCAGTGAACTCTATGTGTAAAACAGCAGCAGTCATAACCAGAGAAGGACCGGTTTTCAGACCAGCCCACACCAAACACCATAAACATACAGCATTGTGTTCATGCAAAAGAACTTTTCTTTCCCTCCTTATTTCTTATTTCTGGGTACCAAAGGTAGCAAAAACCCAGTGATAGTTCTTATTTTAAATGTGACATAATCATGTCAGTCTATATGCTGAAAACATTTCTCACTGCCTGACTGCTGTTAAGTAACTTCTCCATTCTTGTGCACTTGATGCCCACTTATTTTTTGGAGCTGCTGTTCATTTTTTAATGAAACACTGTAGAGAACTGCCTTTTCTGCGTTATAACACACTCACACCTAACTTCCTCATCTAACTTTTCATTCCACCTTAAATAGAGCAGCTGTTACATGCTAGCACCCATACAGAAATTATTTGAGGTAATGGGCAATGAGGAGTCAACAACATCTAAAGTACTAGAGATATAGCTTTGGACATAACATTCTATTTTGTTTCGACTTTCTTTTGCCTACATGTGTTATTTTACAGCTCTAAGCAATGAGCTCAAAATGCTACCAGCACACCACAAATTCTCCTGATTATCCCGATTACTCTCTTCAGCACTAGAAACAGTATGTATGCATTAGCAAGTAATGCAGGTGTAAACTGGTAAAGGAAATGCAGTTTTGTTTTCTATGTCCCTGTTAGGACGAAATAGGGCTGAATAAGCTCTTTATTGCTGGGCAGTGATTGACTTGCAGAGAAAAAGCATGATGTCATCAGCTGAGCAGTCTCAGTGACATCACTCAAGTGACATAGTGTCTGGACAACATGGAACCAGACATGAAGGCTAAAATACGACAAACTAAAGCAAAAGTAGGTCTAAAAACCAAATATTTGTTTAGAGATTGCTGCTACTCTTTGAGCTATGCAATGCATGATTATGCTATGTTATGTTAGGTTATTAGGTTATGTTATGATTTATAATCATGCAGAACAGCATACATTATAGTGGCAAAAGGAGATTACCAACTAATTTTACACAGTTTGAGGGAAATATGTGATGATTTAGGCATGATCATTAGTGGCATATAAGATTCCATTACATGATAGCTGCATTAGCAGACTATTTTAAAAGACATCTTTGAAAGGTTTAGTCAATGAGATATGAATTATTAAAGGTAAAATATAAAAATATACAATGGTAACAGTTCACATAAAGGAAGTGTTCACAATGCTTTATAAAAGTGTTTATGAGATGATATATGACATGCATCGTACAACACCTTACATTATTGGGCATAAGCCAGTTTTTTCTTAGAAGTGGGTACAATTACATGCAAAACTCTCTGTAAAGCAAAAGCATAAGCCTTTTATAACATGAGTTTTAGAATAAGTAATCATAGGTGAGGTTGTAATGTATTTTAATAGACTTTAGGTATATATTCTATGTAACATCCTGACTCAAACAGGCATTGCCTGCTAATCTGCTAAATTTTTGAAATATTATATGTAATGAACCAGAACTTTATATGTTATGTACATTTCATAGAGTAATTTATTTTTTACCTTATAATTAAGCAGATATTATAATGTGTTATGGAACCTGACCTTTATGAAACGTTTTGCTTTTAAAATATTATGTATGAATTCATAAGTGGGAGAAATTATAGACATTGTAAGACACTATGTATGCCATATAATGCTTTAAAAATACATTTATAAAGTACTGTGAATAAAAGATTCATATAAAGCGTTGCTATTACTGTTGTTTCTGCTGCAACAACAACAAGACTATACAGACTGCTGTAGAAACTGTATTATAGTAAACAGATCACCATTGCTGTGGGAAACACTGGCAGCTGATCATTTCTTCCCAGTGAATGGGTTATTGATCCACACACACACTCAGGGGAAGGTAATGATAATGCTATGAATAATGCATTATGAAACACATCCCAAACATCAGCTGTGACAGCATCTCACGCACAATCCTCAACACACCTGCTTCAATGGACTGCAGTGATCGGCTCCCAGGGAAACTTTGCACTCACAGCCTGAGTGGACGTGTTCAGAGGGAAGCATGTGGAGGTCAGGGACTGTCTGTGAACATACACTACTGTGGGTATGTGTGCATCTATCTATGTACAGCACTGTGCAAAAGTCACTCCTTATTTATTCCTGTTCAAATTAAATGGCCATTAATTACAAGTTATGTTTAGCAGGCAAATTAACTGGAACCTAAACAATTAATCATAAAATTTTTAATAAAGTTAATATAGCACCATGGCCCTATGCGCCAAAGCTGCACACACTTTCGTCGGTTGCACGATATCACACTTGTCCGTAAAGGGCAATCACGAGCGCACTCTCTAAAGTCTCCATGGCCGAGAACTGTCCGACATGTTGCATTTGCAAACACAGCAGCCCAACACCAAACTAAGAGACAATTCTTCTGTATGTGTAACTCAATAGATATTGCCCATATCAGTTTGAATGTGTCATCATTTATTGTTCCTGGTAACCTTTATCTTCCTTCCCAAGAGCGTTGCAGTCCATCACTTCTTTCTGGGTGCTACTATTCTTTTATCTTAGAAGTTGGTTGCATTTGAAAGAAGTTGGTCTGCATTCGTCACCTGTGCATCCCAAGTAATCCAGCAACACTATAGAAGATCGGTAGCTCTAGGTTGTAACCTTACTCTAATGATAAATAGTGGGTCAGTCCCACAGTGACTTCTAACACAGCAACACCAGCAGCTTCTGTGTTTGATTACCAGATTTGTTTACCATTTTTACCTGAAAGCTAAACATCATTTTAGATCCACAGCATTGAGTGGTCTTCTCACTGTGGAAGGATGCACCAAAACACTTGTGGATTTTTTTTCAGATTGCAAGCAAGATTGGAGTTTGAAGTACTCCTCTGTCTCAAAGTATGCAAATGATGTCTACTGCTATAGTCATGGTCTTCATCTTGATGTAGAATGTAGTAAATTTCACTATAGCAGTATGCGAGGGCTGTAGTTAGCTGTGGAGCAAGGAAAGCCTTCCACTGAAGACTGTTGATCCTTTGGAATATAAAAATATTTATTACAATATAAGATCAGTGTCTTATTCATTTTAGCACTTGTAGTAGTCAGGAGATGCATCTTATGGCCAATTTTTGGCCCTCATCTCTCTATCCAGCCCAACAATGAACCCCTCGGTATATATAGGGTCGCGCCTTTTGTTTGTTTTGTATTACTTTAAAATTTTATTAGAGACATTTTTCGGCACTTCCTATATGGAAATTGGTCCTCATCCTGACCTTGGAGCTCAGAGAAGAAGAACAAGAGATATGGCTTGTCATCTTAAGACATATACCTATATCCAATATAAAGGTAAAAAATTGCCAATTCCAGAGTACCCTAAACATATGCCAGTTTAAATATCCATAGTAGGCGGGCACCATTTTACTACAGGGACACATTCAGTGACCTACCAGACCTTGCACCATTGTTAGGAGTCCCATTTATTTTGTCTTTGAATTCTTTTTTTGAGTTCCAGTTTTTAGAAACTTTCCTATATTCATTTGATCTTCCTTGTCTATACGCGCATGTATGTATGTGTACCTATATCCAATTTTGTGTGAGATTTCCCCCTCCCCCCCCTCCTCCCCCCTCCTCATGTGTCGATAACGTGGTGTGCAGTCGGCCAGGTTGATAATGATCAATAAAAAGCCTCCACCCTGCTCTCTCCACCACACCACATCTAATATGATATCGCCTATATCACATGCTAGATTAAACGACGACAGCAGGGCCACAGATCAAGCCGTGGCCCACGTATGTAGAGAGGAACTCACACAGACACACATGCAAAATGCACACAGATAGAGAGAGGAGAGAAAAAGATGAAGGGTGGTAGCAACAACAAACTGGACATGTCTTTTCTTTTATGATCTGGTCAGTTATTGCTTTTTAAAGTAATAAAAAGAGGGTATACATTCATACTACTTGGCTATATCAATTAAACATTCCAGTATTAATGTGTGAAGTTTTGCATTCCTCTAATTTGTGTAGAATGCTAATGTAGATGTAGAATAACCACTGGAAGGATACCATGCCTATATGTGTGTGTATACCCATTTTACAACAACCATGGATCAAAGTATATCTACACAACACAGAGCCGTAAATGTTTTTCTTGCTTTCGATTTAAGACACCCCCCCCCCCCCCTTCCCCCAAAGACTTTTATTTTTGTACAGGTGTGCAAGTTCACGCTGTTAGGCTGGATTGGGTGTCTGTATATCGAGATTTCTCCTTGTGGATTACTTTAAATTCATAGCATAGTGCTATACTAGCGATACATTTTTATGCTCCTGGTCTTGGTACATTACGTACTTTTCTTGCGTACTAACAATTAAATTTGGGTTGAGAGTGACACGATATTCGTAATGGTTAGTCTATTTTATTAAAATAGCTAACATTGTGTTTTGTACCTACTAGCACAATCATAATGCTACCAAAACTATATTACATGTCTAAGATCTAAAAAAATCCACAGGTGATTCTGTCTATTCGTCCACTGTCCGAAGACAGAGTTCTTGGTCAGAAAGGTTGTGTGGCTTTCAGGAAGCTATTACTGAGGTGATGTTCTCAGAACTGCGAACTAAGATCAAATGAATTTGGGGATAAAATATTAGAATTGGTGAGAAAGCAAATATACAAGAGACTTTTGGAGGTGTAGCTGGACCGCCAATAGAATGTCTATATTTTACGAACATGCATGAAAGCTTGTAATAAATGACGTGGCACAAGCCTTAAACTTCTATGCTAAACGTCCTGTATTAAATAATCAGTATATATTCATTCACTCTGACCTACTGTAGCTGCTAGCCTACAACATACAGTAGGCCACCGGCAGGTAGCATAGCATTTCACACTGAAACCTTAACATTATGCAGTGACTCTCAAAAAACACTGTAGACCTTAAAAAAGTGTGCTACAGCTTCACATTGGGTTAAGTGGTCTATTTTCTCGTCAGTGCCCCCCATTAAAGTTTGAACCTGTATAAAGCCAGGAGCTATGGAACTTAGCAATTGTCAAGCGAGCCTCCGGAGGAGCATGGAGAGGTCAGATCGTTAGAATGGTATTGGAAAAGGGGCATAAATGTGTTGTAATGTCCTGCAGATGCTAAGGTCAGAAAAAAAAACACTTCATAGTACAGCACTCATGGAGCTGCTGAAGTATAGGGAGAGGACAACTGAGATGAGAGATAAGAGGAGAGGAAAAACAGTGCAGAAAGGATGAAGAAAAGAGCGACTAAAAGAGGCAAAGCTGTGGAGACTGGAAAGACGAGCAGAGTGGAACTGACAGGCTGGCGGAGAAGTGAAATGGACGGGTGAAAAAAAATGAATTGAAAAGGAGAAGAGAGGAGAGGAGGTCGGTCATTCCAGAGCACATTAAATATTTCATGAGATGTGTGGTGCGGCAGAGACAGGAAAGAGTGTGGTCAGAGAGGTTGGCCCAACTCATTTACAGAGAGAGAAAGAACCCATACTAGAGAGAGAGGTGGGGGAAGCAGCTCCTCGTGGAAGGGAGATCTCCCAGATGGACGAGGAGAGAGAGAGGGAGATTGAGAGGAGACGAAGAGACGAGAGAGAGAGTTATGAGTTTAAATAGGGTTGTCCAATGTATGTTTCTTGACTTGTTACACACAGCTACTGTAAAAGCAAACTAGTGTACATTAAAAACAGTTATAAGAGCAAACGTTGAAAACAACAAAGGTAGTAATAAACCTTGAAGTAGGCCAGTGTGAGCCTACAGTAAAAATTTAGAGCAGTTGGCCTGTTACCTTGTTGTTACCTAACTTATGTAACACCCATCACAAAATGAGAAAACAAAAGCTTTTTACCATTGTAGTGTAAATAGTCCAAATTTGTTTGTTTATAGTGTTTTGGTAATACAATACACCAGCTGGCCACTTTATTAAGTACACCTACCTCTTCAGTCCATTTTATCAGGTCTACTACAAAGGCACACCTTGTAATTCTACAATTTCAGACTGTAGTTTATCTGTTTCTCTGCATACTTTGTTAGTTCCCTGATTTTCTCTCTTTAATAATCAGGTAACAAAGCAACTGTAATTTGGAATTGCTCCAGTGACACTGACATGGTGGCGATGTGTTAGTGAGTGATGTTGCTGGAGTTTTTAAACACTGTGTCCACTCACTGCTCACGCTACACCAGCCTTGTTGGGCCACCGTGTAGATGTGAAGTTAGAGACAATAAGACTCCTCAGAGTTCGTTAGTCATTTATTCACAGGACATTGCCCACAGGATGCTGCCCACAGGACACTGCCCACAGGATGCTGCCCACAGGACACTGCCCACAGGACACTGCCCACAGGATGCTGACAGCTGAATATTTTTGGTTGGTGGACTATTCCCAGTCCAGCAGTAATGCCTGCTCTATGATAGTCCTGTGGGGGTCCTGGCCACTAAAGAACAGCATAAAAAGGGGTTAACAAAGTATTTAGAGAAACTAATGAATTATAAAGTGCTGCTATACGGTAAGTGGAGCTGATAAAATGAACAGTGAGTGTTGGAGGTGTATCTAATAAAGTGGGTGATGGATTCACAGTACAATGTTATAAAATAGCATTTAGAAAAATTTGAAGACTGTACTGCTTAATCTTTCTGACTCTTGAGCCCACCACATTGCTTATAGGGCCCTAAAACAAAACCAAACAAAAACTGGGGCCCCTTTGATTTAGAGATTAATTTACAGAAAGAGAGAGAGAGAGAGAGAGAGAGAGAGAGAGAGAGAGAGAGAGACAGAGAGAAAGAGATAAAACAAAGGTCTAACCTTGCCACCTTCCATTAGCTACAGTTGCTATGTTGCTTCCAACCCAGACTACCTGATAGCACCCAGGTGGTAGCAGGACTTTTTCTAAAGGATTAAATAGCACAGCAGCACAAACAAAATTTAGATGCACAAAGAGGAATACAATCACACCAGGGAAATTTTCAGTCACTGGGTGCTCTCTAAAGCTAATGCAAAAGCTAAAACTGGAATCAGTTGGTGCAACATCAGATGATGAAGAGGTCTCACCATTTTATGCACATAGCATTTTAGAGAACTTTAAAGGAAAACACAAATGATTACACACAAATGAGTATAAATTAATATAAAACACCACTGAGGGGCATCTGCACTAGCACCAGTGTTTTTTATTGGTTTTAGAAGTCCAGAGTGTAATATGTATTTAAATGGCACAGGGAATAGTTGTAGCATTTTATAGATATCTTTAATAACAGGTTTTAGGTTTAGGCTTATGTTTGTGACTGTGTGTGTGTGTGTATGGACCATTCTACTGAATTAGCTCAAACTGCAGCATTCAGCCACAGTCCTGCATTTTAGAGGAAGTTTGAATGTGTGGCAAGATGTCAAGCAGTTGGTTCTGCAAACTTCTACTTCTTACTCGCTCACTTACTCACCCACACTCCCTTATCTTCTAAACAGCTTTATCCTGGACACCCTGGACAGACCACCAATCCAATTTTAGATTAGTTAAGTGAAAATCAGTTTGTGTTTGATCATAGAGATCCACAAGCATTGACAAATATCAAAAATGTTGGTGAAAATTGTATAAGGATCAGTTTTGACTGCATACAACTTTAAGCATTGGAAATAATTGACTTTGCTCTGGTCTCTGGTAGCTTGATGGCGCAAGTAGTTGCAAGTAATTACGCTTGTGGTTGGCTAAGGACAGTCCATTGTACATGAACAGGTAAGGTATATAACTGTACACCAACAAGGTGGAGCCAAAATGGAGAAGCACCTTATACAGCAGAATAATGCAACTGTGTGTGTATGTGTGTGTGCATGTGTTTGTGTGTGTGTGTGTGTGTGTCTGATTTGAAATGTTTTTAATAAGTGAACAGTATGTTTTGCACAGTTTAACTGATCAAGGGGGAGAAAATGTTCTCCATCAGCAACAGGCACAAACATCAAAGGCCTGAATGATTCAGGCAGACAGCCACAGAGAGCCATACTGCAGCAGGGGACTCAAGTTTTACATTAAAAGCAAGAGTATGGAAAAACACAGTTTCCCTTCCCACTCCAAAAAACTCCTGCTTCAAGTTTACTTCCTCCTTAGCTTTGCAGTGTAAATGTGAAAGCAAACAGCTAATATTACCTCAATGCATCACGTCATCACAACTAAGATATAAATGAACTATGAACACCTTTTGCTTGTGATAATTAGGTATGGGGTCTGATTTGATCTCAGTCATTGTGCTTTCTTTGCGTTACCAGCTGTGCCAGTATGGTTTAGACTACAGTTATGGTTTGCTGTTTTTTATTCTCATTATGAATCAAATATAGCCTAATAAGCTCACTAATTAATAAGATTATTAACTAACTGTAAAAATGGTTTTGTGCTTGAAGAGGCATTACATGCTATTAGATATGTTTCAGTTACAGCAGACTCATTTTTGTCCAGTGAGCTTCCCTGCTTTTTTACAGGCCTACCAACAACATGTATCTCTGTCACAGCTATGTGGAAGCCTGAGATTTGTCTGAACTTTATCTGCCTAAAACTTTAAGTTAAAATAACTAAAATACTTATTTCACCAAACTTGTAGGGTCAAATGTAAACATATAATGACAAAATCTAGAGACAACCATGAGCATTCTAAATCTAGGCTGGACGTGGACAGTGGCTGAAAGTCCAATGACAATTCTAAACTAGTCCAACATCTTGAGAAGGTGGAGTTCAAGCAGAAGGGCAATGATGTGCTCATTGACACTTTCCAAAGACAGCCCACCACCTGCCGTTAGCTAAAGGATGTAATATGAGTTAGCTTGGTTTAACAGTCTCCAAAAATTCCAGTTAAGCATGTGGATCTGTGTCACATTACATACAACAAAAATAACATTACTTTTTCCCGTTCTATCTAGCTTAATCTCGATTGGATTCATTTTTAGACGGGTTTCAAATGAGGCGTACCCCTATTTGCTGGATGTTGTTGCAGTCTTGTTTGTCTTGATTCTTGTCTCCCTGGGAGACAAACACCAACCGTGTCCTGACTGACTTCAATAGAATATGTCCATTTATTTTTTCAGCAAACTATTAATTTAAACACTTTAGAGTGAATTTCTCTATAATCAAACTCAATAAAAGATAAAATACACAATATATGCCGTCAACTCACTTAATGAAGAGAACAGTGCTCTGTCTATAAAACACTGAGTAAAATATCATGAATGAATTTAAACTGAGATGATTTTTTTCCCCTTTTGAGACTTAGCAGTCCCTCTTTAACAAAAGGGATTTACAATGAACACACTAAAGCTCCAGTCTACACGATTAATGATTAATGATAAATGCCTAACTTGTCCTTTGGTGATGAGACACACACACACACACACACACACACAAAAGCTCATATAGAGGATTATACTGGTTTTGTCATCTTGTTATTCGGTCTGGCCATTTGAACTCACCTGAAATGAGGAATGCCAGTATAATACACACCCACATTTCTGGTTGACTTACAGACTTAATGTCTGCTAGATAGTGTGTGTGTGTGTGTGTGTGTTTTCACATCATGCTACAGGTTTGAAATATCATCCACAAGATTCAGTTACAGGTTCTCTATGTCCGCCTTTTACACCCGCTTGTGACTGTATGTGTGTGTACGGACCATTCAACTGAATTAGCTCAAACTGTGATATTCAGACCCTAGATATGGTTAAGGTCTAATTAAATCCAAATGCAACACATGAAAGTATGTGTTTAGGGTGGAAATCAGTTCTCTACAACCAATCAGCAGTCAACAGTAATTTAATATCACTTTCTTAGTATCCACTCAACTTGACTGGAACCTCGAGAGAGGAGCTAGGTTTGACTAACGGACCCCCATAAAGGAAGAAAATGTAAAGCCAAGTTGAGCTGTTTTAGGTTTTAAGATTACAAACACAACACAAAGAGTTTTAGTCCATAGGGTGAACCTAATCTTAACCACAGCCCACAGCAAGCAGTCGGTTCTGGAAGTAATTAAACTTCTACTCATCTTATAAACAGCTTAATCCTGGACCCAGACAGCCCACCAATCCATTGCAGGGCAGGCACACATTCCCACAGACACTCACACCTAGGGGGCAATTTAAAATTTCCAATTCGCCTAACCGCATGTCTTTGGACTGTGGGAAGAGACCAGAGCACCTGGAGGAAACCCACACAGGTACAGGGAGAACATGCAAACCATAGAGAAAGGCCAGGAATTGGACCCAGGCCCCTCTTGATGTAAGGCGACAAGTGCTGCCCACTGAGTCTTTGTACCACCCAATTAAACGTTTAGTCTTAGTAAAAATGTTGTGACTTTATGTGTGTACAACTGTTCAAGGCTGTGTCTACTAGTCATGTAGTTCTCCTCATAATTCTGCTCACAATTAGTTCTCAATATCACAACAGTGGTTTTGTCAGTGGCAAAATAAAATGAACAAATATTTATTTAAATTACATGTGCATATTTAAGGTATATAGGTATTTCTAACACTGGTTATTATTTTTAATGTTTTTCCATGGTCTAACCTCGAATGTCAGTTTCATACATTCTGTATATTGGTATGACTGCAGGCTTCTCTTTCAAATACAACTGGTAAATAATATGTTCCAATGATGGCCAAAGTTACAGTATGTACATATACTGCTTATGCAGGACACTATATTCTCACAAGGACACCTATGCTCATGTATGTATTTTAATGTCATGGTGCACAAGTGAAATATCATAGATAAGATTCAATTGCAGGTTCTCTCACACACATACATTCACACACATCAGTTTAGTCTAAGCTAGGCCTACAAACTGCAAGTGAAATCCAGCAAGAGCAAACACAATATTACATCTACATCACCCTGCTGAGAGCAAAGCAGAGCAGGCCAGTGTAAGAGTGTGAAAGCTGGAGCTGAACTTCGTTTCCACTCATTTCCGCCTGCCTTCATCAGCCTGGCACCCTGACAGCCGCTCATTGATTACCGGCGTCTGGACGCTGAGGCCGCGGGTCACTAGGAGAGACACCAGCGGCCCACCAGGGACCCCCCCAAGCCTCGGTGAACGAAGTGAAAGCTGACAGGTGAGAGAGCAGTGTGTGTTAGTGAGAGACGCCCGTGCTCCCCCAGCTCGCTCTAACACGATCAAGCTGTCAGAGTGAATGCTGGATATCAGGCGGGATCTGGAGGGGCAGAAGCAGAGTCTGGGGCAAGAAAGAGGGTCAGGAAGGAGGGCGCATGGAAAACATCATGCCCGAGACAAAAACATATAATAGCAAGTCACATTTCTAGCAATAGTTAGGAGAGAAATCAAATGTACACAAATTAGACAAATTGTAGTTTTGCAGTTGTAGTCCATCAGCCAAACCGTGTTTATATGTTTGTATGGAGTTTGCTTCTTTAGGTTTGCTCTGGAGCTACTGTAGTTAAAATGCTCTGGCTAATGTAGTTAAAATGTAATGTAGCTTAAAAAAACAAAATAACAGAATCTTATTGGCTTAACTTAGCAGAGTTGGAGGCCTTGTGTCACGAATTTAAGGATTTGAGGATTTTAAGGATTGACTTGTTTGACTAACACTGATAAATAACTCGACCTGACTTTGACTTGGTATTGATGACTCGAGACTTGACTTAGACTTGAGGCAGGCGACTTAAAATGACTTGATTTTATTTGCAGGGATTTTTGTTGAAACACAATGCGTGATTTCTGCTGCATTGCGCGCAAACCTGGCAACCTTTCAGAGCGCGGGAGACCAGCAGAGCCCAGCGCACGAGGTAGCTGGTATCATGAAGCCGGTTACGCTAAAAACACTGCGTATTGGATTGGATTAGAGGATTGAGTTGTGGATGAAAGTAGAAAAGAGAACAGCAGTACAGAGGGACTGCAGATCAAGCATTAGAGACCCGACCACCACAGCCAACCTTCGTCCATCACTACACAACCCATAAAGGAAGGTACGCGACTGTGCAGTTTGGGTAGTCGGAGATTAGCGTTAACGGTAGACTATGAAAGAGCAACGAGGAGCACAAAGTAACTAAACTCTACAGGCTCCACATTTAACTCCTGCTCCATGACTAATCTACAGTCACCGGTTCTACTGTAACCCTACACAGCTACTGCTGCAGTTAAACCTGAGAGGGAAATCAGCTAAATTCGGTTCTCTAGCTCGGTAAAGTTAGGCAGATATCGGATATTCGCGTTTCGCGCTTCCTACTTCTCATAGCCAACCTCCTAAAACCCCTGAAACTGTATTTTCTGTATTATAAGTCGCGGTAACCAGGAACATGTACAGTCGTTACATTTCCCCAGAGTTCCCGATCTTTCATTTCGTCCAGGACGTTTGATTACTTTAGCCTGAATCACTGCGGCAGGCGTCGAATACAGTAAGGGACCGTCATTAAACTGAGGGTTCTGTTTAAAACGTACACAGTTCAGAGAGATCAGGAGCCTGTTGATGTTATTTATAAAGTCCTGAAATGTACTGTAATACACAGATAATGTAAAAACATACATTTTGGTAAAAATTAACCAAAACCTGCCATAACACATAAACCTACTGCAAAATAAAATATCCTATAATTTATTGAAACACATCTTACTACCATACAACAAACTTAACTTTGGTAGGATCCATGTCACATGCAGAGTGCAGAGAACCATTTGACAAACATACTACAACCTTTGGTTTGGCAAGATATGCTTTGCTTATAAGTATTACATTACTTTAACAAACTACTGCTGTGAGACAGTAAGATCACATAGAGATCTAAAATCAATGACATATATCTTGAATACATCTTTGAAGGCACAATGCTGAAAGATATATGCAAACAGTATATATGATTTGAAACAGCATGCACTACCTTCTAGGCAACATCATTTTCAATAGTGTCTGCACATTACAACTGCATGACTGTTTATTCAGAAAGTAAAGGTGTTAGGCTAGTCCAGAGCCAGTCCAGACCCATATTGAGCATGTGGAAATATGGAACACGACAATAAAGACCTTGTACGCTTGTGCAAACTTTTAAACTCATTAATCAATACATCATCTTCAGCTCCCAAATGAATAATTTGGGAATAAATGAAAATTTTTTAATAAAGTTTAAAGACAGGGAGATATAGCATAGTGGTAAATATGCTCCTCCTCCAACATTTTTTAGAATATCCAAAGAAGTGTCCAAAACATCCATAAATTCATAAATAATATTCTCATATAGCGCTAAACTCGCAGACTCCAGGTTTGAAGTTCATGTTTAATGAAGTTAATCTGTTTACTTTTTAAACTAAAGGTGCTTCACGTTAAGTTCAGCACATAAGCAGTCATGTATGCAAGAATGCAAAGTTTGTGATGCTCGAATGGGGTGAATATGGGGAGGATTGAAGGTAAGTCCACTAGAAAAAGGAATGGAATTGAGGAAAGGAGTGGGATATATTCATTACTCCTTTTAAGCAGGAAAACTGCTGTTGACATTCTTCTTGATTTGCTTTGATTGACTGTGGTTGGGTTTCATCCATCTCCACTTACACACACCCACACTCACTCATTTTCATCACCTCTCGATCCACACGTCATAACCAGCTTCATTGATTATCAAACACATCTGCCCCACTGACTACTTAGTAGAGAGAGAGAGAGAGAGAGAGAGAGAGAAAGAGAGAGAGAGAGATGAATAATTCAGAGTGAAAACCCAGAGAGGAAATCAATGGGGACAAAATCTGATATTAACTGCGAATTAAACTGAGAAGATGTGGGGATCTCCTACAGTATGTGTTGATGTTATGAAATGTGTGAAAGTAAGCATGTATGTGTATGTGTGTGTGTTCATGTGTGTGAGTGAAGGAAACGGAAAGCGAGAGTCCTTGCCATTGACTAAAGCCATAATGAAAATGAAAAATACTACCTAATATATTCTACATTTTCCTGTAGCTTATATTTTCCCTGAGGTTATACTTTTAACATTTGTGTGGTTTTATGTACATTTACGTGTGATATAATTCATTTTTACATTACCTTTTCCAACCTGTCTTTATCAGAATTATCCAGACAGATGGCCTCACAATCTCCTCAAGCACTATTTGGTATGAAAGAGAATTCATAGCTGATTCTGTGATTGCAGATTGGCCAGGCGCTGAATCAGCAAAGCAGCCTCAAACCATAACATTTGAACCATGAGGTTCTTCAAATAAATGCTGTCTTTAGTTTTTTTATTTTTATTTTTTACGGGGTTTGTAAAGACTTCCTTTAGCATCCTACGGCCTGGTCTACAGTTAAATTTGTTGGGCCTAGTTGGGCAGGCTGACAGTAGTTTAAAATCTTTTGATTCAATGATTTGAACAGTAGAATAATTGGTTTTAAATATTTGGGAAAAACTTTTTAAAGCCCCTCCCAGATTTATCAGCATCTACAATAATCTTTCTGAAGACCTCAAAGAGTTATTTAGATCTAAGCAAGATGATGCACCTCCACAAGCCCAAATAAGCTGTGATTCGTTTTGGCATGGCCTGGACAAGTTTCTTAGTGTAGTCAACATCGGCGTCTACTCTCTGATCAAAGAATTGCGCAGATTTGCCAGATTTGGTTGATGCCTTCCTTGAGAATTTTCTTTTAGACTGGGATTTTTGCCACTGCTGGTATGACCCCACACTTCCATACAGCTGCAAATTCCGCTACCTCGTTCTTACTATGGCCACCTCTGTGACCCATTTTCCACTCAGAACGAGACATTCACTGCACAGTACCGCCTCCTCTCAATCCAAGAATCCAGTCACCAACCCAGCCTAAAATTACTACCACGGTGAGATTATCACTTGGGTGTAATATATATATCATCATCATCAGGGATTGAAAAGACACACATACATTAAACGAATGGCTGAGCATTACAGGCTAATTAAAGCTCACAGATGCTGACTCGTAAGTGTCCATCACCACACTGCCTTTACTGGTCAATTAAGCAGTCAAACAGTATGACTCAGCACAAAACGGCAGCATTATTAGAGCACTTTCAACATCTCAATTAAACACAAATGCGATCCCTCTCTCTCTTTCCCTCCCTCTCTATACGCAGTTCATCATGAGGTAATTAGTATTTTCATTAACTCTGCTCACTGATGGACCTGATCATTTCATTTTCCCTCCATGACTCCTCAACACTGAGAGGCTTCCATAATTAATGTGATTTATGCTCAGCCACTGTTATGAACAGAAATCTCTGTCTCTCCCTCTTGTTCTCTCTCTCGCTCTGAAATCTAAACGGCCTCATCAGTGCAGCTGAGGAACTGAATTGAAAGCAACTGAAAAGAAACTTGTGGTAGGTTTACACACCTACTGCAGTTATTAAAAGAGACATCAGAAACAAAATTACATTCTCTTTGCCAGTTCACACAAGGATCTTTCTAACCCTTTGTGCTCCTGTGTTATGTTAGAGATATGAAAACATGGAATAGTATTTAATTTATTTGTTATTATTATTACTTCAATAAAAAATATCAACCCCAGAGTAACCCCTCATTTGTATTTATCCAGTAATTGCTATAAGGAGAGAATGATTTGTTAAGGCTTGGTCTGAAATGGGATTTTTAAATAATATATCCCTCTTTCTATTTTGGACTGGAATCTTGACTTGGATTTGGGCCTCTTTTAAAGTCCGTCTTGACTCAGTTGTGGCTAGTCATGCTACTTGCCTTGAACTCGACACTGGTGTCTTGACTAAAGCATGATTGGTGATCATTTTCATGAGGCTAACTGAGTTAAACTTCGGCTTGCCTTCTGCACACTGTGTATCTGACACACACCACAGAGCATAAAATATCAATAACACAAATAAGGCCAGCTTGTTAGGAGCCAGTAGCGCCAGGCACAGCTGACAAAGCAAAAGGTTTCCCCAATGCTTTGTTTGTGAGTAAAACACAGGAGTTTATTTTCCTCTACAAATACAGGCTTCATATTTTTGGTTAAGACTAAAAGCAACTTTCAAAAGCATGTTGCCAATCTTATCACCCTTTGGTTGCATTTGTCAGAGATGCACAGTATGTTGTGGGCAGACAAATCAGCAGGCAAATGTGAATCTTGCCATCAATTCCACTCCGTCATCGTTTGTAATGTTTTCTGCAATAATGACAATCTTTTTAAAGTATGAAGCACACTTTCCTGTAATGAATAACCCACCGCTTCAGTCATCTCTTGTGTTATACACTTACCCAGCAGCGCAGATATCAATGACCGACCATCAACACTCCTCCATCGATATAATCACACTCTTTCATACCCTCTGCTGTGTGTGCTGGCGCTGATATGCAATGATCACATTACTGGCCTCATGCTGAATTCATCTGGCATCAAATGCATCCATATTTTTTTGAAAGGTTGAATCAATGGCGCTCTGAAATTGGGCCGATAGGCTGTACTGTACGCTGGAAAAGGAGAATCCAATACACACTGGAGATCAAGCAGAAACACTGCAGCCAAACTACAAAGCCTTATTGAGCTCCACAGGAGGCCACAGCCATGCACATAAACGATTTTTATCATTAATAACGCCCCATTGATTATTGTTCTGCTGTTTAAAGGTGAGCAGCACTAGCTTAGAAAACAGCAGGGGAGCAAACACACACACACACAGAGAAGCATACGCGTATGTTCCTTTTTCCGAGGTGCGATTTACATTTTGGAAAGTGCACAGATTCCCCCGGGGATGTGTATCATTTTCAATCAATGCTGACCCTGAACTTTCATTGTGCCGGAGAAAGCAAAACGATCTGAGAGCAACACTTTCATGGTTAAGAGTGGACTCCAGGAGGGAGGGAGAGAGAGAGAGAGGGAGAGGGAGAGAGAGAGAGAGAGAGAGAGAGAGAGAGAGAGAGAGAGAGAGAGAGAGAGAGAGAGACAGATAGATATGCAGAGGAAGAAAGAAAGACAGACAGACAAACAGATGGAGAGAGTGAAGAGGCAAATACAGAGGAAGAGAGGAAAGCTAAAAGGAAATTAAAAAAATGAATAGAGGAAAGAAAGAATAGAGAGAAATGACAGATAAAGACATTTTTGTTAAATTCTAAATTCGTTTACACACACACACACACACACACAGAGAGAGAGAGAGACAGACAGAGAGAGAGAGAGAGAGAGAGACAGACAGAGAGAGAGAGAGAGAGAGAGAGAGAGACAGAAGAAGAGAGAGGGACAGTAGTACAGACAAAAAATGGGAAGAAAAGAAGAGAGAAAGATAGACCCCAGGAATGAAACTAAAACTCAGTCTAAACTACAGAGCATTCCAGCCCTTAACAGAGAATATGATCTGGCAGTACATCTCTTCACCATCAGAGATCCACAGCAGAGACAGATCCTGACTCGGTACAGGTTCAGTGACCACAGTCTGGCCACAGACACAGGTAAAACAAAAAAATCTGGCTGCCCAGTGAGAGAAGACTGTGTGGTCACTGTGAGAGAGCTGAGGTCCAGACAGAGCTGCACTTCCTCGTCCACTGTGAAGTATTCAAATTGGCATGAGAAAAAAAACACTTTGTTGCTTTGAGAGTGCAGATGCAAACTTGTCATGTCAGTGCAAAAGAGAGAGAAACAGATTCCTTTACACTGTAATTCCAGAGGCCCCAATTGTAGCACAGTGAAATATATAAGCACATGTCAATGCATTTCATTGTGACAATGTCTAAATTCTGCAACTTGTATTACACAAAAACACAAGCTTGCATGTTTCTCTCTCTCCTCTCCCTCTCTATCACATGCACATACACTCTCTCTCAGCTTCCCTCCAGCTACTGTAACTCTTAGGCAGCTAAAATCTGTAGCTTTTGTTATAAAAAGTCTTTGTCAGCAGTAGCTGACAGAATGCTTCTCATTTAGCCCACTGAAACGCATCCAAGCAGGAAAATCTCAGCACATCTGCACCGAGAGGCTGCAGCAGCTCAAATAAACCCGCCTGACTGCAGGAAAGAAAACGCAGCGTTCCTTTCTTTCCTTTCTTCTGCCATCGTTCCCTTCACAACACTGTTTCCTGAAAGCTGCAGGTTAAAGGGGATCAAGCCGTATTTACACACTAAAAAACGACAAAAACAATAAAGTGAGACACAAGACTCCGACACCAAACATGAACAGCATTACTGAAAGAGATAAAGGACTACGAGGGATGCCAGTTACAAAATAGGCCGAGACTGAAAGGGAGTGTGTTCACAGCAATGGAAAAAAATACTGCTGAACGCAAAGGTGAAAGATGCTGACGGGAGATAAGTGTGTGTCTGATATAATTAGCTGTGCATTTCCAGTCTACAGTGCTTTTACGTTTTTCAAGGTCTGTGAGT
The DNA here is from genome assembly GCA_024036415.1 of Prochilodus magdalenae. NCBI lineage: Eukaryota > Metazoa > Chordata > Actinopteri > Characiformes > Prochilodontidae > Prochilodus > Prochilodus magdalenae. Next base: position 2,453,947 of record JAMWET010004488.1, read on the forward strand.
CACTCTGTATGTGCATGTGTGCTTAACCCGCTGCAAAAAAGCCTGTCATTATAACAACCTCCGCAACTTCAACGCCAGAAAACAGAGAGAGCGGAATGAGCGAGAAGACAGAAGCAGAAAAACGAGCAAATGATGACTTCATGACTTCTCGATGTGTGTGTGTGGTGAGCAAAGGAGGAGAGGAGAAGGGGAAAGAGGGAAAAGTCGGCTTATAATGAGAGTGAAAACAAGAACAAAGGAAAATGAGGAGCAAGAGAGCGAGAAGAAAATAAAATAGGCCCAGCAAACTTGGGAAAACATTACAGTGATCTGCTCTTTGCAGAATAACAGTACGCGCAGTAGCAATCATGAAGATAACAGAGGACAGAACTTTCACAATTCCAAGCCAGAAATCAAATTTACACTATTCGCTCTTAACCCAAATGTAGCTGATCAGCCAAGACATACATTCCTTAGTTGGAAAACTGAGGGCATAAATCAAAATCATATTTGCCTCAAATCATGCCATCACAAATAAACCAGCTTATGTGGTTTTTGACACTGACAGACTAAACATTTAGCCCTTTGGTGAGCTTTTTTAACCAACTTGATGGTGTTTATTGTAATACATTATTTTTTATGTAATACATTATATATTGCTTATATCTCTACCTCTTGTTCAGCCACAGTCAGCGTAACCAAATGTCTCAATTCTTGTCTCACCATTATGTGACAATGTAACATGTTAGCAACCATCTGGAATACTATAGCATGTTATGTGCTTTGTGCATTTATGTTGATGATACTTTATTGATCATATGATGTCATAAACCACATTAAGTCTGTTTAAGATTCTTAACCACCCAACACAGTTTGAGACGAGTTTGTTATGATCTGATCATGCAGTTTGAACGAAGCTGGTTCAATTTACTCACGCTATGCATTCTGAGTAATGTGATTTCTATCACTGTATACAGAATGTACAAAGCTTCTTTAATTGCACCCCTTTGTTTTCTGGCTAATCTATATGATGATACAACATAGTTGATACTTGACTCCTATTTCTATTAATTTACTTCCCTTTCACATTTCTATTTTGCGTCTTGTTCATGAAGACAGTCAAACGAAGCTACCATACTTCTGAGAACAACGTATTATCTTTAAAGCAAAAAAAAAGTCTTATTGTTCAAAATGTCAGTTTGTGAGACAAACTAACCCAGCGAGGCAAAGGTTGAAAATAAACTTTAAGTAGGCTTGACAAAGTCAGTTGGTTTCACTTCAGAAGTAAGAGCAGTTACAGACCCCTGTTGCAGGCAGTTTTTGATAACTTGTTTAAGTGTTTAAGTAATTTGAGGTAGTTTATATGATGCTGATATGTGATTGCTTGGTGGGTTATGGTAATGTGGTTGGTAAGCAGGTCAATGCAGTGTTATCCCAGATGGTTGCTAAGCCATTATTAGGCAGTGGCTGGGCTATCCTATCCTATGCTATTGCAGATGGTTGGTTAGGAGTTACTAGCATTTGCATGATGCAACATGTAACATAAGAAGAGTGTCCAAAAAACATTTGGCTACAGGGTGTATACTGACTGTGTTGGGATAAAAGGTAATGATACTTCATATTACGTAAGTCATATAAAAGAAAATATACAACAACAGAGAGATTACGTGATTAGTGGAGAGGACCATTTTCTTAACCCTGAGACAGAAAGAGAGAGAGATGGAGAAAGAGATGGATTCATTTTAAAAACATTGCTTAAATACAGCTTTCGAAATGTCAGAACATGTGTTGTAGACCAGTTTTCTCTAAACTTGTATGTTTATATTACACAATGAAAAAAAACATAAGCACATAGGATTACTGCTCCGGTAACAAGCTCTACATTCTGCAGTTCTTACACAGAGTGATTTGGCTGTTTGCAGAGCAAACAGCAAACGCAGCAACACTCATAAAGATAATGCTGGATGGCACATTAAAGAGAGCAGAATTATCCGGACCGGACTGAACTACTGCAGCCCCCTCACACATGCTCCGCTCAACACACACCAGCAAGCGCTCGCCTGCATAAATTATTGAAGATAATTATCGCAGGGTGGGTTACTGCCTGCGATAACAATATATCCTTAAGCAGAGGGAGGGAGGAGGAACCCCAGGCTTTTTCCACTGAAATGTCACCAGAGCATTTTCTCCTCCTTTCGTCTGAGGAGCCTCATAGAAAATTCTCTGGTTCTTACATCAGCTTTTCAAATGCGTGGATATACTTGAAAATCTGCCCTTTCCATAATATAATACACTATTTAGTGAGTCTGGCATAGTGGTTTGAAAACAGTGCAGAATATCCACTGCATACCTGCAAATCCCACAATACACTGCAACAGCTAGTGTTCTAAGGTAGAACTGCAAGTGATATAATAAAATCATGGTCTAGATTTATATAACCGCTACTGTGTAGTAAGCCCTCCTTTCTGAAAGAGGTCTGTCACTCTACCACATATCCAGCCAACTAACTAACTAACTAACTAACTAACTAACTAATTGACTAAATGCCAATTTAAATGTAAACATGCAAGCAGATCCTATTTACGAACCAGTCACAGTAAGCAATTAGCTTGAAACTCATTATGCCTAAAGCATGAAAATAGTGTTTTTGCTAAAATGAAAACTGACCACTAAGAGGCCTTACTGAGGAGCAGACTTTTTGGATAGTCATATAGGCAAGACTTCTTGCTAAGTTTTTCTCACTCAGTCAGTTACTGTGTATTCAATTACAAGTTATTTCTTAACTTATATAAGTGTACATTTCTTGCCAGTAGACATCCATGGGGAGGTCCCAGGCAGTGACTGCTCACTATTCACTCAATTAATATTCAAGATTTATTTAGTTAAGTGTTTAAGGGTTAAACTCTTTAACTGACTTCTTTATTTTTTAGCCTGTGTCAGCATTCACCAGCCAAATCAAAGCAAATTACATTTCATGAATCAACATTAAACACGTTTAACATTTAAAGAGTCAATGCAGCAACCGCATAAGGCAATTATCGTCTATTAATGAGAATGTACAGGACTGAGATTTTACCATCCTCATTAACCTCCCCTACAAGGTTTGTCTACAAAACACACACTAACATATCACCATCATGTCAGTCTCAATGCAGTGCTGAATGATCCGGCTCTGATTATGCCGACTCTGTGGTGGCCTTGTGGTGGTCCTGACCACTAAAGAAACATTCTCTTATGTAATAGTTCTCAAAAGTAATCTTTGCAGCAAAACTGTTCAAGTTTCAAGTTTGCTTCTTTTTGAAGAAGAACACAGCTCTATCACATAAACTGTCGACAAATTGGGCAACTACCTTAATGAGGACAAAGTCCTTTATATTCTTTACATTCATAAACTTCTTTCTTTGTTGGAATGTTTTCCCTGCTGTGATGTTGCCTAATAGAATTGTATATTTCTTACTCTTGAGAAATACCCAAAGATATGTTAAGATTTTGTTTTTATCTCATCTTCATCTGTCTGTTCTGCCCTGCTTGAAGCTGATGAAAGGGACAAATTGTCCATTGTGTTCTGTGTAACAGAAAGTGACTACTGTTGTTACATCAGCATATAAAATTTTCATCCCTGTAATAGTGTTACAGTGCCCCAGATTTTCCAATACAAAGAACAGCTATTAGAAGACCATTTATTTCCCCTGTAATGGTGTTCTATATAAGATTCCTGATGTGCCAAAGCAGAAAACGATTGTAATTAGGGAAGCAATTTAAATGCAGGGCGTGTAAATGCCAAAGGGTGGAGGATTGTCACATCCTGCCTTGTCTTGCTCCTGTTTGTCTTCGTTTTCTCTCTTTCTGTCTCTGTGTCCCTTTCTTCTTCCATATTTTTAATCCTTCCATGTTATGTTCCTTCCTTTTCGTTGTCGTGTGCCAAGTGGTTCTGTTTGTTTTGGTTTATAGCTCCTCCTGTCTCCGCCCTCTTGTCATGTCTCTCACCTGTCCCTAGTTTGTTGCTCTGCCCCTTCCCAGCTGTTCCTTGTTAGTCCTTGTGCACTTATATTCTCTGTTGTTCCTTTTGTGCTTGCTAGGTGTTTTGTCTTCATGTCAGTTGTTTTGTATCCCTGTTTCCAGTTCTTAGTAGTGTCTTTTTTCTTATGTTACTAGTGACTTTGATTTCTGTTTGTTCTAATTGTGTAATATTTAAGACTTGCACCTACTCCCTGTCTCCTCATCTCTCCTCGTCCCAAAGATGCAGGAGTGAATGACATGTACAGTTGCTGTATTGGGTGTGGGTACACTAATAAAACAGCAAGAGTCTAAGTTCTCTCTGTTAGAGCTGACAGGGAAAACGGGCAAAGTGTTATAATTCTTAAAAGATGTCTGTACAAACAACCCCAGACTGATTTAATAAAAATAATAGTTTTGGTATTGTGAGAACGTGTTATCTAAAAAGAAAATGAAGGTTTAGTTTAAAAAATAGCTATATATAAAATAATAAATAAAATAAAATAGCAATATATATTTGAATATTTTATTGCCCTGGATATTTAAATGCACTCTTATAGAGGACCACGGTGACATACTATAAAGACTACAAGACATGAAGGTACAGGACAGAATATCATTGTGATTAAGGCAGTCCTTCACCAAGCTAAACTGAGTTGGGCTAATTTGGTAAACATGGGGTGAGATGAGCTGAATCAGTTTGAATTTGTTTGGGTTGGTTTGATTTGCCCTGAAGAAGGCAGTGTATATTGATTTGCATTGAATAAATAAGTCCATAAATCACTCCAAATCAAAACTAAACCAGCCCAACATGGGTTAGTTTGGTTTAAACAGCTAGTAAATACCTGGCTTAAAAAAATTAAATGGCTTTCTGTTAATTTGATGAACAAAGGGTCCGTCCAACACCCTCACTTCAGACATACCCTACCACAACACAATTAACTTATTAATGGTATATATAAAGTTAATAATTAATATGAATATTAATGGTAACTACAGCCAAAAAACACTACACTGCAGATGCCATAACAAACAAACTCCATTCACACGGAATGTGCTTTTTGCTCTGCGGCTGGGCTGTAGATTTCATGAGCAACAGACCTTAATGCTCTACACATTGCTTACCCATGAGTGGATTCCAAAAAACAGTGCAGCTATCCTATCTTATCAAGTTTGCTGATTATGGGCTCATTTCCAACAATTATTAGACTCTATGGAAGAGAGAGACAGCTGGAGGTCTTGTGCAAGGACAACAATCCCTTAATGTCAATCCCTTAATGTCATCAAGACAAAGGGGATGACTGTTGACTTTTATACACCAGTGGTATGATAATAGAAATAGTGCAGCCTTGAAGTTCCTGGGAGAACACATCACATTGTAACAGCATTTCTTGGTGCCCAAATGCTTCCCTATTAGTGATGAAGTAAAAAAAACAAAAAGCAAAAAACCTTTGCATCTTAACAAAACTAAAGAAGGCCAGAATGAGCACACCCATCCTGAATAATTTCTATAGATCTTAACCTACAGCATCACTTCCTGGTAAAGGGATAACCACAGACAAGAAAGCAGGTGCCGATTTCATTACTGGGCCAAATTTGCCAATAAGGACATCTACTCTAAACAGTGACTAAAGAAGAAGCCTGAGGTATCAGACAAATTCTTTCTGCCGAGATTGATCCTGCCTAGATCTCCTCCCTTGACTGGATCAGTTTGGTCCAGGTTTGGTTGGAATAGACTTGTTTAGTTGGTTTTGCTGTGGTTTGAATAAAAATATGGCTGGATTTGAAAATGAAGATCTGAGGAGACAAATGGTCAGTCCTTACTCTCCTCAGGGAGTACAGACGTTGCTGCACCTTCTTGACTAAATGTGAGGTATTCAAATCCATGACAGATCTTGGACAGATGTGGACTCCCAGAAACTTTGGTACCATTGATTAGAGCAGGAAAATGACAACCGGAGACAACCAGAGTTCTTTGCTTGGTTAGAATGGTTGTGCTCAGGGCCAGGTTGGCTTTGGTTTGAATTGGCTTAGTTGGAGTTGGTTTTGACTGGATCGGTTTGTGCTGTTTTAGGTTAGGTTGGGTTGGGTTAGTTTGAGTTGGTTAGGTTCACGTTGGTTTGGCTTGGGTCAAGCTGTTTTGGATTGGATTGGTCAGCCCTCAGTCATTATTATCAAATAATCAGATAACATTATCCAAGACCTGTCAGTCCTCTATATGAATATAATGTTTGCTGTTTCTAGAGGCTTATATTAATTAATATAATCAAGCATTTAAGAAGCTAATGGCCTGTCACTGTCACTAAGAAATACGTTAATCATCTACCTAAATAAACCATTCATCATCAAAACCATTTTTATGAAACAGTAAACAGTCCTAGCTTTCTTATTTCTCATTTTATATCATGCCTTGCTTAAGATATCTTTTCATACAGTTTAGCACTGCTGGTGAATGTCTCTGATGGCAGGAAGCTGTCTTTCAGTAATGAGTAGTCTTCACCACTGTTTGGAACATCTTCCTGTTAGTCACAGTGGAGCTGCTGTACCATACTCTGAAAGAGTTGGTCAGTATGCGCTCAGTGGTGCAGCAGTAGAAGTTTATAAGGATCTGAGGAGACAAAGCGTCCTTCCTTAGTCTCCTCAGGAAGTAGAGATGTTGCTGCGCCTCCTTAACCAAGTGTGTGGTGTTGAGATCCATGACAAATCTTTGGAGATATGGACTCCTAAAAACTTTAAAGCTGGAGACCTTCTCTGCCTCAGTAGCATTGATTAGGACAGTAAAACGTGTGCGGCTTTTGTTTTCCAGTAGTCCGCAATAGGTTATTTGGTTAGGATGGTTGTGCTCAGGGCCAGGTTGGATTTAGTTTGATTTGGTATAATTTGGGTTAGTTTGGACTGGATTGTTTTACACTTGGGTTGTATTTGATTGGGTTGGGGTAGTTTAAGTTGGTTTGATTCATATGGGTTTGGTTTGGGTTATGTTGTTTTGGATTGGGTTGGTCAGCCCTCAGTCTTACCTTGTGGAGGATTTCCCATTATGATGGACCTTTCAGTCCTCTTTGTGATAATGTGTACTGTTTCTAGAGGTTCACATCTATTAATGTAATCCAATGTTCCAGAAGCTGGTCTGTCATTAGTAACTACCTTATTCATCTACTTATAGATTTAAATAAATACTAACAAACTCTGCACAGGATTCCAGCAATTCAAATTTATTTTTATGGAAACAGGTTGACTTGACAGCCAATCAAAATGTATATATGATCATGGATATACAAAAAAGTTTCACAATGGCAAGATTGGACTGCTTCAGTTATGCTTGCATTGGACTGGGTTGGGTTTGGTTTGATTTTAACTAGACTGGTTTGTTAACAGAGTTAGGTTTGTTTGTATTGGATTGACTTTGATCAGGGTTCTGACTGATTAGCTTGAACTGGTTTGGGGCTTTCTGGTTCTCTGGTTGACTCTCTGTAAATGATCCATATAAGTCAGCTCTGCTGTCACATTCCAAGCCATGATATGTGCTGATCCAAAGCTTTAGCCACAGACAACTCACACACAGTCAGACACACATGTACACAGTGTAGATCAAAATACACACAGACATAGGAATCAATGCAGTGAACACAAGCACACACACTCACCTGCACACTCACATACACACACTGAAAACTGAAAAATTGGACAATGTGCACAACAACACCTAGTGAGTTCAGCTGGACTTTGCCAAGAGGATTAAAGAAACTCTTCTGAGGTTCATACCCTCCTTGTCTGAAAGATCCTGATAAGACAGCGTCCAGAGGAGGGCTGTCAGACTGAGGGCTGAAAACTGACAACTGCTTGTTATGTTCCCTCTTTCCCTTCTTTCTCACACTCAGATTTTTCTCTTCAGCTGGATAGAGCACCGTGAGACACCGCGTGAGTTAAGTCACTCTGGAGATCTTTTCTGCTCCACACATAAATCCATGTCCAAAACAAGCAAACATAAATGTATTTTTTGACCCAAATGTCCTAAAGGTCTTGTCCAAATGGTGGTGTGTATTGCATTCACATTACATATATTACACATAGGTCCAATCCATGTATATAGCAATGTCAGTGCCAGCGCATGACCATGTTTTTATTTCAGGAGCACCACAGATGATTGTGGGATGAAAAGCTATCTTCCAGTGCTAGGGGAAAAGCTACAAACTACAGTTTGAATGAGCATGTTAAGTACAATTTACTTTACAGGGACATAAAGACTTGAGTTTTATAACAACACACAGTTTTATTAATAAACACACAATAGCAGTTCCTGGTAAATGTAAAAAATTGCCAGGGGTAGAACTTGCCCCATTCCTTTTCAGACTTCTTGAAACTGTGTTGTTTGTGTACCACATTTAAACCATGCTGTTTATTGGTTGGTGCCTGATGCTTCCCTCCTCTAATCTCCAACTGCACACACTCTAACAATACACAGTGCAGGAGTGCATCATTAGGAATCATTCTCAAAGTTGTCAAAGACAGCACTGGCTGCAAGTGCCCACTGTTCCACCCTGCTCAAGGTTTTTCAAAATGAAGAATGAGAAAAGAGAATGGAAATGAAAAAAGTTAGGCTGGAACTAATTTAAAATAATTTATTAATAATTCACACAGTATAGTTTAAAAAAAAATCTGTGTGCTTCAAATCTACCAAAACTATGTGGTTATATTGTTAAAATTTAAAGTTAGTTACTTTTTTAGTATTGTAGAATTTTTAGAATTTATTCACAACAAAGGTTCTCATCTATAAACTGTTGTAGGAAAACAATGAAGTATTATTTTGTTGGGTGCTTCCTCAGACAGTATTCTGCAATAAGAATAAAATGTGATTTGCTCTTTTGGAATACACTGGAAAAAGTGGATTGAGGGGGAAGGTGGCAAGTGACATTTAACACAGGCCACAAAATAAGCCATGGGGCGCACCGTCTATACGTGATTCGGATTTAGCTGACCCCCTATGCTACTGCTGCAGGAAAAGTCACCTGTACGAGTTTAGATTAGACTGGACAATATAGACAGAATTTTATATTGCTGTTCTATTTCTTAAGGTTGCAGTATAGCTAGCAACAAATTAAAACGAGGCCTGTCAAATGATTAAAATAATTATTTGTAATCTGTTGCATTATTTATGTGTAGTTATTCATAATTTCAAATTAAATTTTTGACAAAGAATTGTTTTAAATGTAGAAACTGTGGAAACAGTGCCTTTTATTATTGATATATTCATTGACAAGTAATAATGTATATACTGCTTTTATAAAATTATTTTTATTACATGGATTTGAAGAATTTGGGCATTAAATGTTGTGATTACACCAAAGTAGAAGCATTTTTCAATTTTAATTTAAAACATCTAGTAAAAGCAACAATAGCTGTATGTTATTAACCAAAGCTGTAAAGCACTGCCTTGTACTTGTGCTGTAAAGCAGGACCTTTATGACCTTTGGTTCAAGAGAATACATTTTTATTCACTTATTTAGCATGATAAATGGTATAATAATATGTTGAATACATTATTTAATATGGTGTATGTATTGGAGCTTATTTAATACATTTCACAGCTTTCCACATTTACTGAACATTCTGCCCATTTGTGTCGTTGGGGACTTTTGTATATATAATGAGGGACTCCAAAAAAGTCTACACCTTGAATCTACCTATTCTCTGATTAAGATACATCTTCCTATGAAGTCTTAATTTGCTCAAGAATGATTAAAGATTTGACCTCATGGGAGGATGGCACTGCAGCAGAAAAGTGTTCATTGTCCGACACTGGTTTCTCTATCATTACCTATGCATACGCTACTGGCTAAATACCCTACTGGACATCTTTTATCTTTTTTTCAATGGAGTCCCTTCATTTTGCTTAAACAATGTGTTGTGTTGAGGCTGTCAGTCTGTATGCATCCTGTAGTGCTAATATGAGGGTGTGGGTCAAGGTTGGATAGTGGGGCATTCATTAAAAGGAAAATAAAATGAATTACAAAATATGGTATTTTTTCTCCATCTCTTTGTTCGCAGTTCAGGTTTACCACCGTTTAATTATAAGGATGGAACCCATGATATAACGTAGGTTGACAATAAGAACCTCCGTATATGTAACATGAAGTCCAAAGTTCATAAGGCTACATTTACACAGCAGGTAAAAACAGCCCAAAGCTGTCTATCCAACATTAGTCTGAACTGATCAAACTCCTAAATTGACCTAACATGGCACATTCAACCAGAGGTAAACAACCATGACTGCTAACTCATACAGGTCCACCAGAGGTTTTAGTTAATCTCCACCAGCGTCATATGAACCATCACAAAATTTCAGTGGACGACAGCTTGGCATATCACCCAGTGATCCAGTGCTTTTATGCTCACTGTAAAAAGAGCATGTTAGTCTGGATTGCATTCTCTGTCTATCTCATCTTCTAACCTATTTAATCCTTATGGGTCTATCCCGGCATTCTATGAGCTAAAGGGAGGATACGCCCTGGACAGGCCTGTCCATCACAGGGCAGACACAGAAAGACATATACATCCATACACACCTAAGGGTAATTAAGCATCTCAGATTCACCCAGACTGTGGGAGGTGACCCACATGGACAACAGTAGAACATGCAAGCACCACAGAAAAAGGACATGAAACGCCCTGCCTGGGAATCAAGCCTAGGTCCGTCTTGGCACTGAAAATCTGAGATGTCATTTCATCTTGACCAGAGATTGGTCAAATGCTCACAGTACACAACCAAACCCATATGATTGGTTAGAAGGCTTATTTGGATATTGCACCTGTGTATGCAGAAAAAAACATACTATTGCTTAGATCATCTCAATATCAACATCTCGATAATGAATAAGAAGCGATGTGCATCGTGTAGATCTAGTTTGGGTGGTGTGGGTGAGGGTTTGGAAGTGAAAGGGAGCCCACTTCTCCCAGAGAGAACAAAGAGTGAGTGATGAACAGAAGCCCCCTGCAGAGCTGCTCTCCTCTACTTAATCCCTCTATTAGAGACTCTTTCATCACACACACCTCATGACTGTCAGCCTGTCAGGCATCTCCTCAAACCACCACTCTCTCTCACACTCACACGCACTCCCTTACCGCTCACTTTTCTCCTTCTCTCTTCTCTCTCACATGCGTGCACTTTCTGCTGTCTAGCGCTTTGGCTTGCTGCAGAAGTGGAGACGTTTCTATGCTGGGAGCAGATTGGGTGGTGTGTAGAGTCAGGGTGACTGTCAGCATTTGAATTTTTACAAATTCAGACAAGTTTTGGGTGCGGGATGTTCATCTACATCTTTAGCACTTGCTCAGCTTCTTTATTCAAAATAATCTGAACGAATGACAGTCTGGAAGTGGCTGTGGTGAAGACACATCAGGCCTGCTGTATGCTAGAAGTCAGCATTTGGCAAAAATCTCATACATAAGTATGTTTTTCAGCAGCCAAATGGGGTTTTAGTCAGACATAGAAAGCTGTGGCATCAGTTGTATGTCAGGGCTCCATAAGAGCTACTGTACAACTGATACAAACAATGCAATATACAGTGGCAAACCATGACACCTAGAGCAGGGTCTTCTGTTTGGAGTATACACCCTCAGAAGGGTGTTTCAGATTGCAATGCTATTTGGAAGGAAGACAAAGGTTACCAGGAACAATAAATGATGATAAATTTAGACTGATATGGGCAATATTTATTGAGCTACACATACAGAAGTAGTGTCTCAGTATGGCATCAGGCCACCATGTTTGCTAATGCAACATGAACACGTCTAAGCATAGAGTTGTAAATGTTCCTCATGGTGTCCTGTGATAAATCATGCCATGCAGCTTGAATATTCTCACACTGTTCCTGCAGATGTTCTGGTAGGGTTGGAGGTGAGGTGACACCAGATCTTTTGGACGTGTGATGTCTGACAACAACCCATTCATCTTGTCGCTGACCACGGTGCCTCCACACACGTATTCCTTAATAATTTACACCAAAATCTATGTTTTTGAGTGTACATAGTAAATATTAAAATTTGGTCAAAAACTTTTACGATAATGCTAACTTCTGGCAGCTTCACTCTGGCATTTTTGCACTGACACTTCCTGATGAGTTAGCCTCTTATTCATATTCTTATTGTTTATTTTCCAGTTTACTTGAAGCATACAGCTGACATTTTAGCATAGGCCTGGGATCAAACTGCTGCCACTATTTTCTGTTTCTAACAATCCTTTCATTGGGCTGCCATTCACACTGATTCAATGACATTAGATGTATACAAGGCCCAGAAGGTTTCCAATCTGGTAAAATATACACTAATGTCTGTCAACCTACAAACAAAACATATGGGCTTTACAGCTTTAAATTTTAGTGTTTAAAATATAATGGCTAAGGAATCTATACCAGTGTTAGTATAGAGCTGACAGACTCAAAAAAGTCTGTCATTGGGGTGTCAAACTAAGATCAAGCTTGTCACAGTTTGGGACTTAAATGATTACATGTTGTGTTGAGCACAGATATAGAAATTCCCAGCTGGATAGGAGAAATGCTTATTGCATTTATTTTTTTCCACTGCTCCTGTGCATTTCTTCTCATTTCTCTTACTTTTACCTGCCTGATGACTTATCAGAAATGAAATGGTATAGGGGATAGAGAGGCAGCTGTAGTAGAATGAATCTGATTTGCTGCAGAAGTACACTGCACCCTCCAAATTGATTGTGCGGCTTCATCGCTTCACGGGCCAGAGGGCCTAGGAGTGCCCGTAATTGAGAGGAGAATTAGCAAAGTCTTAAATACGACTGGCTGATATGTCATTACCCATAAACTTGACCTTTGGTGACCCCCTTCTCTCCCAATGGGACAGAGCCTAGCGAAGGCATCCGAAAGGACGCAAGTAGTCAGGCCGTGCTTGAGTGATTTCATGAAAAACTCATCATCTATTCATCACGCAGATCAAACACACCAGCCGGCCGCAATTATCGGCCAGGGAAATCGGACGAGACTCGTGCAGGCCAGCCATCCACGGATAATAACCCAGAGATTAGAAAAGAAAACTTCTGACTGCTTCGTACACACCTAGCCTCAATTTCTGCCTTATTCTGACCAGTTCAAGCTAGAAAGCAGTATTGTAATTTTTGATTTGTAATTGCTCATAGCTTTTCCAGGCAAAGGCCACAAATAATCCATTTCTTGCACAAGAGTCCAAGGAAGAAAAAAAGGAAAACAAATCAGCGCTCCCTGAGCACACAACGAAAGAGATTCGTGATTAATTTCTATTATATTCCTGCCATTATCAAAAGAGACCATTTTCAGACATCATTTTGCTCCTCTCGCCCACTTGTTTCTATTGCCACTGTCATACCTGATGATATTACGATGCTGCTGCTCATAAATGATATAGTACAAAGGGGTCTTTCTCCACAAAGACAGATTTGCATTGCTGATATGCATCAGGAGAAGATACGACAAAGTTCGTCTGATTCAGATTGAGTCATGTAATTAAACTGAATGCGATCAGAAGCTCATACAGTACAATAGAGCCTTCTGAAGTTGACAAGTGAACTGTTCTGCAGGTCAAAACCAATTTCCCCAACAAACAATGTTCCTGAGAGAAGTTTTCCCAGCAATTACTTTACCTCCACACTGTCTGGTAAAACTTCCATGACACTAGCACCTCTTTAGTGAAAATTCACAGGACGGTTCTATACAAAACCCTGCCAATAAACCAGTTGTACACATTTGCAGGTCAGAAAATAGTTAAACACTGCTCTGCATGCCAATAAAGGGGATTTGATGAACAAGAATGAAAAAAAATATACCCAAAAGATACATGATTGATATACAAATGTGTTGTTTCGTAGCTATTGCTGTGGTGTGCAACACTAAACCATATAAATTCTGGTTGGATTTGCTATAAAACCCTGAGCTTTGTAAAATGCTATTCTATAACAATGGACATGTTCTAGGAGAGCTGGATACATGGCTACTTTTTTAGCCAACTAAAACTAGGCAACAATTTGACAAAATTTACAACAACAGTTTGCAAAACAGTATGTTTTTATATAAGGTTGATCGCACATTCTGCCTTCCCATGTATTAGTCATGTGCTAAAGTTTCCTATGAGATTGAGTAGTGTTTATTGTTCCACCTCACAACAGTAGCTAATAATGCGTGTCTGGGCAAAGTATGCATAGTTAAAATCAGACATTTGGCACAAAGTTTCAGTAGGACTAGATGCATTACATTGTGACATTACAATATCAGTCACACTCCACCAGGTAATACTGATGAAGCCTTTACAGGGAGTACATTTTGACAATGAAACACAAAAGACAGATGATTTATTAATATCTAGTACAAATGCGGCCCTAAAATAATTACAGCCGGCAGGCTGTGTATCACTTAAGCATATGAAGTCGAAATAAATAGACACTACAAGACATTTAATACAGCACCAAATGTAATAACATTTCTGGATTTCCACAAAGTGGACTGCAATGAGATTAGGATGTCCCTAGTGCATGTAATGAAAAGCAAAAGATGCTCAATTCAGAGGGTAATGGATTATGGCACCACATGGACACAATACCATAAATCTAAAATCTCTGGACACCAATCGATGGCAAAGACAAGAGAAAAACATTCATATTACATCAACTACAGATAGTTACTTTATAAAGCATTGCCATGAATTTGCTGTTATATCAATAAAACCCTTGTTTTTACCATTTTGGTAAAAAAAAAAAAAGCACCCAATGAATTACTTCAGTACTAAGTCTTTTAAACCACCAACAGCCCATTCTTGTGTATACACCATAACACACCTTTTTAAAAATGATTTCTCAGTAGTAGTATTATAGGGTTGGATACAATAGTAAGTGCAAGTTCAAAACTCCTAATTCATAACATATTTGACAGTAGAAGTAAGTAGAAAAGTTATTGTTCTGTGTACAGTATTACTTAACAAATTGCAAATCCCCCCTTGATGCAATGCTAATGCTGTTTAGTTTGATGTAAAATGAAAGCAATGCAAGGGACTAACTAGATTTTTTGAGTGGGATGAATGGATAGGATCCAGCAAATTTACTTGGATGGCAAAAATCATATATAATATAAGTGCTGCTGAATTAAAATGACAAATTGAAAGGCAAAACAGTGTTAATATACATTTATTTGTTTTAGTCATCTGTGAATATACTGTTAAGACTTATTGGTAACTTCATCGACAGTAAATTTCCACCATAAAGCAGAATCAATGGTTTATTGATGGTGGATCCCTGTCTCCCATTCGGTAACTAGGTTGGCCATGCTTCATTCTGGGATGAAAAAGGTCACCCTGGCCAGCAATTGGCTAAGCATCTGAAGCTGCATTTTTGACATTTTGTCTGGAGAAAAAAGGTCAGTACAGAATTATTGTAATTTTCTCTAGTATAATGCTTGTTAACAGCATTTGGTCTTGTTACATATCATACACGTGTGCTCACACCAATACATACCATGATTTGCTGTGAAATCAAGATTCTGATTCTAATTTTGATTCTGAAATTTTACATGGCAGGTAAAGCGAACGTAAACATAATTAATTACTTAACTCTCTATATACATTATGTAACTTGAATTGCAAATCTGCAAAAAGTATTAAATAAATAAATAAATTAAAGAATAAATTAAGAAAAGGTCTAGCAGTAGAAGTGGCAGACAAAAATTATTAGTTAATAGTGAAAGCATGTATTATCTCAGTGATACTTAAATCTGCAAAATTACAATCATTGAATTTAGTTGAAAGTATTTTAACGAGTTATGACACGTGATATTTTTATCATAATAGTAATATTAACACTCCTTAAAATAAGCATATGTTTTTGTGTGCTTTTACAGTAATAGAATGTTCAGCAGAACAACAATAACCTCTCTACATTTCTATAGGGTTAAAAGTAGGCAATCGATATTTCCTTGTATAGCTCCCATACTCCAGCTCAAGCTGCGTTTTTATAAGCGCTCTTCAGAGAACAGGCTGGCTGTAGCAGATCAGGTTTATGTTATGGCCCAATATGGAGGCTCCCTACTGGCCAAGGCCAGATGGACCATGGGAAATCTCTAGAGGCCCAGACACATATAATACAGCAGTGCTACAATAGAGCCAATAAAGACGACTCCCCAGAGAGCTAGAGTTAGAGTATCACTTCATCTCATGACAGAATGCCATTCAAGGGTTAGCATGCTGGGAAATGGATGAACATTTGAAGTGATAGTTTGTCCAAATATCACATTTGTCTTAAATGCAGTCCATCCTGCCTGGTCTCAAATGCAGTCCGTTCGCCAAAACACTTTGACATTTAAAGTTTGCCTTTGCATTTGTTTCGCACGGGAGTAACAAAGCTGACATGCAATAAAAGCATTAGTGTCAAGTTGTAAAGTGGTCAGAAACAGATTTGCTTAAAATGATTTTTCGACCCTGTATGGCATACAGTTATCTATTTCAAATGGACAAATATGTGACTAAAATTCAGGTGCTAATGCTAATTTAGCTATGCAACTTTTGTCCAGCCAGTTTATGAGTGCCTTTGCATTTTCAAGCAAGTTGTAGTTGATGAACTTGCAAGGGGTGAGATGGTGAAAGGGTGTCTGTCCTTCTCTGGAGACTCACACACATCTCCATTGTCACCCCAGTCTGATTCTATGAGGGTCATTAAAGGGTGAAAGGGAGGGATCTGATAATCTGTGAATAATGTTAGGGGAGTGTGTGTATGTGTGTGAAAAGGAGAGAGTCAGAGAGGGGAAAAGAGGAGGTGGGGGTTGGAGTGTCTAGCTAGCAGCTTCATCAATTTTTTATTTGCCACTCAGACAAATGAAACACAAGCCACCCAGAACAAGGGGACCTTTCTGACACTTCAAAGGAAAGCCTATGGGTGGTTCTCCTATTGAAGCGGGGCAAGACCCCCACCCTATTCACGGCTGGGGGGCGGCCCCAGCCTCATTAACCCTTAAACAGGCCTGGCATGAGGCAGCCTAATTACCCCACACCCCACGCCACACCAGTTTTGGTTGGGGGGGGGGTTGTCGTGGAGGGGGCTGGGTAGAGATGCTTCCGGAGCGTTCTGAGGAGCATGTGGCTTTAATTGAAAAACCAGATAACACCTCTTTGCTGTAATTAGCTTGAGTGCAACGCCTCTCATTAGTGTAGTTATGATTAAGGGTGGGGGAATGGGTGTGTTCTCTGTATACACCAATGATTATGAAAGAATGAATGGATAGCAAGGTCTCTTGGAATGTGGAGGAGATGCAGATTATTTTTTTCTTAATTGAAACGACCAGTAAATTGAGTTTAATTTACACAAACTTGTCCTATGCTTCGTTAAACCCACCTCTGCTGTTTCTAATGGCTCAGCAAATTAATTATGCAAATCAGTTTCTGCCTCCCTTCGCAGCCTGGCAGCTGATTAAAAGAATAAAACAAACAGGGGACAGTTAACACAGGGCAGACACAGAGGAACAGATGACAAATATTGATGATGAATGGAGTTATACGGGACTTTGAAAAAACTAGACACTTGGGATGAGTAAAAAAATGCCTGTTAATTAAAAGGAAAAGTATTTTTCTCTTAGTGATGGTAAATGGATCTGTAAAAATACTGTCACTTAATTTTATTTCTTAGAACTTACTGTAATTCAGCAGTTCCAATAGTTAAGCTATGTGTTACATAGGTGCCTGATTTAGGGTGAAAGTGGTGGTGGGGAGGATGAGGATGTTAACTAATGCTAATGTGTGCTAAATATTACTCAGCTATAATCTTTTGTTCATGCGTGTTTTTAGTAATGTATGGGTGTAATAAACCGGTACTACATTTGTTGCATGTAACACTGTGGAAGTTATCTGTTGCAAATCAGAATTTTTTTTTACATAATTAAAATCTTTAGAAGTCATTGTTTTGAGGTAAAAAGACGTCTGTCAAAAAGTTATGCTGCCGTCAGAAACAGATTATTGCTGGCAAGCATTGTGGCAGGCCTTATTCCTGTTATCTCAGCAGCTTCTAAATTTCCCAGATTCTATGTTAAAAATGCTTTATGTGAGACTGAAACAAATGTATGAATGATATGCATTAACAAATGCATGTTATTGCATTTCATCATATATTAGTTCAGGTGGACATGCTCCACTTGCTCTATTGTTCAGATACCAATAACATGAGTATACTACTAACCGTTACAACAAATAAATTAAAGCAAATATCTGTCACATGGTTTTTTTTTATGTTTACTATTTCTGTAAAATAATAACAGCAGTCTTCAAATTCAGTATATGTATGGTTTATTTACATGCATACATTACATTACATGCAATTAAAAAAAATCCATTAAAGTTTACAGAATGTTGGCAAAGATTCTAATAAGTCTAACAAAAAAAACTAGCAGACGATTAATAAGTTGAACATCACACTGTTAGGAAAACAGGGTGTGTTTTTGTTTTTTATAAGGTATTACTTGACTGTCTCTTTGTAGGTGTCACAGAGTAGCTTGACCTTCAGAGTTATTTCAGTCATTCTGTTGTAGCTAGTGGTGTAAGCTATGATGCTATTTTATTTGTATTTTATGTGAATCTGATAAACCTGTAATTTTGGCTAATAGAGAATGCTATTTACCAGTGCTTAATAGGTTAAATGAGACTTTTGCCACCATTCTGTAAAGCTTGTCCAGTCTCACAATAGTAGCTACCTGTAGGAAAGGATACAACTTGAACATAGCTGTATAATTTTTACAGGGCCATGCCACACACGTCATCATACAAACCTGATTCCAAAAAAGTTGGGACACTAAACAAATTGTGAATAAAAACTGAATGCAATGATGTGGAGGTGCTAACATCTAATATTTTATTCAGAATAGAACACAAATCACAGATCAAAAGTTTAAACTGAGAGAATGTATCATTTTAAGTGTCATTTAAACTATGTTCAGGTTCTAGAACAACATATGCTTCCATCTAGACGTCATCTCTTTCAGGGAAGACCCTGCATTTTTCAACAAGAAAATGCCAGACCACATTCTGCAGCAATCACAACATCATGGCTACGTAGGAGAAGAATCCGGGTACTGAAATGGCCAGCCTTCAGTCCAGATCTTTCACCTATAGAGAACATGTGTCGCATCATAAAGAGGAAGGCGACAAAGAAAGCTACAGTTAGAGGCCTGTATTAGACATGAATGGGAGAGCATTCCTATTTCTAAACTTGAGAAACTGGTCTCCTCTGTCCCCAGACGTCTGTGGAGTGTTGTAAGAAGAAGGGGGGATGCCACACAGTGGTAAAAATGGCCTTGTCCCAACTTTTTTGGGATTTGTTGACGCCATGAAATTTTGAAACAACATATTTTTCTCTTAAAATGATACATTCTCTCAGTTTAAACTTTTGATCTGTGATTTGTGTTCTATTCTGAATAAAATATTAGATGTTGGCACCTCCACAACATTGCATTCAGTTTTTATTCACAATTTGTTTACTGTCCCAACTTTTTTGGAATCCGGTTTGTAAATGTCACATGGTGTTATGTCATTTTATCTTCAGCAATGTTACCATTACTGTTAAATGTCATTACAAATGTTATAATGTCAGATATCATGATACAGTATGCTGAGAAAAGCTTGGCATATGATGAATAAATGGTATGATTTGTTACAGTGTATGACATCTACCATGACACGCTTATGGCATTGTTAAGTCAATACTACATGTGAAGGTGTCATTTGTGGCAGAGCATAGATAGGTCAACTCCAGAACATGCAAGTCAGTCACAGTTCAGTAGTCCTGCTGTGATGAGACTATTCCAAAGTCTGTGAAATTCCCACAAACCCACAATTAGTTCTGAATTCTTAATGCTAAGATGATCTAAAGGACACTCAAAGCATCCAAAGCAATTCAACTTAATTCTTCATTCAAGATTAATAGGGGTTTAACACTGTCAGTGACACTCCTCAAACGTGGCTCCCCAGATCTGACACGGTTTAATTAGTAATTCAATGGATGATGATGATGATGGTGATCGCAAAATTAAAGTCAAACAGTGGTACAAATTCATAATATCTTCAATATTTTCTGTAAAAATGTTTCTTTTTTCTATTTCTTTTCCATCTACCAATAAAATAGTGCAGGCAAAGTCCAGAACAAGCTTCCACCCATTATACAGCAAATTAGAAAAACAATCGGTGATGTAGATTCATTTTTCCCACATTAATATTTGATTCGTGAGATTACGGCAGTGGAGAGCAGGTCGTTTGCATTCAAAAGGGAGATGTGGTGCTTTGTTCTTTTCTGTGGGCTTATTAACTGAAACACCATGCAGGCTAACAACACGTGACACCACTGTCTGCATCGATTTTCAAACCTCCATGCTAACCCTGCATTGGAATATATGATATGGGCTGTATTAATACAGGGCTTTCTGATTGGCATCATGTGTATGGGGGAGTCTTTTTGTTTTTCCTTTTAATGCCACAGTCAGTGTGACCCTTTGTTTTATTAAAGTATTGAGTGTCATGCCACCGGAGAAGATACTTAATGCTAATTAAAGGTGGACTTGAAGCCAGAGTCTGATGCTGAATGCCAGTGACTATGCAGTAACTGACTATTAACATAGCCTTTGGTAAAAACATCAAATGTACACAGTTTTACACTTTTACTGTAAATTCAGCTGATTAGCTAAAACATGTTTAATTTAATTCTTCAGTTTTGCACTGAAACTATGAGACTGATGTCCTAGAAATAGTACCAAATCATATTCTCAAGGCATTATGAGTTGCTACAGGAGCAATCTGCATGATATTTTGTTTACAAGAATTCAAAATGAAGTAAATGATCAGCTGACTGTAAAGAGTTAATAATGCCTCATATAAGGCTATGTATTGTGTCCGCTGGAATTAGCATGCTAACCAGCCTTGTGTGTGATATCACTTTGTACCTCAAGGGGTGATGATGAGTCACTGTAGCGTTGAATTGAAGCAGTCCAGCTTGAGAGGATAAAGAAGTAATGCTGCATCAGTGGTATATTATTAGCTCTTGTCAATCATGTGGAAGATCATGCTTCTGGTTAGATTGTTTGAGGATCCATAGCCAATGAAAGAAGGATTAAACACAATGATGGCTGAATCTCTTGGCAAGAGCTCTTGGCAAGACACCACATTTAGCAGAGAATAAAAACTAATTTTTTTAATAGAGGCAAAAAAAAACGTTAACATTGTTATTGCTTTTGGCAGGTACATTGATAAGGTGCAATGCTGAAACATCCACAGTGTTTCTTCAAGATTAGAAAAAATTAAGGGCTGGGGAAGGAGGAAGGACTGCTCTTTTTCTGGTGATACCTTGCACCATGCTGTTCAGAGTATGAATTTAATGGGTTGCATCACCTTACAAATTATTCCTTTCAATGGAAATTCCATCAGTGTTTAGAAATTTCTGCTTAGTGAACCAAAGGTGGTGATGAAAACCTGATGAACATCCCTCACAGAAAGTTATTAAATTATTATTATTTTTATAATATGCTGCTTGATGCCTAAAACATTGCTTTGTGATAGTTTTGCTTCCTGTTTTTAGCCTAAAGTATATTTTTAACTAATAAAAATTAATTAATGGTAGAGATAACATGACAGGCATTGTAAGACTTGTGTTTTTACACACATTTTACTATTATTAACATTACATATAAAACTCAAAGATGTGTAGATTCACTGGTGGGTATAGATAGTAAATCAAATGGCCAATAAATGTGACATTGATTGAGTCAGTAAATTAAATAAACCATTTTACATAAACCACTCTGAACGATTGCTTGCATGACAACAGCTGGATTATGCAGGACTTAGGCAGAAAATGGGGCAATTTCACTTTAAGTAATGTTAGGTAGCCTTGATTGGGTGATGTCTGACACTGTAGGACTAAATTCAGGCTTCTATTTTTACCTGTTCTTATAGACAACAGAATAAGAATAAGGCATGCAGTTGGTATGTGGCTATGTAGGGTAAAGGCTTTTATTGCTTGCTATGTTATCCTTGCAGCTCCAGTATAAGAATCAAACTTTCAGACACCAAACATCTCTTGGCTGAGAACTTGTGGTGTAAGGTGGAAAACTGTGTACATTTTTTTTAACCAAACTATCATGAGCCTACAGTAGCTCACATCTGAACACAATCTTTATTTTACATGTCTCTCTCTCTCTCTTTCTCTCTCTCTCTCTTTCTCTTTTCTCTTTTCTCTTGGCCTTGGCGATTGGCTTGGTATTATTGAATGGTTGCTGTTGTGGAATCATGTTCAGGATTGTTGCTGAAAATAGGATGCTGTTGAGCAGGTACACACACGGCCCAGATCATATAACCCAGTTAATGTATTATTTACCAGTTATTCACACTGCTGCACTGCTATGCTATTGATTACCTGTGTTCAAGAGCTGGAGCTTAGTCTGCCTTAGCCTTCAGCTCATATGTTACATGTAGTTTGAGTCAAAAGTATAGAACTAAATACATACCTCACTGTTTTTCATATATAATCCTGCATTTTCAGCTCTGTTGTTGTGTTGTAACGTGCCCTGGGGCAGAATGCCTGTTAGAGGTTGATCGATAGAAATGGTCAGGTAGAAAAAGAAAGAATTGTTATGGGAGTTAAAGGAATAGTTTGGTGAAGAATCCAATGTAACCAGTTCCCCCCTTCACTCCCAGTGTAGTCAGTCAGCCATGACTTGATTGGTGTCTGAAACGTGCTTCTTTACTTCAGTTACTGAAGCTACAAGGCTAATGTAGCTATAGAATAGAAAGCATTTAATAAAAGTTGTAAGCAAGAGAAAGGAAAGAGACAAAGAGGAAAAAAAGAGAATGAAGACCATGAGAGGGCAAAAGAGCAAATGAAGAGAAAGGGTCTGTGAAGAAGTATAAGAAAGACATAAGTCAATAAAAAAGAGAGAGTGATAGAAGACTACGAATGAGATAGGAAAAAAGAGAAACAGGATAGAGAAAAACCAAGAGATGAGAACGAGACAGGGAGGGAAGAAAAACAATGAGAGAGACTGAGGAAAGAGAGGGACAGAGAGGACAAAAAAACAAGAGAATAGAATGAGAAAGAGACTGAAGTGAGATCCCAGTATGACAAAGAGAAAACTCAATGAGAGAGTAACAGAACAGAATGAAAAAAGACGTGAGTAAAACAGACGAGTGAACAGTAAGAGAGCAGAATAATAAAAGAGAGAGAGAAAGGACTTCTTCATGCTCACTGTGTATGATCAGGTGAATATTTGTTCAGTGATACACAACCAGGTTGCCCCATTGAGGCCCACTGTTGTTGCAGCACTGATTGGAGGTGCTATATATACACATATATACATACAACTCAGTGTTTTATGTGTGTGTGCATGTGTATTTGGGGCAGGTCTGTATATCAGAGTGTGTGTGTGTGTAGCCGCTGTTCACTGTCAGTTCCTGAATGAATAGATTATGAGCTGTAATTAGACGGTACATGGAAATCAATGTGCTCATGGCTGAGCGCTGGAGGCGAAAGAGGAGATGAGAGAGAGACCCTGCAGCACGCGCACACTCTCCCTCTCTCTCTCTCCCACCTCTCTCTCTCTCAGACACACTGGGAGCCTATGAGTGACAGACCCCGGGCAGGCATGAGAGAGAGAGAGAGAGAGA
Organism: Prochilodus magdalenae; assembly: GCA_024036415.1. Lineage (NCBI taxonomy): Eukaryota > Metazoa > Chordata > Actinopteri > Characiformes > Prochilodontidae > Prochilodus > Prochilodus magdalenae. The sequence continues at coordinate 2,477,590 of JAMWET010004488.1, forward strand.
GAGAGAGAGATTGTAAGTGAATTGTAATATCGCCCTATATTATTATATTATTATTATTATTATATTTGTAAATGCGTACTAAAGTAGTCTCTCTCTCTTTCTCTCTCTTTCTCTCTCGCCCTTTCAGTTGCTCTCTCCCTTTTTCTTGTCTCACTATTTCTCTCTCTCTCATTTTGCTCCCAGTGCTCCTGCCTTCTCTCTGTCTCTCCATTCTCACTCACCCCCACAATTTATTATTATTATTATATTATTATATTATTTGTATATTTGTTAAAAACCGTAATGTATGCATTACTGTTAAAAGGTGAAACATCTTGCATAAGAGTGTGTTCATTCAGTGTATGTGTGTGTGGTCATGTATCACCTTCTCTTTGTGAGATTTGTTTTTTGGGTGAAGTAAAAACTGATCTGTTGTTTACTGAGGTTTGATTTGGGTTAGGTGGAGCCCACACATACAACACAATTTACACACACATACACCCCAGTCCTGTTCCCCCTCTTTCCTTCTCTCTATTTTCCCACTTTTTCCCCTGCAGCCATGTTTTCTCTGTGCATGTGCCATGGGCTGGACCTGCATGTGATCACTGCTAATGAACATATGGGTCTAGCTCTGATCACACGCACGCTTCATTCATATATCACACACGCATGCAACGCCTCACTGAGCCGTGCTTACAGCCTCACACCCCTGCGGTGTGTTATTCTCATAATGTGCCATGAAGTTCAGACAAGAAAGGGATGTTAAATTAATGAATAAAAAGACAGAAAAAGGGAACATTTCAAGTATTAATCAACCATTTAAGGCCTGATAAAGAACCTACTAAATCCAAGTAAGTTGGATGTGGAAGAACAACTGGGAGTGGGCGTGAAAAATAATTGAATCTGTGTCATTTTGGATGATGTAACCTTACGGAAATGCTATACAAAATACCCTGCTATAATATACGGTTTAAACTTTTTACCATGGAAGCAATGTTACATGGTCACACTATTGTTTTAGGTTTTAGCTTTTAAACTGTGAAAATGAATTGTATTATCTGTCATATATGTATCTCTACCTCTCTCTCAGTCAGGCTGACCTCAACAATGTTTTTATATATGTTACATACCTTACTGCTTCACACTTTAACACATGGTACTCTTTGTCTGTAGGCCCCCTAGTGGCAATTCCACTGGCAGTTTTCTTACACTTGGTTATTTTTAATTATAGCTGTATTAAAAGTTACTAGGACAATGCTGACTGTATGAATTTGGCTCTGTGTTGAGTTGGTAGTGAGAAATGAAATGCTATAGAAGACACTTTACACTGCTGAGATAACATGGACAGCACAATTACTGCTTTCTTCTTATGAAGAAGGTTGTATGAAATGGCCACAATAAAAATGTAAGTATTTAAACGCAATAAAAACACCTTATGCAAACACATGCTCAAAGATGTACGTTCAGTTTCTGGTATGGTAAATTATACATCTTAAAAATATATTTCATCAGCATCACTGAATAAAAGCTCCACTTCCTGGTAGACAGTCAGTTTTATGGCTACTGTGAAATTGGGTTAATATATGGTTTATATATATATACTGAATGTTCTACTGATCGATAGTAGCCCTCACCGCCAGTGTATGTCATCTGAACCACAGCTGTGGAGTGTGTGTGTGTGTGTGTGTGTGTGTGTGTGTATGTGTGTGTGTAGTGGGCACTGATGATGTTTGTTGAGCTGAAAGCCCAATCCCCACCATTTAGCCCCGGCCTGAGAGGATCACTCTCAATATCTCAGACGTGACTGGACAAATTTGCACAGAAAATGGTCTGAAGGCCATTTTTGTCCTGAATAAACTCTGTTTAAACAGATCATCATTGCAATGAAGCCGCGACCCATCAACGTCCGTAACCTCATTACACACAGGCTGGGGGATCACGGCAAGTGTGTGTGTGTGCGTATGTGTTCATCATGGGCTGAAAGTAATTATCATGTTCTGATCAGGTGGCTTAAACACACATTTCATAGAAAATGACACAGCCTGATCCTGACAGATGAAGATGACTTGATTTGAGATATCAACCAAAGCCTGGCAGGTAATAAGACTGCTCTTTTAGTTTGCATAGTTGGCATAGAGTGTTTTCTACTTAAAAAGCAAATGTTCTCCAAAGGTTTTAACTTCACACAAAGAGGCATGTTTTACCTGTAACACAAGTATGGTAACCTTTTCAATCTACTTTGTCTACCAAGTGAGATCTGGTATTTTTCGAAAGTTCTCGAATTGTGAGTTGTGAGTGAGGGATGCTGGTACAGCATCATGTCTCAGCTTCCTAAAGAGAAATCTGGCTTTTAAAAACAAGAATAAAGTAAAGAGATGAAAGTACAGGCTACAGTTTGTCACCCACAAAAAAAGTGGGTTTGATCTCCGAGTGGTGGAAATGAACCTGCTAACTACCTGCCAGTATTGAAAAATAGACTACTTTTGGTCCCCAACAATAATTACTTAGTTAATGTAGTATTTACGTTTCACTTTTCTTTTAGCTGAAATGTAACCAATGCAGACAAACCTATAGCAAACTAAATCAGTTGTTTTTGCCTGGAGCCAGGGCCAAATATGCAGCTTCAGGCTCAACAACCTTGTCTCCTCATTCCCATACACCAACCAGTAAGGCAGCCCTACTTCCAAGTCATTTTCTATCTGGCATGTACTGTATATTGATTATGCTTATTGTATTTGTTTGTCTGTTGTATCTTTCTATAGATAAAAGTATATTGCTCATTTAAGTGAACAATTCATTAATGTTCAGAGAATTTTCTCTTCAAGGCTTTTACTATCAGTACATTTCTTATAGAGGGTATCAGTCTTGCATAGTAAATTCCACTGTTTGCAGAATGTATGTATGGTGGTAAATGAGTTGGTGTGAAATCTTTTTATTGGACCCATCATCCCTAGCGGTGCCCCTGAGGACTGACATAGGACTGAGGAACCAGCAGGAGATGGAATAGTGGTGGGGACTGCAAAAGCATCATTCTGCGATTTCAACATACAGTTTGCTTACTACTAATTGCTTCCATTACCTGTCAGTAATTGGCCTCATAGTCGCCTCAGTGTGAAAATAAAGAAACAAATATCAGATTGATTGACTAAATTGGGGTAAGTGGGGAAAACTGTCTACAGTTCATTTTGGACCAAAGTATCGTTTTAATGATAAAGGAGGCAAGGGTCCCGAGGCAAGAGCAGCAGTGGTTTAGATCATCACGGTGATGGTTCAAATAGGGGTTTGTGTTTGGATCCAAAGCATTGTGGGTAGACTTTGGGGCTTTAAAGTGAAGGATCAGAACACAGATAGTGAAACACTGGGTACAGTACAGAGCATGCACTGTATATCTGTGTGTGTGTGTGTGCGCGTGTGTGTGCGTGTGTGCGTGCATGTGTGTGTGTGTGTTTGTTTTCCCCCCTCTTTCTTTTCTTGTTGTCTGAATGACATCAAAGAGTAACTCTCTCACTGAGCCTTTGGCATCTGCCTTATAGTTCCATTCTCTGTGTGTGTTTCAAGCAGAGAGAAAGCAGAGGAAAAGGGAGAGGGCGAGAGAAAAGGGAGAGAGGAAAGTGAGGGGGGTGAGAGAAGAGAGAGGAAAGAGAAAGAGAGAGTGAGAAAGAGGGGAAAGATAGAGGGGAGCACAGAGAGGAAAGAGAGAGAGGCATATGAAAGCTGTATTTGAAAGAACTGAAGCTGTTTGAGATTGTGTATGTGTGTGTGTGTGTGTTTGTGTGTGGGGAGGTGTGCAGAAAGAACCTGCTTCCAAACAGTTGTTGGTTTCTCTACATGATGTTAAAGATGAAACCACAGCGATTATCAGATTATCAAACGTGAACTGTACCTCGATTCTGATTCTCCTAGTACACTAACACAGTGCTCTGACTCTGTTCTTTACGTATACACACAAACACAAACACACACACACACACACACAATATATATATAAATGCGGCAACAGGAATGCCTGAGAAATAATTGTAACAGAAAAGTTATATTACATACTTCAGTTTCTGAATCATTTTTCATTCTGCTATAACCATTATTACCATGTTACAAGATGCCAGAAACTGTTACAAGAAGTCTCATAACGTGCTTCAGAGCAAGGGCATAGCCGTGGGTAGGCTTGAGTTGGCCAGACTGATCACAGGCCTACCAAGTCAAATGGGTATGAATATTTAATATGCTGAATATTTAAAGATAATGAAATTTCCATTTCTTTTTCTGTGAGTGCTGCCATTGTATTATGGACAATCAAAACATTACAATTTCTGTCAAGCTCTAACTTCTTTTATCAGCCCTTCAATCCCAACCTAGCAACCATTGCTGTCCGCCATTACCTCAAGGCTTTAGTTCACTATCAAAGCATAATTTTTTTTGCTTTTGTTTGAAACTCCAGTTCCAGATAAAATATGTAAATGGGGTTTAAAAGTAAAAGTTTAAAAGTGAGATTTTATCGTATAAGGTATGCCATTTTCTACACATTCAAAGGTAAAAACAAAATAAAAAACATTTTCATAGTTAGTTGTCTGCAAATTTGCTATAATACTTTTTCACTATTAAAGCTAAACATTTTGCCACAATGTTTTTCCTCAGTTTTGTGGATCTCAGCTGCGTGATTTTTGACTTAGTTAAGTCATCTTCATTGGGTCAGTGTGCCTATACATGAGACAGAAATAGGATAGGTAGGGTGATGACTGCATTGCTGTTTGCCATAGGCTATAGTCTAATGTTATGACATTGTGGGTCATTAGTGCATTTGGAGATCTGAATGAAAAGATGTCCTGCACCACTCCTTCAAAGACACTGGCTAATTGAATCGATTAGTCCATATATCGCCTGCTTGTTATGTTACAAGAGGGGAAAAAAAGCTCGAAGTCTTGTTAAGTCCTTTAGAAACTAGATAAGCAAAACTAGATATCTAGCGTTTCTGACTTTACTGATAACTTCACTGTATTTGGATCCTCTAATGGACAACATATAATATGGTTAGAGTTTTTTCTAATCATGTATCATTAAATGCTACACTATATTGCCAAAAGTATTCACTCACCTATTCTTGCATTCAGGTCCTCCAATCACCTCCATGGCTGCATGTATAATAAACCAGGCAGTTAGGCATGCAGACTGCTTTCTACACAAATTAGTGAAAGAATGGGTCACTCTTAAGAGCTCAGTGAATTCCAGCATGGTACCGTGATAGGATGCCACCTGTGCAGTCATGAAATTTCCTCACTTCTCAATGTTCCACAGTCAGCTGTCAGTGGTATTCTAACAAAGTGGACAGCAACTCAGCCACAAAGTGGTAGACCAAGTATATCGACAGAGTGTGGTTGGTGGATGCTGAAGCACATAGTGCGCGGAGGTTCCCAACTTTCTGCAGAGTCAATCGCTAAGCTCTCCAAACTTAATGTGGCCTTCAGATTACCTCAGGAGCAGTGTGTAGAGAGCTTCATGACATGGTTTTCCATGGTCGAGCAGCTGCATCCAAATCTTACATCCCCAATTGGTGCAAAGTGTTGAATGCAGTGGTGTAAAGTACACTGCCACTGGACTCTAGGGCAGTGGAGACGTGTTCTCTGGAGTGACAAATCACGCTTGGCAATCTGATGGTTGCTAGGAGAATGGTACTTGTCTGACTGTATTGTGCCAATTGTAAAGTTTGGTGGATTATGGTGTGGTGTTGTTCTGTCAAGGTGTTCTGGTGTGTTGAGGTCTGGGCCTCATCCCTTTCCTTATGGACCTTGCTTTGTTCACTGGTGCAAAGTCATGTTGGTACAGGAAGGAGCCGTCCCCAAACTGTTCCCACAAAGTTGGAGGCATAAAGCTGTCCAAAATCTCTTGGTATGCTGAAACATTAGGAATTCCTTTCACTGGATCTAAGGGGCCCAGCATAACTCCTGAAAAGCATCTTCACACCATAATCCCACCTCCACCAAACTTTACACCTGGCACAATGCAGTCAGACAAGTACTGTTCTCCTGGTAACCCCAAACCCAGACTTATCCATTGGATTGCCAGAGGGAGAAGCATGCTTTGTCACTCTAGAAAACACATTTCCACTGCTAAAGAGTCTAGTGGCGACATGATTCACAACACTGCAATTCACCCTTGCATTGCGCTTGGGAATGTAAGGCTTGGATGCAGCTGCTTGGCCATGGTAATCCATTCCATGAAGCTCTCTATGCACTGTTCTTGAGCTAATCTTAACGTCACTTGAAGTTTGGAGGTCTGTAGCAATTGACCCTGCAGAAAGTTTGTGAACTCTGTGCACTGTGTGCCTCAGCATCCTCTAATCCTGCTCTGTCATTTTACATGGCCTCCGACCTCATGGCTGAGTTGCTGTCGTTCCCAATCACTTAGAATACCACTGACAGTTGATGGTAAAATATTAAGTAGTAATGAAATTTTACTTCTGGACTGCACAGGTGCACCTAAATTCAGTTATTTCGGATGGGTGAGTGAATACTTTTAGCAATATAGGGCATGTTGTTGTGATAAATTATTAAACTTTTCTCAGTCTGCTGTAAGCAAAATTAAAGAGTGTATAGTAACTACATGCACTATATGATTTAAACTCACTATATTATCTAAATCACTGTTTTTGTTTACCAGTTGTTTCACCCCTTCTTACATAGTGATTTGATTTGATATAGAAAAGTTTGTAATAAAACAGAGAAACAGCAAAAATGACTCTATTAAGCATTCAGTCGAATTAAAAGGAGACTTCACCTATTACAGAACCACACACACACACACACACACACACAAGCACACACACACACACACACACACACACACACACACACACACACACACACACACACACACACACACACACACACACAAACATGTGAACCAGTGCAGGAGATGGCAGAGAGAGATGAGACAGAGAAGAATCTCCCGTTACACACAGATACTGTTACACTCAAGGGAGACAGCGGGACGGAGAGAGAAGGGGGAGGAAAGAGGAAAGGGAGGGAATAAGATAGAGGGCAGGGTTATGGAGTAAAGAGAGACAGAGAGGAAAAGGAGGGAGAATAGCAGGGCAAAGCGATGGAGAGGGCAGAGAGAGAGGAAAAAGAAAAGAGGAGGCAACTGAAAGAAGAGACAGAGGACAGAAGAGAAATGAAGAGACTGTATTACAGGACACTTAGAACACAGAATGAAGCTACGACTGATCTGCACATTCACATACACACACACACACTCTCTCACACACACACACAAACATATCAGATTGGGCATGGCAAATATTTGATTCTGAAGCATTTTTTATAATATTAAAGCTGGAACTGTAAAATGACTGTATGCCTTTAAAATCTTGTGGCTCTTATGAAGTGGCAGGCAAATTGAAAATCCTTGTCTGGCAACTCAAAATTCATCTAGATCCCTATTGGAATGGGATTAATTTTGCCAGAGGGGGGCGGTTATTGTAATAAGTATGTAATTTGACTGGCCAAGAATTTCTGCAATTTTTCTAATTGCCCCAATGAGCCTGGGTTAAAAACATCAACTAATGGACATTCACATTAGCATTGTGCGACAGGTGCCCACACTTCACAACAATAATGGGACAATGTGCATCTAACTGGCATATAGACTAGCATTAGGCTAGCAACGTGGGTTCATTTAACTTATCTAATGATGCACAGCAAACAAAACAAAAAAAAAAAACACTGCCTTGCAAGTACTTTTTATTTTATTTCCTTATTCAGAATTATTTGACATAAATTGTCCATCACCAAAAATGCATTGTTTTTAGGTCACAAAAAGAATATAAAGTGGGGCTCTATGTTTTTCAAAGCCAAACCCAGTTTCTTGTTTTTCTCATTCTAGCTTAAATGGTGCCACAAGATGCTGGCGAATTGGAAACTTCAGCCTCATTGCTGTCTATTTCGTTTTTTTTTTTATGTTATTGAAATACTAATTTGAGTACTGATCTCATGGTAAAAAAAATAGCTGCGCCCAACTGCACCACTGCAGCCTTTGGCAGTGCACCGTAGTCCTGCGTCATGCACCTGTTGGCAATGGTGCTGGCACTAACAAGGTGACTCATGGAGGGCATCGTAGCACATGCGTGCATGTAGTCCTGCGTCATGCACCTGTCGGCAATGGTGTTGGCACTAACAGGATGACTCATGGAGGGCATCACTTCTCACTCAGTGTCCATAATCGTGGCTGTTGGATCAGTCAGGTACAGCAATAAGGCCCGTCTCTGCTTATGGTGCATGTACGGCCAAACATGAATCTAGAAGCGTTGGTTTTCGTAAAAAGTCTCACCTACCCACCAAGCTTCATTCCTGTTGGTTGATTCCTTTTGGGTGCAACTATTTGTGCAGCTATTTTTTTAACACTGAGTGTATTACTGAGCAGACTAGGGACATGGCTTTCATTCTCGAAATATTAAAACTACACAATATCCCCAGGTAGTACTAATCCCACTCGACTAGGCCTTAGGATAGCATCTTTCAGTCGTGGTTCTAGAGGCTCACTGCCCTGCCACTTTTTAGTGTCTCCCTGCTTTCCTGCTCCCAAAACACCTGATCCAACTAATCAGCTGATTACCAGCCCATCACTGGGTTTGAAGTGGCTGTGTTAAAGCAAAAAAGAAAGTGCAGAGAGAAGGTGAATGTGGCTCAACTTGGAGGAAGAAAAAGGAGGTAGAAATGGATAGAAAGTAAGCGAGTGAGTGAGTAAGGGAGGGGGAGACTAAAAAGCCTGGTTCAATTAGCGTCGTAAAAGAAAATACTTTGTAAAAGGAAATAAATGCTGCAGCAAGGAAGAAGATTCATGCTCTCAAATAAACTGGGAGCTGCTGAATTTTTAATTGGAGAGAGGTCCTAATTACGGTCATCAGACAGCACTTCCAAACACATTCCACTTCTTTTTCCTCCCTCTCTCTCCCTCTCTCTCTGCAGCAGTGGCAGTAGTAGAGTGTTGCTCCAGCCCTCAGCCCTTAGTGTGTGCTTCCATTTCATTAATATTTGATGAAAATGGGCACGGCTGCATCAGCTGCTGCCTCCATTACGCATGCCGCTGTCCTACGGCCCGCTACATTAGCGCACATGCACGGCAGTGTGTGTATGTGTGTGTGCGTGGAAGGGGGTTTAAAAGGTGGGGTGGCGTCTCGTCAACCAGTCCTGTCGATTGATGCTATTAGATGGTCGAAAAACACTCGAGTGTGAGCTATAATTGAGCTGACACCAATAATGAAACCAGATAGTGTCTCAGAGCCGTAGCCAATATGCTAAAGATATTGATGCTCCTAATAATTCTGGGGGACTTGTACAGGATTAAGTGAACAGACAGCTAGAAGCTTAGGCAAGAGACTTTTACAAAAACACTGGCTTATGCTGTTGGCATGCAGTAACAGTAGTAGTCTGAAGCAGTATGGCTACCCTGATCATGGTAGACAAGACTAGCACACAGTGAAGTAAAACACTAGAATGCTAACAGCTAGAATGACTCTTGAATGTATGAACTTTTACATTCATGCAATTACATCTCAAATATGATTCTCAATGTGTTTCCTTCAGTAAAAAATAATATTAACATTCTTTAGGGATAAATTTCAGTCATAACTTAAAAAGCTATTAAAATGCTATACTGTGAAAAAGTATTCACCCGATTTATTATTTTTATACTAATTTGTTGCAGTTAAACGAATCAAATAAAATTTCAGCTTTTAACTGATTATATATCCATTATCTGAGAAAATGTCCTGTGAATAGCTGTGGAAAAAGTTTGGTCCACTCTTCTCTGCATAATTTTAATACAGCTACATTTGAAGGTTCAACGTCTTGGGGTAGCTCAGGAGATAACACAACCACCCAAATATTGTTGGGATAGCTCAGCAGATAACACCACCACATGTTGGAGACTGGGATTTGAATCCCAGTCTGGGTGACTATGCTGTGCTACACCAATAAGAATTCTATGGCAAGACTCCTGGGACTACACTGGCCTACCTGTAATATGATTAACCTTGTAAGTCGCTCTGGATAAAAGCGTCAGCTAAGTATTGGAAATGTCTTGTCGCAGCATCTCATTGGGTTCAAGTCAGGTCTTTGACTTGAGTCACTTCGACACCTTAATTTTGTTTGTTTTGAGCCATGCAGAAGTGCAGTTGCTTGTGTGCTTTGGTTCATTGTCATAATTGCGCTTAAGCTTGAACTCGAACTGATGGGCAGAAATTTTGCTTCAGGATTTTCTGATTTCTGAGAACTTATTGGTGCATATGGCAAGTTGTCAAGGTCCTGCAAAAGTAAAGCAGCCCTAGACCATCAGTCCACAGAATACTAACCCAAAAGTCTTGATACAAGCATTTGTGTTTTTTTGAGGTCAGCATTTGCGCCTTGCAACTCCCACGGATGTGAAATCCAGGAAATTCTAAAGTTCACTTACTTTTTCTTTCAACTCTGTTGCCACATGCACGATTTGATGTGTCATACGACTATATACAAGAGCCAAGCAGACAGCACAACATGACAGCACAATAAATCTTTGTTTAATACTTTTGATGTTGATAAGATTTTATTTCATCCAAATTTGGTGCCTCTGTATTAATCTATTTACCATAAATAGTTCACACAGTGACATCTGTTATCAAAAAGTGCTAAAAAAATCTTGCTGCTTTCGATACGACAGTGGTTTCTGTGTGCAAAACAGAATGTGCCTGCATACAAAATGTGACAGACAGTTCAGCTCAGTTGTGCAGCCTCTGTGAGGCACATCGGTAGTGTTAAAAGTTCAATGTTTTTCAGCATTTTCTGCCTAGATGCTGGTTGAGCAAAAATATGGCATTGAGAAAAACTGTCAGTTGCATTTTGGTTTTGAATGACTTAAAACATGCTGTTGAAATACATGACATATTTATAAAGGTCCTCATAAGTGCAATGGGGAGAAATATTAAGAGGCATATTAACAAAATACATTTCATATACAGTTATTAATGCAAACAAGTTAAAGATCTGCCCAGAAGTGCCATGTCTCTTCAAATTCTTTAAATATTCTCCAAGTAAGAAACAAAACAACCCAGACAAATATTTAAAGAACTGCCCTTGCTTGCCTGAGAGGATGCCATTATTCATAATTCCCCCTTTAGAAATAGACTGGTCAATAGTTGGTATTCATGTGAGACCTGCAAGACAAGCATGAGACCAAGAAAAACATAAAATTATGTTGGCCTAACACAGCATTTCACAATATCACCACCTTACCAACAGTCAAACATGGTGATCACTATAATTGACAAATTTGGTTATCTATCAAAGAACCCTGCAGGAGAATGTCCTGTCATTAGTCTGTGTTCTGGAGCTCTGGAGCTTTAGGGTTTTGTACAAAACCATAGCAAACTCACTCCTAAAGACTCAAAAGAAAGAAAATAATAAGGTTTTGGAGTGATCTAGTCAAAATGCTAACTTAAACTCCAGTGAGATGCTGTGGCGGTATATTCAACGTACAGTTCATGTTCAAAAGCCCCCCATACACAGGCTAAAGCTGTTCTGCTAAGATGTTTAACTGGATTAAGCTTTGGTTAAGTTTAAGATTAATAAAATTAAAATTTGGGTTTACAGTTAAGGTAAGGGTTAGGATTAGAATTAGGTTTTGGATTGAGTTTAAGGTTTAGGTTATGGTTGAGGTTAGGATTAGAATTAAGATGAGGGTTAGGATTAGGTGTTGGGTTGAGGTTAGGTCCAGGGTAAAGGTTGGCATTAAGGTTAGTTGTAGACCCAGGATTAAGGTTGTTTTTTTGGTAAGGTTAGGTTTTGCTTAATGGAAGTAACACATTAAGACTGCTTAATTAAATATCAACAATGTCTACTTAATGTAAGTAATGCATCAACAGTACATTAATATTTACTTTAATATTTAGATGCTTCACTACTGTGTGTTGTAGATGTGTTGCTAATACTCTGTTATGAGTTTAAAAATAATCTAGGGCTGAGGACTGAGGCGGTGAGATTTCTGAACTCACTGATGCCACCCATCATCTACCAGAACTAATCTCGAGCTATTAAAATCTCAGTTATTTGAATGCTGCTACAAGATCACATTTTTTATGTACAGTTCAGAGTTAACAATGTTTGCACTTGAGAAAGCATTTAGTTGTTGCTTCAGGTCACAAAGCAGTTATTAATTTTAGATGGTCAATTATATTTCTCAACTAGTGATACAGGTTTTATAGAACATTTTTTCTTTACAAAGGAAGTAACACAGGTGTTGCAAAGATTTAATCACTAAAAATATTGAAATAGTTATGAGAAACATTGCATACGGTACAAATTGCCTACACCATAAACAATTTTACCTGCTACTTAAAAGAGGTTGTAGCCAGTCTAATGCTAAATTTGCTTGCCTTTATTTAGCATTACTAACTATCTATTTGTATTTACACATTTGAAATTTAGGTTAATGAATTACTGTTTGAATCAGATTCCATGGTTATGACAAATATGTGTGGCAGCCATTATAATGCGCCTAAGATTGTACCCTATAGGGCTACACTGTTTTATTCTTCACGCTTTGCATTGTTGTGTTTCCCAGACATGTTGTCCCAGTGAGAATAGTGAGGAAGCTTTTGCTGTATTGATATCACTGAACACTGGCAGGTTTGTGTAATATCGCAGATGAAAGTGTGTGATTAGGTGTGTGATAATGTGACGTCCTCTCTGGTGAAGCAATTAACATTAAGAAAAAAACGCATTGAGTCATTTGGGGGGGAAAAAAAGGTGACAATATGCCAGATGACACGTTTCAACCAAAACATGCTGGAGGGCTAGAACTGACAGAGCACATCATCATGCCAATACTTATTTGCAGCAAAAAATGATATTATGAATATGAGTAATAAGAAACTGATGTGCTAATGTCCCTGGAGCTGAGTTCAGTGAGAATGTGAATGAGGTTTAGTGTGTATAAGCTATAAATTTGCTTTATCCATTATAACTCAATATAATGTAAGGAATAAATACGAGGAAGAATCTGGGAGAGAAGTAATACTACTACCCTGGTCTGAATTCAATAGGACTATCCATGCTCCACACACAAATGTGCTGCACTCACTTCACACCTTGAATTTTAATATTTTTAATGAAGTTTTAAAATGCAAAATTACTGTAATGAAAATATGAATAACTTTTATATATTATATTAATAATATATCCAAAAATTAGCTAAAGAGGCCTGTAGAAATGGGTTAACTGGGCGTCTATGTATCTCGTAAAAATCTATTAGCCTAACAATCAGTTTAATGCTAAGATGGGGTGCTTGGACATCTAGTACCCAAACAAATGAATTTACATAGTCTGCAAGTCGCTCTTGCTCCAGTGTAAGTATAAAGAAGAAAGAAGAAACTTTGGAGACCTTATTTTGGCACATAAAACACATTTGAGGTAGGGAAAACTGTGTTACTATATCACTGTGTTGTGGAGTTGGTCTGGTAAGACTGCTTGCTGGGTAATGAATGTATTTCCCTCCAGAATCTCAGCCCGGATACTGTGATACTGAGCAGACACATACTCACTGCCATTTCTGGCCTAGTTTGGTTCCCGTAGTCCTACTACACCCCACCACTCACCCCCACCGATGCCCCCACCAAGTCCCCCCACCAAGTCCCTCCACCATGTCCCCCCACCCTCTTCTTCACTGCTGAAAAAAAGCCACTACGTCCTCCTCTCTCTGCCGCGCTCTCTTTCCCCCGAGGGCCCTTCCACTTATTACATATTCGGTGAGAAAGAGAGAACCACGACCCCCTCCCAAACCCCCCACCACCACCCTGATCTCAGACATGAAAGCAGAGACGCGGCCCAAGCCGAGATGCTTCTACCGCTCACTAGGGAATGGAAGTAGAGAGTGAGCTAGCCAGGGATGATCGAGGCTTAATAACACTTGGCCCAACCTCCGCTCACCCAGCCAGGCCCTAGGGGGGTCGCCGGGTTGGGGGTGTTAGGGGGGAGTCCGCTCTGGGACAGCAGGGCCACGGGGAGGGGCGACAGGGAGCAGCTGAGTGATCATCCAAAACCAAAGGTGATTTACGGGGCCAGAGAATGTCAGGGGCCGCTAATCTAACATGGGACACTCTGCCTGTGATACAGCACAGTGCACGGATGGGAGACGGATTTGGGAATGAACCTAAAGTAAGTAGAAGAAGAGGCAAACAAAGGAAAGAGAGGTGTGAGTTACAGATCTAACGTAAGGAATGAAAACATACATGAATGATACAATGTCAAATAAAAAGAGCTAAATATAAAAAAATTACAAACCAGAAAGCCAAAAACACATTCTGAAATTTTAAAGAGCATGACTGTTGCTATTAAAGTGGACACTTTACTTTCTCCTTTCCAAACTAATGGGGTGGTTGTGCCTTTTTAAATGGCATGTGGTCTGATGTAAGCAGATTTTGCTGCCTAAAAGTTTCCATCTCTGTCAACAAAGTTTCAATGCTTCATAACAAATACCACACAGGAAGTCAAGGAAAACTCTGGAAAATCTGGAAAACTGAATTTTTGAAGTTTTTTTTTCAACAGTTTTTAAAGACATTTTAATCGTAATTGTGGAGGTTCTAAATTTCTCCACCCTTGTTGCTTTGTTAACAGTGGCAAATTACAGATGATTATTATGACTGATATTTCTATGACCAATAATATTACCATTATGTTGTACAAGATGCTTGAGTGAGGAAGAAAAGCAACTGCTTAAGTATGGCTCAAAAACATATGCTTCAAAATGATAAAAGGAAATAAAAGGGAATAAAAGGGATTAAAGGGCTGTGTAGGTTTTGTGATGTAAGTGATTTGCTTGGGCGTGTAGTTGGACAACAAGAAGTGGATCTGTTGAAACACTTGTTTCAATGTAAGACTGGGGAAGAGTTCCAGTTATACTGGGAGGGGTTTTGGTTGTGCAATGTGTCTTGGAGAGACAGGTAGATTTACACTACTATGATATGTGACTCAAATGCATTTTAAATGTGCCTTGGGTGTGTGTACACTGTTTAAAGCCTGATTAAATCCTGATCCACCAAATTTAATCCTGATCCTTAAAACACATGAAGAGACTTGGTGTAAACAGGGTCTTAGGCTTTCTACAAACACAGCTGCATTTTACCACAGCACTTAGCAATTTTCTATTACCGTTTGATAACATTTTGGTAACGTTTTTCAGAAAAAATTCACCTTCAATACAGTTCTATCTGTATAAAGTTGCATAATTCTGTTCATCAAAACAACATCAAAAATACAGTATAATATGCTTATAAAATAAACTTACCTTCATAAGTGACACTAAAAACAATCCACATGTGTGGAGTTATTTACTTATTGCTTGCTTCCTCTATGAATGAGAACTGTAATGATCTGTTGAAAGACTAGTGACCAGTGACCAGTATCTTTTTAACTAACATATCTCTCCGGTTGGTAGAGATGGCAGGATCAGGTTGTGTTAAGTTCAACATCTTTTTTATTAAAATATAGTAACCTGAAATGTGCTCTACCAAGAAGTTCAGCAGGAAGTTAAATATGTTAACTGTAACTTAGAACCCCAAATGAGAATCCAGTTACAAATGCAGTTCGTAATGCACAAGCTAATCCATTGTGCGTGCATTTCATTTAGACAGCTAGTGGCAGTCATTGCTATAAGCATTTACATTCACAGTATATCAGCTAGCAAGAAGGAGATGTATCCTGCACAGGTAAATGGAGCAGACCCAATAAAAAGTGTTTTGTACTTCTTGTTTGCAGCTTTACCAGGAAGGCAGCTGGCTGTGCTGAATGAAGGAACTTTCCCCATGAACAAATACATATCTGAACAGTCATGAACAGTCTCCTCCTCTTATGTAGTGTCTCCAGAGCTTTGGAGGAGTGTGAACTTCCCAGACAACAGTATTTGTACAGTACACAATAGTGTAAATAGTGTAAAAAAATTGCACGTAAATATCTAGAAGAATAGGAATGTTAATAAGGATAACAAATTAGAAATAGTATACAGTAAATATGATATTGTGTTTACCACACCATTTACCAGATTCGTGTATAGATATAGTATTAAATGACATGACCCTTTTAGGGGGCTTCATTTTTTATGCATTACATTACAATACACGCATGGGTCTTTTTTTCCTGAATAGTGCAAAAATAAATAAATCAATAAGACATAAAAAACATAGATAAAGAAATAATTCAGTTCACGCAGTAAGCACTCTGATGGCACTCCAAATGCAACAAGCTGTTTTCCATGGTTCTGTCTTATCAGGATTAGGCGCAAAGTCCCCCTGCAGTCGAGCGTGCGGCCCTAATTCAGTCCGACAGAAGGAAGCAGGGTAGAAAGCACCTGTCATCTTCAATCGCAGACCGCCTTCATTAACATCAAACTTTAATAGAGCTTTCAAAAAATTCTACCATGAAATCTCTATCTCGTCTCGCTCTTCTTCTCTCTTGTTTCCTCTCCCTGTTCTCCCTCAATCTCCCCCCCTCTCTATCTCTCTCTTTCTCTTTGTCCACCAACTGGCTCTATAGCTCCATTTAAGACAAATTAAGGCATAAACCCTTACTAAAAATATGAGATTCAGGTGAAATGGTACTTTAAAAGGTACTCTTAAAAAAGATTATAGTGCTTTCCGTTTTTATGACACAGTAAGGAGTCAAGGTTAAAGCAGTAATTCAGAGCAAAATTTCATTTACTTAAGGTTTCCTTATGTGTACTATATGGACAAAGGTACAGACAATTCAGGCTTTAAGATTGCTCCTGCAGCTGTTATCAGATATATGATATACAATCAATTTTAATAAATAACATTATATCATACAGTGCAATTTGAGATTACTTGCCAACTTAACCCAATTTAAGGCAAGTGTGTGATGACTTAGGTATACAGTTTATACAGTGCTAGTTGGTGGCATATAAGCTTCCAACCCTTTTAGCTACATTAGCTTCATGGCTACAGTGCAAAACTTAAAAAGGCATACTTCAGACACCAAACATGTGTTGGATGATTGACTGCATTTGAGGTGGGGGTGGTTGAATTGGGTACATTTGATATTTTGCCAAACTATTGCTTAAAGTGAGACAGCTCTCAGATCAGATGGTGTTAGACACGTTAACAGCAGAAAGCTCCTCCACCAGGGATGCTGAAAACTGCACCACCGACAAAACGCACCCGGGGAATGCACACAGCACAACAACTTCAAAGACAAATTAAAAACGCTGAACACAATACTAAACACACCCAGTGCACTATAAAACCACCCCCACCCCCCCAAAAAATACGCTCGCGCACTGCCTCTGCTCCCCCAATCACGTCTTACAAATCACACATCACACCAGCCAGACACACATTACCACATGCATTACACATTTGCATATTCATACACATATCAATTATTTAACATTCACCGCACAATGAAAATGTGCATTTACAGGGATAAAGTCACATATACTGGGAGGATTTCAATGAATTACATTATAATATCATTTTATGATTTTATTATTGTCAGGAGGAAAAGCTAAAGCAAAGCCACACCAAAAATATATCTTGTCATTATCCTGCCACTATTATTATTATTATTATTATTATTATTATTATTATTATTAATAAAAATAATAATAATAATAATAATAATAAAAATAATAATAAATATTAAATATTAGTAATAATCATCAGCATCATTTTTTTGTTTCTTCCCTTATTATCTGCTCACTAGGACTAAGAACACAAAATACGTTACTTATAACTTTAATTAAATTGTATTTTCTTATATTTTATACATTTTGTGAAATATTATTATATATAATGCACATATCTGAAAAACAGTATTACTGGAACTAATACTCCTCCCCAGGTTAGTTGCATTTTATCACATCGCATGGACTGGAACTTAAATGTGTTAAATTAATAAGATCTTCTTAACAATATTTAGCAACTATACAAACTACCACTTATATATCAAACATACAGTCATTAAAAGGAATTAATTTAGAAAAGCATGTGCATTTTGGGTGCATATGAAGGCTGGTCTAGTGCACCTAATTTATTCTAGCAACACCCAAACAAAACACACACACATACACATACACACATACACTGACACACCCACAAACGTCTAGCAATGCCAGAAAAGGACACAAGTGGCAGAATCTGAACTTCCTCAAGCGTGCCACCCCCCCACACACCCTCTCTACAGACTCTCTCCGATGCACTTACACACTCACTCACTCACTCACTCTCTCTGCTTTACACACACACACACGCACAGGGGAGGCACACACTCCGTCACAAAATACCATCCTCACCCCTCAGAATAGATGACCGGCCGTACTTACAGGCTTTTAGGCGTGCAATAGAAGTTCCTTCATTTTCCCTCCTTTCTTTTCCACTCTATTTAAGGCAGTCAGCTGAAAAAGGAATGCTATGGATCCAGCCCGAGCATGATAATCCCAACTCCGAAAATGTTTTCCCCCCCATTTTTTCACCCCTGTACATTCGTACCCACACGCATGCCGGCCCGCGTTTGCTTCTGCATCTGCTTGCCAAAGCAAAGGCACAATCAATATAGAAGGGGAGCGGTATTTTATGATTGGAGAGGAAAAAAAAGTTGTTGTGTTTTTTGGTGGTGAAATTCATTATTTAGTATGTGAACCTTCAGCTATTCACTATCATTTATTCATAAAGTCCCTTTTTGCCAGAAGGAAATGGATACAGCTGGAGAGAGAGAGGGAGAGAGAGAGAGAGAGAGAGAGAGAGAGAGAGAGAGGGAGAGAGAGAGAGCGAAAGAGAGAGTGAAGGGGGAAAGAGAGTGGGAGGGGGAGGAAGCTAAGCTGGGGGGGGTTGGATTGATGATATTGATCAGATACCATCATGAAATAAATGTAGGGGGTGGTTATGGATATGATTGACAGATGAAACCCTCACATGGCTCAGCAGAGGAGAAGGAGGAGTAGGCCTTGAACATCAGAAGAAGATGTGCTGACAACAGACTCACACACACACACAAATCTGGGCTGGTTTTTGTACAATTTCTAGACATAATATAAAGGTATAAAGATAGATAGATAGATAGATAGATAGATAGATAGATAGATAGATAGATAGATAGATATTAGTAGTAATAATAATATATGGCCCTTATGCATTATATGTAAATATGTAATTGCTTATATGAAATTAAATGTTCAGTGTGCAGTGGGTATTAGACATGCCCAGCAACCTATACCTGTTCTTAATAGAAACAGAATAGAAATATTCATACACTCTAATATTTAGTTTGAGCCCGATGAATCCTGGCACTTGGAATATGCTGGTGCCATCAGGGAAGAAGAAATCCATTGATGGAATAACCAGGTGTTTCAGTACATTCAGCTAGACAACCCCAGATCACAGCTCTGCCCACACAGGCTTGTACAGTAGGCACTAGGCATGATGGGTGCATCATTTCAGTCACCTCTCTTCTTACTGATGTGCCCATCACCCTGGAACAGGGTAAATCTGGACTCATCAAACCACATGACCTTCTTCCATTGCTCCAATAATCCAATCTTAATGCCCCCCACAAATTTAAAGCATTTTTGCCGGTTAGTCTCACTGACAAGTGGTTTTTTAAGGCTGCACAGCTTTCCCAATCCCTTGAGTTTCCCCATTAAACATATCTCTGAGTTCTACTGTTGTTTTTCTGTGATTTGATTTGGGCACTAATAATGCGTTGGACAGTTCTTAACCCAATTTTAGCAGTTTCTCCTTAGATGTTTTCTCTGCTCGGTGTGTTCCAATAATTTAACTCTTCTGAAAGAGATTGACATCTTTTCCAAGACCGCAGGATGTGTCTGTCAACATGATTGTTTAGCAAATAAGAAGCTACTCACTGCATCAGTTACGGTTAAATAACTTGTTGCCAGCTGAAACATGATCACCCATGCAGTAATTATCCAATAGGAGACTCTTACGTATTTGCGTAGTTAAATCCGGGTGGGGGACCTTTTTTTTGGCCAGGAAGTATGTATATATATTTTTTTCAACATATATCAGTTGCCCTTTACACCGCGCAATAACTAAATTAGCTTGAAAAAATATCTGTACATTAACATTAAAAGTAAACTACATTTAAAAGTCAATAGTATTTTGTTACTATTTTATTTAATATGGCCTTGTTGGACAGCGATTATATATGTATTTCCCCTATTCGTGATAAAATAAATATAAACTCAAATATTAACCTTTGGTATCAGAAGAAAAACTGTTTTTCTTCCAAATGTTTTTTATATGGACAAAAAAGTCCACAGTTAAGACTATACGTGTATAAAACCCACACACACTCACATACAGTGTTTTTGCTGTTTGCCTAGCAGAGAGAAACAATATGGATGATATGGATGTGTACAAACAAATCAGGTTTAAAAGTTCACAAGCCCAAATATCTGAGATACAACATCTGACAAATAAACTTAGCTTTGGGAAGAAAGACAAATGGAAAAAGAGCAAAATAAATAAATAAATGAATAATCATTCTGTGCCCATGTGATCACTCATACACACACACACACACGTACCCACACATACCTAATGAAAACAAAATGCTGCTTCTATGCTTTGCATGGGGCGGGACAGGGGAATGATCAGTGAATGAAATGTAATGCAATAAGGCACAGTTCTACGTAAGAACAAACAAAGACAATAGATCCTTCATGAAAATAATAATGATATTAAAAAAACAACCAAAAAAAAAACCCTCTTTAGAATTCAGCGGAACAGGGAAGGAAGCCTTTCCGTCTCACAGCCTCGCTCATTCTGTAGTCCTATTGCATTGGAAACATAAAGCAATTTAAAATATCTTGGTGCTTTTGAATTATTTACATTCGACTTACTGCGACACTAGCGGCGCAGATTGCTAGAATCAATCTCCGTCAGCGGGGGGAGGGACGGGGTCTACCTGTGGCTGCAGTGTGTGTAGCTGCAGTATGTTGGAGGATGCAGTATGATTTGCACGATGAGTTCATTAACACACACATTTTGTGTTACTCATTTTAACATGTGTCATGTAATCTTCTGTTAATATGTGTGAAAGTAACACATGTCTGGACCTGCACACGGATGTGTTAGACAGTAACAATGAGTGCAGCGTTTACCATGTCTGTCTTCCGAGTGTAGTACAGAGTATTTATATGTGTGGCTGTGTGTGTGGCTACAGTGTGTCATGGCAGTTTTGCCCTTTGGCTCTTGTCTGTCCCATTGACTTTCTGACACCCCCAACACCCCCAATCCCCCCGCCCCCCCTTCTGACTGAGCATCATTCTTTCTTTTATTCTTCATTCCAAGACAGTTCCCAGCTTCAAGCAATAAATCCAGAGCAATGCACTCACCTGCAGTTACGATGCACTGACCCAACTTTTTCTCTTTCTGGATGCTCACTGTTTCCGTGCAGTATCTCCTGTTACCGAGGATGATCCTATACCAGCATTCTGTTAAATCATCTGTATTTTATAGGAGGTCAGTAACATCACTTACTGATTAAGCAAACCCTAATGATGTATATACAGCACCAGTCAAAAGCTTGGACTCAGCTACTCATAGATGGTTTCCCTACTTTTAGCATATAGCAGTTAAGACATCAAACCATAAAATAGCACTCATGGAATTGGATCATGGATTATGCAGTCACCTTAAAAAAACCCAACAGTGGCAACTTTAGAGGAGGATAAACAGCCTTTCTTAATTTGTAATGGAGGTTGACTAGAGGAAACTTGACTAGAGGAGCTTTAGATTGAGAAAAAATAATAATAATTAAATTAAAGAGAGATACTTTTTTTGCACAACAAAGCATATAATAGAGATGGGCAATATAGGAAAACTATAATACTCTTGATGTATCACAATATATGTGGTATATCAGGATATTTTATTTTATCAGAAATCCTGTTGGAACTGTTAAGCGTAAGCCTGTGGAGTCTAAAAGATAACAAAAACATCCATTTAGTTGATTGTGGATTGGATTCACACTGTAGTCCTCACAGAAAACCGATTTAAAAAGCGATTATTATTCACACCAAATACAATGATTATGTTATGATCTCTTTAACAAGCTAAGTTTATAAAATAGGTAGTTTTTTTTTTTTGCAATTGATTTTCACTGAAAAGTTTTTTTTTTATTGTGTGAAATAAATGCTGTTTCGCAGTTTCATATTTCTAACAAGGACATACTTTTTAGCCAATAGGCAGAGCCTTATCCTAGCCACACCCCTACAGGGTTGGGGGGCATATTTCAACATTAATTACCTTGGACTGATTAGTGCTGCAGTGGAGAAGAGTGGGTTATGTTCCAGAAAAGTGATTCTGTACAGCTGTGAGTAAGGTATGTTTCATAGTTTTGATCCTCATCAATGTTCATATCCAAAGCTAATGCACCTGAAGAACTCAGTGGAGCTTTCGAGGTCTTGTTGCAGTATTCCTGTTGATGTTCTATAAAGCCAGACATACAGTGTTTTTCTTTGACAAAAAATTGGTGACTCACACAATTTTGAATAGAATGTTGTGTACTGACAAAATCTGCCTTTGTATGCAAACAGTGTACGATAGCACTTAGTCTAACTGACATTGACTACATAAATGAATAGTTCTTAACAACCTTTCATTTTGTATAATTGGGATGTACAGGGTTACGACAGCGATAAGTACACTCCCCTCAACCCCATCAAATAAAATCACTGATTAAAGTTACTTATTCTTTTTTAAAACTACATTCAGTCAAATTAAAATACAGGCAGCAAACTGCAGTTCTCCAGATGTTGACTTTGATTTTTCCATTTTACTGGTCTATGTTCATCAAACCATACTAAACTTGTGATTGTGTGTGTTTAACAACAGGGTACAATTATGCAGTGTATACCCAGAAAGAATCAACTGAAGCCGAACTGAAGTAACCCTCATGTCCAACTGATAGAGCAGTCAGTAAGTCATTTGTTCATTAGTAGTGCAGCATACACTATGCCTACATCACACAATATCAGGTGCTACTAGATGTTGGAATTGGTGTGTTTTCATGAAGGTAAATGAGTTTAGTATTGGGCTGATATCGATTTCATATTCCTATACCTTTTTCAGGTGCATCCCTAACACATCCATGTAAACTTTTTTGTGTTTTATTGAAAAGTTTTTTGTGTGTACCAATGTTCAGAAATGTGTTTGCCAGAGATAGGCATGCTGTTTGATTCAGGCTATCCTGGTGTTAGCTAACAAGGTGCTGTAATGAGAGGAAAGATGGAATAGTTAATCAAGTCTTAAAAAAGAGATCAGTAGATCATGCTACGCATAACAAAGTTGTGAAAAAGGATGTAGCATAACCATGGGAATTTCTGTAGCCTGGCTATTGAAAAGGGTGTAACCGTGGATATGGATGATGCGTAACCACGCAAATGGACGATGTGCAGCTATGGAAATGGGTGCAGCGTTGTAATGCTTGACCACAGTAATAGGTGTATAATAACCAGGGAATTTGGTGGAGCATACCTATCATTAAGGTTGTTCCATATGCATAACCATTGAAACAGATGCTCTGCAAATAGCTATAATTCAAAAGGCTATATAGCAAAACGCTGTAATCCCATGTTATAAAGTAAAGTGATTACAAATTCCAGGGCAAAACCCCTAACACTATGTTCACCTCCCTCTATAGCATGATCATGAATATTATTTTTAATAATAATAATATATATTTTTAAAATTATATTTGTTTATTTTTAATTATTAAAATCTTAAAGGAAAACAGTTGTAATATTGTTTAGTTTATAATTATAGTAAGTAAATAATGTGTTAATATCATTGCAGGAGTATATATTTAATGAACAGCACAATGGTTTTTATTAACTAGGCGCAACATCCAATTGATTTGTGTGGTCGTACGCAGGTCTATTATATAGCGGTTTTGCCCCAAGGTGAAAATAAGTATACCTCCTCCACAGAGAACACAATGCAAAGGGAACTATGTATAAGTAAGTAAGTAAGTAAGTAAGTAAATAACTAAATAAATATGCTTCTATTTTTCTGTAAATGGTCTTTCAGCATGCAAAGGTTTGGGTGCCCTGGGTCAAATGAGATACACATGTACACAAGTAATGTGCAATTGCTGCTTATTTGCCTCAAATTATTCACATACTGGGGCAAACATTAACCATACAATACATTTTTGCACATAAAAGTGTTGTATTTCAGCGTATTTTCAATAGAAATGCATTATTTTACTTGTGATTTGACCAGGGAGCTCAAACTTTAGCATATGTCAAAACCAAAAACATTTTAAATATTGCATGTGATAATAAGCAGTTCGACAAATATTACTCTACTCACATAAACACTTTCAGTGCAAAAATGAAAAAAAAAACCATTCAAGTATCATTTCAAATCTCAAAATCCAACAAAACAATCTACAAAATCAACCTTTTCTCAAATTTTTTACAGTGCATACACAAATGTAGAGATGAGCGTGTGCAAAGTTGTTATGCACTTACCCCAAAAAAAATATTATATACGACGTTGTATATAGGAGATTGTATATAGATATTGCGTAATGTCTGAGCAACATTAAATGCCCATTAGCTCATAAACTTTCCTTTTAAAGATCTGCTCCTCATGGAGCATTTATGAGCAAATATTATGAATTATTAAACTATATAGTAAATGCTTTCATAGTTTGAGCATCTCCGTTTTTACTTTTGCAATTAATCAATTTCAATTAAGACGGTAATTTCCCCCTTAGGAATACTGTATGCACAGGTAAGACAGGTGACGCCACCCTGGAGTAACGAGACAAATGGCATCGTTAAGTCTGAGGATCGTCTGGTGCTTTCAGGTTTAGATCTAAAACCGATATGCCTGCTTCTTCCTAGACAACTCAGTTTGACTTGATGAATGATTATTGTTTAGTGAAAGTAAAAAGTATTGATTGGAGTGGTGGAGTGGTGCATCTGATGAAGATGGGGTGCGGGGATAAAGCAGACAAAGTTTATTTTTTTCCCCACGTCCTGGCACCCCAGGGAATCGATAGTGACATAAACCTGAAACAACAATCACAGTTCCCGTCAGAAGTTTGGACACAGGCAGAGGAAAAGCTGTATGCAAAACTTTGAACACTCCTGGTAAAATGTTGGCTTGTTGACTTTCTCAGTTAACACACTCTCTACAGAGAACAAACAGAGCAACACTCTTTGAGAAACAGTTACTAACTATCACTGGGGGTATGTCTTCAGTGCCTTTAGTTAAGGAACATAATTTTACCGTTATACCTTATCTCCAGATTTGTGTTTTATTTTTCCCTTTAAATTATTCTGATAAGACAAAATATTATTTATTGTAAGCAATAGGAATTGAGTATTTATTTACATGGTACTTTAAGAAACAAAAATGTATATGTAGAAAGTAATTTTTTTACCCTGTCTGAGTTACGCATTTTTGGTGCACTAATTAAGTATTTATTCTTGATGTGTTTCTGATGATGAGGATTTCTATCTATAAATATCCCTCCAAATCATTTACAACATTTATAACATAACACGTATAGAAATTATTTTTTATTTTAGCCATTTTAAAATCATTCAATTATTTAAAATAACCTACAGGAGGTTTAGCTCTGCTCATTTACTTTTTAACTCTTTACTCATTGGAGTGTTTCAGCCCTAACTGCTTTTCAAAAGAGAGCATATTTACCTATGTCGGTATTAATTGCACAGTAACAAAAAAGCCTGTTTAATAATTAACTAATTAGTTAATTAATTAAGGCGATTGGAACGAGATTGGAAAAATAAAGGAAAACTTGTAGTGAAGCTTCAAATGAAGTGAGTACGTCTGAGGACGTCAAGACTGTCTAATGAACACTTCATGCTCCAATAACCCAGTACATGACCCAGCATGAACACTGTGATAATTAATTCAAAATGGGCTGGCAATAGCATACATGCTAGTAACATTAGCTTATATGGCCTTGCTGTTTATGGAAATGGGTTGGTGTTAACACAGCCAATTGATCATTATGTTAGCGTTACCTTAGGCTGAAATAAAATGACCCATTTTTCCAGGGACATTCCCTATTGTTGGTGGCTTGACCCCATGTGGTACTCCCCTTGGAATTCTGCCATTTTTAAACAAATTAAAATATACACAAGAAAGTTATATGACATTTGGTATATGCTGATAGCTGCTGTATCTGTCTCAGAGCTAGCCCAGGGGTCTGCTTAGGGTCTGGCTATTGGCCTATAGCCACAGGCCTCTTTTTACTGCCAAAATATTTACTAAAAACATTAATTAATGGCTCATACAACCACTAAATCTTCTGTGATAAACATTTCTTAGTGCCTGCCTCAATCCTCCTTAAACCACTAAACCAACTTTATTTCTAAAAAAGCAGCAACGACAATTCTCACAATCTGCCATCTCAGATTTCATATACCTTATATAACCTACTTTGCAAAATAGTATTCTGGTGCTTGAAGACTTTATACTTATCCAAAATCGTGAAGAATTTCGAGAAGAAGTCATGTTTCTGGAAGTTTGATGGTTTCTCATTAATGTTAACTTGAACTGTAAATGCTGCCAGATGAGCATCTCTGAACGATGGACTGAGTGTACTCTTATTTATTTGAGATATATTGGGCTTATTTTAGGAGAAGTCAAATCCATTTTTAAGCGATGGGGTTGAGTTTGGGTGTTACTATACCTCCATTTAGTTTCCACTCCATCCACCTTGATCATAAGTGTGGAAATACAAATACACAGATACACGTACACTGTCCATCAAAAGTTTGAAGTCCCCTTACCTTCTATTAAAATTTTATGGATGTTTATGCCTCACCAGTTTGTATTGTGTTGTCACGCTTCCGGGTTTTCCCTGCTCCCGTGCTTCTCCGGACTCAACTTCCCAGAGGGCAACGTTCGATGACGCCACGCCAGAGTCCAATCCGGTTCGCTCTCCATCACCGGAGTTTTAGCGAACAGCTGAACCAAA
Source organism: Prochilodus magdalenae (assembly GCA_024036415.1). Classification (NCBI taxonomy): domain Eukaryota; kingdom Metazoa; phylum Chordata; class Actinopteri; order Characiformes; family Prochilodontidae; genus Prochilodus; species Prochilodus magdalenae. The sequence goes on from JAMWET010004488.1 coordinate 2,504,586, forward strand.
TTATCGTCCTCCATTTATACCTCTCCACGCCGCTTCAGCCTTTGCGAAGCTTTGCCAACGTAGTTTGCAATTCTGAGCATTCTTTCTCTGTGATATCTTGTCTCTGGTTCTTGATCTCTGTTTCCGTTTTTCGGCTACCCTTTTGCCTTTTCCTCTAAACTTGTTTGCCTCCGCTGATTGACTCTTCTGGTTCCGACTTTGCCTGCCTCGACTACGTTTTCTAGCCCTACCCTTGTTGCTGTATTACATTGCTGCATAGTTTGATCACTTCCCTGTTTAATAAACATCCAGGCTTGACTTTTAACTCTGCAAGCGTCGACCCGGAGTCTTTTGTCCTGACATGTGTAAACTATGTATTGCAATTTTTAAAAAATAATGCAATATTTATTAATCTTACACTAAAATCATTTTGATGGTACACTGAACTAAAAGGGGTTCAACTGGGAATAAAAGCTTCTTTGTCATTACCACTCATCACAAGAACTGAGTAATGCTTTACAGTACTATGTAACATGCAAACAGTCATGGGTCTTTATCTAGTGTTCATCCCCCAGTTATATTTCTGGAAGATTGTGACGTAGGCTGTAACCTTATCTGTGTCATCCTTGTCTCATGCAGTTTTGTAGTTTTTCAAAAAGGTGTTACTAGGATGTTGTCATTTAGTGGGCATTAAATTATATTGGTGCCACGTATACCACATAGGTAGTATTATAGTCTTGCCATATCCTCCACCTCTAATAAAAATTTGTTGCACAAAAAAAAAACCCTTTTACTTAAAAGCTCTAGTTACCCTTTCATGTTTGGGACTATCCATGATGGACAGAGCAATAGGATTCGTCTGAAATTGCTTAGAAACAAAATATTGTTGTATCCACCACTGCAAGAAAGAAAGCTGCTTTGTCCTCCTGTGAAGTTTCATATTTAAGGTGGACTGCATAATTCTATGAGTGCTATTTTATACTTTCTGGTCTTTACCTTTTTTTCTAAAACTAAGCTAAAAATAAGGGAACCTAAACTTTTGACTGTTAGTGTATATAAACCACTAAGGTGATTAGGCTACCATGGAGACAGTTTAGGAAATGTTTGGATGTCGTTTTTATCTGATGGCCACTACAGATTACAATCTGTAACATCCATTGTAACCTGTAGTAACCATATGCCTGTATAATAAGCATTCACATGAATGTCAGATTTTGGATCATACAGCTTGTCAATCGATCTATATACAGCCATCCATTAGGGGAGGTCAAAGTCTCACACAGTGGTGTCTTAAGTAAAATACACTCTGCAACTTTAGTATGACCCTAAGAGATAAAATACCTATTCTTACATAATGCTGCTTTAGCTGTTATAAAATTGACATGTTATGCCTTAAAGAAATTAAGATTTTAAAGCAGTTAGGACTCTTTAAGAAGGACTTTTTTTTTACAGTGTGCATTCATGCCTTTAAGTTGATAGATAGATAGCATATATGGTTTTTGACACTACAAAAGTACAAAAGCACAATACAAAAGTATTGACAAAATTAGGACATTTGAATGGCTGGATATCTACTTCTAAGCTATGTGACACAATTTTGCCCACTTTTTTGGATGACTGTATGACTCATCTAATCAGCTTTACTTGGGAGGGAATTTAAAGAGGTAAAAAGACAAAAACTTGATTGTTTGCTTGTGTACTTCTTGCTTGTGCTACACTCGCTACCTTCACTATATGCTATGCACACAGTAAGCATGAATGTGCTCCTGTTACCCTTACCATTCATTAGCATGGCTAAGCAGGAGGCCCTGCACTGGGGGAGCTGTAATTGATTTGCTGAAATCCCGAGGGAGAGGGGAACCTGCACAGGTACATACACACTCACACACATGAAGTTCCACTGTGCACATCTGCATCGTTATCTCCCCATGACCTTTGACCTGTCATGCTCTGGCACAGATAAAAGACATCTCATCTCACTCATCACCAACAGGGCCTAGCAAGGGGGTCCAGGAGTGGAGGGTGAGGGTGTGTGTTTGTGTGTGCGTGCGTGTGTGTGTGTTGGTACATGGGCAACAATCAGAACTGTGCTCTACTTTTTGAAGCTCGCCTCTGCTGGGAAGCAATGAAACATTGATGAGTGGCGGGCCAGGATGTGTGTGTGTGTGTGTGTGTGTGTGTGTGTCTATATGTGGCACTAAGGGCAAATTAAACTGGCATGATGAGCCTGAGGAACATCTAGTTCATTCTCTGTCTTTCTTTTCTCCATCTGTCTCTTTCTCTCTCTTTCTTTCTCCGTGTGTCCCTTGTCTCTCTCTCATGCTGTCTCTCTCTCTCTCTTTTTTGTATCTCTCGTTCTTATTTATGTATACCTCTTTTCTGTATTTCCTCTGTATTTTCGCCTTCCATTTTGTATCTCTTCTCTCCTTTGTTCTTTCTTTTTTACTCCCTCCTTTTTGTCTGTTTTTGTCTCTCTCCCCTTTCTTGTTCTTTCATTCTCTTGTTTTTTCTTTGTTTAGTCACCCTTTATTTCATTCTCTTTCTTTCATGCATTCATTCTCCTTCTCTCATCTGTATGCTTTTCTCTCTGACTTGTTTTCTTTCTTATTCCTCCTGCTTTTTCTGTCTTTTTTAACTTTTGACTATTCTTTCTCTCTAATCTTTCTTTCTTTCTCTCTCTTCTTTCTTTCTTTCTTTCTTTCTTTCTTTCTTTCTTTCAACCCTTCCTCTATTTCTTCTTCTTTCTTCACTTCTGTCTTTCATCTCATGTCCTCTTTCTGTCTTCTCAGTCTTGAGCTGTTACTCACCGCTTCAACTCTCTCTCTCCAGCTTTCTTCACTCTTCCCTTCTCTCTCTCTCTCTCTCTCTCTCTCTCTCATGGTTTTCTCTCTCTCTCTTCCGCTTTCTCTCTCTCTCTCTCTCTCTCTCTCTCTCTCTCTCTCTCTCTCTCTCTCTCTCTCTCTCATGGTTTTCTCTCTTATTAGAGCCTGTCACTCTGGGTGTCTGTCAATAGTGTGATTAATAAAAGGCAGAGACGAGACAGGGAGGGAAAAAAGCATCACCTGACCACACTCGGCCTACAGCTGACAGGCTGCCAATCACACATGCGCACACACACACACACACACTCAGAGAGAGAAGGAAACCACAGGAGGACAGAGAAAGAGAGAGGGATGGTGGGATGTTCTCTCGCTCCTCCACAGGTGATCCGTTTGTCCAGAAGGGTCAGCACGGCCGGCACTCGTTTCCTCTCGGCCACCTGACAACTTCCTTGACAGTTTTTGAGCTTCTCACACACGTAAAAAACATTTGAACACACTGTCAGAGTTGTTGACCATAGAATCTGGCATAATTGGTGTCTGTCTGTGTGTGTGTGTGTGTATAAGAGAGAGAGAAGGAGAGAGAAGGAGAGAAAGAGGGAAGGAGTGCGTGAGAGAGTGTGTGTTTAGTCTATTTTTTGGCTATAGGCACAGCCCCTTTGTATCAAGGTAAAATCCTTTGGTGTGTATTTGTTTTATTCACATTCAATTTACATTTTCGGTTCACATTAACAGCTATAAAATTCTAAATTGTTATGTTTAAAAATATATGTTCAAATATAGCCTGCAGGAAATGCAGGTAAGAACCTGCAGAAATACATTAAACAGTGCATGTCTGTTACAGATTCTAATATTCTGAGTGCAGTGTGAAGCATTGTACCTCACAACCACAGCCTAGTGCTGGCTGACATGGCCTGGAAGCTGGAAGGTCATCCCTAACCACAAAATCTCCACTGACAGTAGGCACCCAACCCCACTAAGCAGCCCAACAGTCTGGCACAACCTCACACAAATACTGTATGCCCTAGGAACATCCAAACAACAACGTATTCACACATTAAAGTCTCTCTGATTGCAGTTGCAGTGCTACCTCGTCTGGCTTCACCACTCGACAGTAGCAGCATCTTTTTATTAGTCATACTTTTGTTCATTTTTGTGGATAAAAGTATGTTACAATGTGTTTGTCTGAAACCATATAAGCTGAACATAGTCTGTGTGAGTACGAGCCTGTCTATTATTTGTTAGCTACATTGGCACATTAGGCTTGTAGCGCTTGTACGAAACCTTTTAGACACCAAACGTCTTGACTGATCAACTACATTTGTGATAGGGGGACAAAACTGTAAAGGTTCATTTGTAGAACTATTGCTTTAACAGTAGTCAGCATAAGGAAAAGACAATCAGTGACACTGGCAAAGTCGCAGACACAACCTGAGCTGGAAGGTTAAAGATAAAACTGAAATGAGAGAGAGACTTATGGAGGGAAACAGAAACATGCAGAGAGAGAGAGAGAGAGAGAGAGAGAGAGAGAGAGAGAAAGGGTGTATGGAGGAGCTTTGTGAACTGACACTGCTACATATTTGTGTGTGTGTGAGCTACAGTGCGAGCTCCAGCAGTCCCAGTGAGACTGATTAACCCTCGTCTGTCAGAGGGATGAGGGGTGATGATGGGGGTCTCAAAGGGTTGCTGCTCTGTGGGGCCGAAGGCTGGGGGTCAGTATGGATCCACCCAGGTCAGTGTATGGACCGTACGGGTCAGTACTCACCGCATCATGTTTCCAAGTTTGAGTGGGATGGAATTATTGTACAGGTGTCTGATTTTGTGTGAAGGTTGGGCAATGACAGAGTTAAATCCTGTTAATCTGTTTTTTGATTTTTGAATCCAAAAATATTTGGATGACACTTTACCTGAGCCCTGCTACAATAACACTGACCATGCCCTAAAAATAGTACACAAGGGTAATGCTACTGAAGGGCACTGTTTATAAGGCTACATGATGTCTACATAAGCTTATAATGACAACTGACCTAACACACCATAAATGTTTATAAATGTTTATGCCAGTAGCCATCATTCCATTTCAAGGTTACAATTAGCCAATTTTGATTAATTAACTAGTAGCCTTTATGACAGGGAAGCGATCCATATAATAATTACATTTTAAAAAACTCATCTAGAAGAACATCTGGCAACACTAAAGGGTACAATAATGACAATGATCCTAATTCACCAATATCACCAGTATGTTTTAATTTAGCAACTTGGAGAGCTGACACTAACTAAATTAACTTGGTGATTAATGGAGCTGTAGGGGTGTTGACATGTTGGCATGGGTAATGTTGTTTGATGGTTAGCAGATTTTCCCTTACTAATAGTACATTTGACTTTGTTAATAAATTAAAGGTTTGGAATATCAATGTATGTGCTATAGAAGGATACAGGTTTTTAGACAGACTGCTCCATACTGAAGGTTGCAGACAGGGTAGCAGTGACTTTCCTGGTGCTGGTTAGACACAATTTATGTGTCATTTTTGCAAACTCACAGCATATTATCAAATGTGGCTGTTTTTTCACTAATTGTTCTGTGGTGTGTGAGGAGGACTGTGGGTAACTGGAGAACAACTCATCTGCATCTTTTGACAAACAAAGAACACATATTTAAAAGGCAGGAACAAAACAGGACAGGCTTTAGTGATGTAATGGCCAAGCAAAGCAGCCCTCCCTGGCGGCACCCTTAGCTTTAAGATATGGCTATTGACTGATGAATACCTCCCATTCTGTGAGTGTAGACTTGAACATGTGAAATTAAATGGAAAGCTTTGGAATCTACTCTCAGTGAACTGATTCTTTTGGGATTGACTCCCAGCCCTGTCAAATGTTTGATGCCATAAGGGCTTGCTAAAATACACAGCAAAGATTAACACATGACATAAGCTGTCATGACATCAAACGTGGCTTCTGTCATGACAATTACTGGTGATGCTAACATGACACTGTTATATTACTGAACAAAATATTTTAACTCAAAGCAGCAAATATCAGCCATGATATGCTTATGCCAATATAATGCAACAGGGACAACGGAGGGATTATGGAAAATAATGGCTGTAATTTTCTAAATGATTAATGCATAATTTTGTAAAACCCCTTGAAGTAAAACTGAATGTCTACACTTCAACCACATCTGGACTGCTTCATTTTAAATGCACTGTTGGTTTATAGGGACAACATTACATACATTGTGTAACTGGTACATTATTAACATTGAGGATGTGCATAGGCAATGTTTTCAGATTTATGAATGCCATTTGAATAATACAAATGGCTTGTTAATACGTTATTCTTATTAGCTATATTAACTTTGATTCTCCAATTGAGGGCAAAGGGGGACTAAATTCAGCCCGGGACTTATGTATGGACCCATTACAACCATGGCAACATTACCCCACCACAAGCCCAAAAACTGTGAAGGCCCATCCCTGCCCGCCTTTAGTTAGCTAACAACTTAATGAGCCACCGATAATTGTCCTGGTTCTCCAATATTTCTTTAAAGTTGCTAATATCAAGGTGCATGTTGTCTCTTATATCAGTTCTGTCTCAGTCAGAGCTACAGTGGACACAAGGACAGGAAGAGATGTGGAGGTAACAGAAGCCTCTCCAACGATTCCCCAAAGAACCAACAGAGAACAGGCTTAGCTTCCAAAACGGTTCTGCCACAGGGATGCCCTCTTTCGGACAGCGCACACTCTCTTACCCACACACACACACACACACACAGTAAATCTGATAGACTATATCATTTATCTTTATAAAACAATCAAACCCAGTGACCAAGTGTCACTGTTGTGTTTCGATTTATGATGCTTTCTGTTACTGTAACATTTTTACACATTTTTCTTTTTACCATAAAAGTAGTCAATGAGACTCTGCTTACTCTGCTTACATTTTAGTTTTGCACTGGAGCTATGCAAATGCTTCTAACAAGTGATGGAACCTTATTAGCACCTAATTAGAACCACTTAACCGCATGCATAAATCATCAAATGCTAAGCAGCGTTTAGTTGTTAGGTAATCTCTAATAGACCTGCTTAGGGTAATTTCTGACACAATATGACTTACTGTTATTTAAACAAATATACAGTAGTAATTCATACAGCAAAAAGTGGGAAAGTCAGCCATTTTGTTAGCTACATAAAGCTCGTATCCTTAATGCAAAACAATAGAAGGAAACTTTAGACAACAAACAGGTCTTGACTAATTGACAGCATTTGGAGAAAAGGGGAAAACTGTGAACATATTACTTTAGGAGTAAAGGCCTGCTTTGACCTTGTGCACCGCTCCTGGTGTTGGTTTGTGTAGCCCAGCAGATAACACCAGTACCTGGAGCCACCACCACATGTGGGAGACTGGGGTTCGAATCTCTACATCAGTAAGAGTCCATGGGCAGGATGAGTTAAATGCCATAAATGTAAATGGTGTAAATGAAAAACCTGCCATAGTAGGGTCTTTCTCACTGGCCTGGTCAATCCATCAGCCAGACCGTGGTATGGACCTAGGATGTCTATAAGAAATAATGCTCACTACATATATATAAAACTGTATGTGCACTAATGCATTAATCTGTATGACAATTCATTTTGGAAAGAGATAATGCTGTTACTAAAATATTTTGTATTTAACTGTAAATAATTATTAAAATATTATTAATTATTACATCAATATAATATAATTGTTCATGATAATGATATCTGCCATAACCTTTCAGCCAAAATGAAGTTATTCAAATGAAAAATTTGCAAATCAAACGGTAATTAAATTTGATAATGTTTTAGAAATGATTAATTTGGTATTTACTATTTACTACATCATGTAATGACTGTTTAGAATTCAGACCACAAAAGACTACACAGTGCTTAGAGTCACGTAGAAACATTTAGGCACCCAAATGTAGCATGTCATGTCAAATGACATGCTTTATTTAATTGTCAAGATTTCACACAATCTAAATGTAAATAGTTTAAACATATGACACACTTTTGCACATTTTAAGACAAAATTACTGATTATTTTATTGGTTTCAATAAAATATAAGGTGGCCAGAGTGAAATGTTAAAGTTTCAAATTCTAATTTTTAAATTTCCAATACTTTTAAAGTTCTAAAAAAAAATTACACTTTACATGTAAACATATACGATAATCATCAAAAGAATAGTTGAACCCAGAAGGAAGTGTCGGATGTAATGTTATTCAGAAGGAAGATTTGCCAGGAACAGTCAATTCTGAAAAATTTAGACTGATATGGCCAATAGCAACATAGCTATAGCTAACGCAACATGCCAGACGTCTCGGCATGGAGTTGTAGAAGTTCCTAATAGTGTCCTGTGATACTCCATCCCATGCAGCTTGAACATTCCCAAACAGTTCCTGCAGATGCGGTAAGGGAGAAGGTGGAGTGACACCAGCCCTTCCGGATGTGTGATGCGTGACAACAAACCATTCATTTCAGCGCTGACCACGGTGCCTCTACACACGGATACATTGGTTGTCTCCACCAAGACAAAAGTGGGACTCGTCACTGAAGATGACCCGCTGCCATTTGGAGTCATTCCATGACAGTCTTTGATGACATTGACATGGTATTAAGGGCAGTCGTTGTAACAGTCTGTGTGCATGTAGCTGCCAACCAATGGTGCTGGCACTAACAAGATTACTCATGGAGGGCATCACTGCTCGCTGAATGTCTGCAATCGCGCCTGTCGGGTCAGTCAAGAATAGCGACAAGGCCCGTCCTTGCCTACGTCACATACCCGACTGAGCGTGAAACTTGAATAATTTGCAAGTATCACAATGTCAAACCTCCCCACCAAGCTTCATTCCTGTTCGCTGATTTCCTGCATTGAGCACACCTCTGACAAGACTACATCAAAAGGCATGAGCTAATAATAGTGTTCTTCGTAACCCAACATAACAATAGGTTACAGACATTTACAGTAGGAGTAGATTCAAGCTGAATTGAACTAAAATGCCAAACTTCACCCAAATTCAGTTGCGTTTATTTTCAGTGTTAAATAAAAAGGATGCAGTGCCTCTCATGCTCTATTCAAATTGGTTACCTATTATAGAACCAGTAAATTATATAGTGTGTGGTCTAATATGTTTTGTGCTCGAATCCTAAAGAGTTTAAAACATAAGATTTCATGATATGCTGAATGCTTTCTTGAAGACTTGGTGGTATTGATGGTATGAAATGAATAGGCTTTAATAGTAAGGTTACTCTCACTGGCCTGGTCAATTTGTCACACAGGCAGTATAAGATGTTTATTAGAAATGATCCCCACCAACTGCAGCGTTTAAAACGTCCTGGCTGGCTGAAGGCCAAAGCCCCACCCACTCTGGCCGTGTTTAATTATTGATGTGTTTATATTGCTGATTTTGGTTTTCTTCACTGTCCCCGGTGTGTGCTTCTGAGAGAGAGGAGGATTTGTCTAACTCTTACTGCACTGTTCCACACACTGCTTGCACACACTGTCAAATGGAGTGTGTGTGGTCTCAGTGGAGGTGTCCTCAGCATTTACTGCATCCTAACATCCAAAGCTGTGTGTCTCCCCACACACTGCTCCGTTTACCTGTCGCTCTGTTTGCACCGCTGCTCTATTACACTCCCACACTGCTGTCACACAAATACAAAATACAAAAATGGAGCAACAGAGACCATTACACACACTAGCACACACACATATACACTCACACACACTTTATAGGAGAGTTACACTGACTTTTTTGGGGACCGGATGATCCAATGAGTTTGGCTACTTCACCTCCTTGTATCTACAGTCTCTGTCTACAGTTTTGTTCTGTAACCACAGAGCAGGTATTATTTGGGTGGTGGATCATTTTCAGCACTGCAGTGACACTGATGTGGTGGTGTATTAGTGTGTGTTGCTTTGGCATGAGCTGATTAGATACTGTAGTGTTTAAGAATCTTTTGGTATGCAGAGAAGTTACTACCATCTGTAATTACAGAAGTCCACATTGCACCTGTACGGCAAACAGAGCTAATACAGTGTCCAAATAATGAATATTCAAGGTACGTGTACACATCAAGAAGCAGACGAGATGAACAAGTCATGGAATCGAGCCATGCACAAGCTAGAAAGTGTAAATCCTTCAGGAAAAAATAACTTTCAAGAGCTATTTGACTTGTTTAATTCAAAAACAATGATAAGTGAATAATCTAATCCCCCCAACCCTGAAATATCCCATCCCCAAAAAGATATTACCTCTCAGTTGCATATATTTAGTAATGAAACATGCTAGCCAAACCATTATTTATGCTGTGTCATGCTTGTGTACATCTAATTAACATGCAATAAAGAATGACTTTGTTTACATCATACCCATTTAATTACACCAATATTAAAAAAATCCCCTGAAGCAGACACTAATTGGCCACTTTATTAGAAACCCAGCAGACAACAGCCTATCTGCTGATGCAGTTTGTGCTAGATGTCTTTAAACGATAATCATTGCTCCATTTCTGACCAAACGAGCTGTTCTTTGCAGCACACTTTCGGGTGGTGGACCACTCTCAACCTAGGCTGACTGCAAAAAGCCCAGCAACACACACACTCATACGTGTTACACTTGTACTAGCACCACACAAGGTTAAATCTCAGTGCCTCAGTGGTTCTACTGAGTATGAGGTGCCACAGAAATAATATCTGGTCCTATGATAGCCTTCCCATAAGCAAATAAATTCTTCAACAGGAGACTTAAGCAGTGGCCTATTTGTCTTACCAATTGATCTCCTTGTTGGAAAATAGAAACTAGAGAGATATAAAAGAGATCTCCTATTGAATAATTCCAACTAATGGGCCCACCAGAATTAAGGGACGGTCATCAATTGTGCAAACAATGATGGGCTACAGTCAGTAATTGTACACTTACAAATTGTACCTACAATGCCCCTCAGAATGGTTTCATGACTTCAACCATTTAATCATTGCTAAACTTTGAGGGAGCTCTTTTAGTTACTTTATAAAATATTCAACAAAAGTATATTGTTTTAGGGACAAACACATTTAGCACACCATCAAACTGATGATATACTTTTAAAAGCCTGGCAAGGAGTTCCAACTCAACTGCAGATATGGAAACCTGAAAGCGTGGGGCTTTTTTTCTCATGGTGGTGTTAGTGTGCTTGTATTCACTGAAGGTATCATGAACTCACAAACGCATCAGAGGCCTTTGTAGGTTTGGAATGGTCTGTTTATAATGAATATGTCTTAGTTTGACATTTTGATTCTCAACAAAAGAAACGTAATACATTTTCAGCATGGCACAAATGTCCAAAAACCTTTCAGGACGATTGTATATGGCAGGTTTTTCTAATATAAGAAATGAAAACTATAGTATGTACAAGGTTGATGCACATGACAAACCTGGCACCTTAGCGTACCCAAGCACTCACACATGTAAACCTACATTTACACATTACATACCTTCAGACACACTCAGTTTATGTCAGATTATCCTACATATATGACACTGTAAGTAACAATGTGCATATCTTGAACATTCATATAGATAAATACAGCAAAGCAATAGTTTTGCAAACAATCAGATTAACTTAATTTTCCACTTACAAACTTACGCAGTCATATGAACACTAGATTACTTTCCTGATTTTTGCAGTTTCTATTTTTTTTTTTGGATGATATCGACTTCTAGTGTTAGCCTCATAGCTCCAGTGCTAATTGATGTTGTTTAAAAAAAAATGACCATTTTGTAAACTAATTTAACAAGTTTGATTTCAGATTTCTCAGACATGACATGATCTTTTCCAGATAAAACTCCAGTTTTTCAATTCTAGCAACCCACTGCCTCTCATATTTACAGTCAGAGACGTATCTAGGACATCCAGAACACCCAAAGGGATGTTTTTCTCTTGGAATTTGGTTGATTCCACTTGTCTTTCATAATTATGCTGATATTTAATCTTAAGTTTAGGACTTCTCCTCAGCTCCTTAGGTCTTGAACCAATAGAGCTCGCTATATCTAGATACCACTGCAACAATTGTTGAATTTCAGATTTCCCACGGGATGTTTCAAGAATTTAACATTTAGTTCCATCAAACATTTTACCATGAAATAAGAGTGGAATGGTGGGATACTCACAGAGTTCAAATACAACCATAATTTTACTGAAGATTTAAAATTATCAAAAGATAAAAGAAAGATATTGTTCAGTGGCCCAAAATTGGTATTGTCTTTTCTGAGGGTTCCCCTCTCCAGCTACCTAATAATTCTGGACCTCCAGAGGGAGAGGTTTGGAAATGGTTAAATGAACTCCTGGATAAAATTAATACAATGTGTCATTATTTTGTATCATGTGAATTTATTGCAAATGTACAATTCATAATCAAATGATCAAATTCATTCAATGTCCACCAATGTTTACATGTCTTGTCAGAGTTACTGTGTGCTAACAGGAACAGCAGAATACTTTCATAAAGCAAATGCACTCTACGGACAGATGCTAATGAGTGTGTCCTCAGAGAGCCAGTGATGAAACACTGGTCATGTACAGCTAATCTAGAAGGTCTGAATTCAGTCCCTTAAGAGCCCAATATACACACAGTGAGAAGCTCATGTAGAAACTTTAATAACAGGGTTCTGCTGCCCTCTACTGTTTACTAACAGGATTGTCATTTATACCGTTTGTGGCAAAAGTTTGGGTCCCAACACATTATATCTCATACAGCATCATTGCATCAATTCAGCACAGCAGCCACATGTTGACTGATGTAGCTAAAAGTAATTGAAACCAATTAGTAAATAAAAAAAGTATTGTCCAAACCATATGTCTAAATTGTTTCACACATGCATCAAAAGTATGCTACACTAAACATATATATAAACAATATGGTTTGAGCTAAATGCATAATCCCTTCCCTGCTAAAATCCAGCATAGGCCAGCATTGCTGTTCACCAGCAAAACCAGCATATCGTTGGTGTCCAATAAAATACAATTTTCTTCCTTTTGACTTTTATACATCAGTTGAACACAGCACCTGCCGTTTACACTGTGTGAGAATTGCATGATATATGTACCAACAGAAATGGCCCAAAAGTGTTTGGAAAGATGTCTGGTTCTATTGACTTGCATTAAAATTAAACATGGTTTTTGGCTTTTCCTATAAAGTTGCCCTTTCGGAGATACTTGTTTTTCTTTGGACAGCGACGATATGTTGTTTTTCAGAAGCTGATATAGTCAACAGCAATGGAAGCTGATAATTTCCAGTGTTACCTGATTTGTAAAGTGATACCGTTAACATAATTTGCCACAGACAAATGAAATGTACTTTTTCATTAATACAGGGACTTCTATGGAAAACAGACCATATATGGAATATAAATGGATGTATGTCTCTCTCTAGTGGTCAGGTACTGAAATGACAATTTTCCACTCCAAAAAGAAATCTAATTTTAGTGACATGTTTTACTGATTCAGATTTAGCTGGGCAGTTATCTCTTGTTTTCATCTTGCTTAATGAAACTTCTGTCAGACTGCAGAGAGCACACACACATATGGCGGGAACTGGCAACTAATCAATGTTCAGTAATCTGCTCAGTGAGGATAAGTGGACTGTACTGGCTTGTTCAGTCAGTTAATAAACACACAAGATGAAATTGAAAAGATGAATAACATAAACATTGCATTTAAAGTTAATACATTCTGATCCATAGGCTGATTCTTGACATTTGTGTCTAAGGCTAATATTAATAATGTTGTGTATATTTGCGTTCAGCTAAAGTGTATGTGGAAAATGTTGACCAATAATTGCTGCGTCATTCTAATTAATATTTGTGTCTACCATCTATCTATCTATCTATCTATCTATCTATCTATCTATCTATCTATCTATCTATCTATCTATCTATCTATCTATCTATCTATCTATCTATCATTATTATTATTATTATTATTATTATCTAGTGGTGTAAAATTCATCAGTGCATTGACAGTTTTCCTGAACAGTAGTTGTAGCTAAATTTTGACTGGTACTGTATCTGAAAAACAACATGTGTAATGAGATACAGTCACCGTATTAGCTCTATTGGCTCCTCTAATGGAAGCCAAAGGTCTGGTCCCTCTGCGCCTTTGCACTAATGGGGAAATATCGAGTGCCTCCAGGCTCAAGGCTTTTACTTCAGACTGTGTGTGTAGCACTAAAGCCCTTTAGCTGAGCGAAACAGGCAAGCTTAGCGGAGGATAAGGCCATCAGTTCATGACAGATGAGTTTTAATGAGAAGAGAAATGTCAAAGGATTGAAGAAAAGCTCAAAGATAATGCATCTACAGCATTTATAGAAGCAGTACAGAAACAGAAATATGTGTTAATAAAATTAAAGACAGTTTTCTTGTATTCCTGTAACTTTTTTATCTTATATATTGAAATGACCTCTGTGCATGTTATGTGCCCTGTTTTGTGACATGTGCAGAAAGTAGTCAGGGCTGAAATGTGGAACAAATTGTTATGTTTAGAGTGAGGGGGAAAAAAAAACCCTGCTTTACCCATTGTGCATTTGCTTTCCAACAGTCAACATGAGCCCTCTTTTTGCACATCTTCACTCCAGTAACTCTGATTGTTTACAGGAACAACACTCCCTATTACTTTGCCGATTAGATGCCTAAGATGCTATAGACTAAACAGGGCTAAATGGCCGGTCAAATCCATCACAACCATAAAGGTTTCAACAATTATCAAACATATCGTGGTGACTGTAGCTTTACTGTGGTTGGAGATGTTTTAGAATTTTCCTTTTTTAGATGTTCTTGTACTTTTCAATGACTCAGCTTATAATTCTCTCTCTCTCTGAACCAGCAGTGACCTCACAGAGCAGCCAGAAAGCGATAAGAAGACATAGAGTGAGACACAACAAATGAGAGAGAGAGAGAGAGAGAGAGAGAGAGAATGAAAAGCCAAGCCAAAGAGGAAAAGAAGGGGATTTTACTATGATTCAGTTTGCTTATTTTGGTGCAATTCAGAATTATTTTACAAAATATAGTAAACACATGAATCGTGTATAAATGGACTATAGTGGAATACAGAAAACACAAAACAACAAGCAGAAACACAAAACAACAAGCAATTACTTTCATCATTGCAAAACTGATGCAGTTGAATCACCAAACAGCTACATAAAAAGTAACATCAGAGGATAAAGATGTAGCACTGCCCGATAGTGTATTCTATACTCTTGTCAATCATTTTGAAGATCCTGTTTCTGGTTAAATTGGACGCAAAAAGTAAAAAGGACGCATATTTAATAAAAGGAAGAGTCAATTCAATGATGGCAAGCAACTATTTATATAATCGTTGCCTGCTCCTTACAACAAACCAGGCTTGGTGGTAGAGAACAGTGATATAATTAGAAGCAAAAAAGACTTAATGTTGGTGTTATTTTCTACCACTAGAGACACTCTTGGCGAGTAAATGAATAAGTCTATTGCTGAACTTGCAATGTTTCCTCTAGACCTGTGAAGAATGAAAAGGTAAGAGGAGGAACCCTGCATTTTATTGATTCCTACAGTAGGGGAGGACACCACATACAATAGGCATAGTTACCACAAATGTTGCCCCTTATTTGTGTGAAGTATGAATTCGACAGGTTTAGAAGTTGTATTTTATAGTATACTAATAGCATATAATGATAACAATAAATAGCACCTTAATTATTATAAAGGTCACTTTATTAAAAGTATAACTACTGTATAATATACACAAAATAGAAAACTTCTCCAATTTGAATGTAAACTGCAGCAAAGCTATTGTTGTTGATCTTGATTTACATAGAATTCATCAAGTCTATCTTTCTTATCTAACCATCTGGTTTGGTTCCTGCACCTCACAGAATGAGCCAAACTAGAGTGCATAATCAGGACAGCAGAAAAGAGCAGGAGTGGATCATTGGATGTTGTGTGCCAGTGTTTCAGGACATCTACAACAGCAGTGTGATAAAGCATGCTGGCAAGATGACATCACCTCCTCCAGCCACTTCCCTCCGGTAGAAGATTCAGGGCTATAAAACCAGCACAACCAAACTGGCCAAAACCTTTTCTCCCAAACCACAATGAACACCTTTTAAACAGAAATGTAATCAAGGATGCTAAACAGAAATAGAAATTAAAGGCTGCATGTTCTACAGTTTTCCTGTATTCTTTTGTCTTTATGTCTGATATATGTAAATGACCTCTGAGCTGACTACATACCTTGTGTTGTACCTGCAAAAAGTGGTCAGAGCTGAAATGTGATTACAATTTAATTTAAATAAAAATGTATTTATTTATTTTTTAAATTCACATAACTATAAAATTTAGTGTTTTATAATAATAATTATTTTATTATAGTGTTTTATGTCTGCTAGTTCCATTCACGGTGACTCTTTCTTATTCTTCTTATAGTAATCTTATTTTATCTGTCCCTTCTATTTGTTAATGGTCTGTGTGTTTGTCTGGTCTGTTCAGTGTGTTATATCATGCCTGTGTACACTCACCAAGACAAATGCTGTGTATGTGTATCTGATCCTGATAATACATAAATTTAAATAGAGTAAAATGCGTACAGTAGGATATGAGGTTATCGTATAACAAAATGGAGAGAGAGAGCACTAGAGAGAGAGAGGTTGATTCTTCTATTTCTCCTATCTTTTTCTCTCTCTGTATCTGTGTGTTGCAGCAGGCCAGTCAGGTTGTGTCCTGCGCGGCTACTGCATGGCCATGGAGTCGTGCGAGCCTGATAAGGGCTGGCTCCATTGTGCGCGTGCGACTGAAAGGCGAGACTGGGGCTGGTCTGGACGCCCCAGAGGACGGCACATATGTCGAGCCAGCACACGCTTCAGCGACAAAGCATAAGAGAGCAGCAGGGCACAGGCTTAACATCACTTCCTGCTTTTCATGAACACTGTCACTGCCCTGTTACTGACCTGACAAAGCTACAAATGCATGCCTGCTGTATTTGAGTGAACAGAGTAAAGAGTAAAGCTGGAGAAGTATATTAGGGAAACGTATGGTTTTTAATATGGCGTTTAATTTTGCATTAATATAGTTGATAAGCCCATGCTTCCTGGCTTCTGTTAAAAAAATGGCATATAACCATAACCTGGCTTCAAATGCATTTCTATAGCAAAAAATCTATGTCCACCAAAAAGTGTCCGAGCCAAAAGAAATAGTTTCATGAAAGAATCTTTAACAGCATAAGGAAGAAATCTTGAGGTGGAACCAAAACTCAAAAGACTAGCCATCCTTCTCTGGTCAACATTGTATAGCAAACAATAACACAATAACAGTAAGTTCAGTATTTATTATGAGAACTGTACTTTCAAAATGGTCCAGAAACAATATATGCAGCATGTTACTAAGGTTTTGATATCAACTAATCCACCTCAATTTTCCCATTGCTGATGTAGCCCATTTGTGAGATTACAGCTGAGATTCCAGAACAGAAGTGTGTGCTTGTCTCTTTGTATTTTATTTAATGTCTCTGAGAAGTTCAAAGTACAGCTTTGTTCTAACATCACAAATTCCACACTGAAATTTAAGACTAGCATGTAAATCAGTAGTAGCATCAATGTATGTACAAGTAGGCACACTGGTGGCTAAAGGTCTTTTCATTCGGTATCTAACTGAATATTAATACTATATTTTATCTCAGATTAAGCACTCAGAGAGCATTATAAAGTGGAGCTTCAGTTGTCCATCCATAGTTTACCATCTTTACTCAGAATGCTGTTATGGTGGAGTCTAAATTTAATAAATTGTCAATGTTATGTATACTGTTAGGCAGCTCACTGACAACCTTTAAATCTGCCTGCCTCTAAATTAGCTGACCGGAGCAAGTTACAACGTTAATTGTATTACAGGTAGGCCAGTGCAGTGTTAGGAGTCTTGCCCAAGGAATCTTGTTTGTGTAGCTCAGCATTTGCTTCCTAGACTGGGATTCAAACCCCCGTCTCCCACATGGGGTTGTAACTCTCTGGTGGGTACCAATGTTAACCACTGAGCCACACTTCTCGAAAAACATAGAGGCTTATTCTTATTTTCTACAGTCTGTACTGTCTATAAGATCTTAAAGGGAAACTTTAATACTAATCATAATTAAAAACTACTAATACTAATAATATTAAATATTGTTTTGCCAGTTTTCCCTGGCTTTTTCTAAACAGGACCCCAGAAAAGTAATTTATCAGACACCTATTTTTCTGGAACATTCACATTCTAGAGAATCAATCTAAAGCAGGCAATTTCTTTTTTAAAGCAGCCACCTGTTCCAGGTAAAAGATAATGATGTGTGGTTTACTGACCATACTGTCAAATATCATGGAAGGTCGCCTGGGTCAATCAAAACTCAGCAGAAGGACCTTGAGGACTCTTAATTTAATCAGAAGAGAGATAATATGGATATATTTGTGCACTCACCAAGCTGTTTACCAAACCCCAGTTCTGACCCTACGGACTCATTTCCGTGCCAAGAATTGTTATTGTCTGTGGATTCAATGAAACGTCACCAGCCAAGGACCAAAAATGGAAACAGCTAGAAAGGGATTTATGTGTATGATGCACATTTCATTAAGCAATCGTTACAAACTGACTGCAAACATTAGACTAAATGAGTCATTAAACTGCTCATTCATCAGGGCAGCTCATCTGCTTGGTTTTAAAGTTGTTTGCGAAAGATGAACTTGTGTACATTTTATAGTAATACTCATAATAGATGTTTAGCATTGCAGCATATTTAGGAAGTACAAGCAACACTATTACCTGTGCAATCTTTCATTAAAAGGGGTAATTTGCATGATGCAAACCTGCTGAATCCATACTCTAAACTAATATGAGGCCACACAAAAATATACTCCTCTTCAATATTAGCATTCACATCTGTTTACCTTCCAAAACTTTTGTGGGTTCAGCATCAAATGTCATCCCCTTATTTGCGAAGAGCTGCTGTCTAATGGTGAAAAGCAACACCAGTGTTAACTCTTGTTGTGCTGTTTTGTTTAAGTCAGTGGTCAGTTTTAGCCATCACTGAAATTATGGTTTCTTGCATTGGCTACCTGCCCT
This sequence comes from Prochilodus magdalenae, assembly GCA_024036415.1. Lineage (NCBI taxonomy): Eukaryota > Metazoa > Chordata > Actinopteri > Characiformes > Prochilodontidae > Prochilodus > Prochilodus magdalenae. The sequence goes on from JAMWET010004488.1 coordinate 2,523,506, forward strand.
TAACTGATCTAACTGGGTGCTTCAGCATGACTGAGGGATTAGAATATGCCATTAGTGCAGTGCTACTTCTTCATTCCCTCATGTTGATGCAAAGGCAGATTTGCTACATTAACTCAATATTAATTGTTCATATATATTTGAAATTAAATAAAAGTAAAGAAATGTAATTGTCTTCTGGCTTCTAAAGCAATGTTATATCTTAATGTGTGTTTATCTTAATGTTATATCATAAATCCACAAGAGGGCGCTCAGCATAGATGTAAGTTTAAGGTAGGCCCAGAAATGCCTGTCTCTGAATAAGGTAACAGTCCTTGCTCTAAAAGGTCTCCTTGTGTACGAGCAATGAGGTTCTGAGTGGATGAATGGAAGGATAACACCAGAGCACACCACTGTTTTGTGGAAGTAGATTGCAATACAACAAACTTACTGTCCTCTTCTTTGTTTTTGAACAAGCCATGAGCTGTCACACACAAAAAGATAAAGGTTTTCTGAGACAATTATGAAGATGACAGGTAAGGATCATTTACAGCACTACAGGAGAGCCCTAGAAAAGGTGTTTTCATACATCCCAATATGAAGATGGAATGACCATTAGAAGACTGAATGCTGTGGAAAGTTTGTTATAACCTACTGGCACATAGCTACTCAGACATTCTTTCAGACAAGTCTTTCTGCTAATGTATACTATTTCAGCATATTACACCCACTGCCACTTCATTAAATACACCTTGTATCTACACTCACTGTCCCTTTGATCAGCTCCACTTACCATATAGAAACTCTTTGTTGTTCTACACTTACAGACTGTGGCACACTGTGTTACCTGACATGGTGGTGTGTTAGTGTATCAGACATTTTAAACACTGTCACTCACTGTCTATTAGATACTCTTATCTTGCTGGGCCATGTTGGAAATGTAAAGTCAGACACGGTAGCCCATGTGTTGCTGCACAGTTTGTGTTGGTCATCCTCTAGTCTTTCATGAAGAGTGACAGCAGCGATGAGGTATGATATATTTGAAAAGATTATATCGCAAAACTTTTTTTTATCTGCTGCTAAAGAGAACTGTCACGGCTATTGCAAGAGCTTCTAGGATGCCTACCTCTACGATGATTTGATTGACCAAGCTGGACATTATGTTTTTTAATTTATTCACTTATTTGCACTAAATTCTTCCAATTAGGTACATCCCTTATTGTTAAACTATCGCTTTAAGTTTTGCAAGATAAGTATAGACTGTTCAGGTCAATCTAATGAGGCTCTAATAGAGGACATGGGCAACTTTGTATCAGGTGAATAGCAGTTACTTGACTGTCTTTGGTCTTGTCTTGGGCTGTGTTGAAAAGAAAGGGCAGCCACAAGGTGAGTTCAAGCTTTCCTGTCTGCTCAGCTGTTTGAGTGACTTTGTTTTGGTCCATTTTCTCTTTATTTTCCTCCTGAGCTGGCAGGATTGGACTGAAGACCCCCCGTTCTGTTTAAACAGTGTTTACTCTCCACCATATGGCCCACAATGTGGCCGCACCACACCTTACCACCAGTTGTCAGTGATTAGCAGATTGGGGAGAGGAAGGACAGTGCTGTGAGTGTGTGTGTGCATGTGTGTGTGTGTGTGAGTGTGTGTGGCCTGTGTGTTTTTGTATGGCAGTATTAATCATCACAGTGCATCTGTGCTAGCAGCAGAAGCGTGGCAGGATGCCGAAACCGCTGCCCTCGTTTTCTGCCCGGATGGCTGCATAATGACACGCCCTTTACCTCCACATTCTGCGTGATGATCGCGCTTTAATCGCGCTGTTTCTACTGACCTGGACCTTCTGACACAACAGCTTCAGCCAAAAGAGACACCGGACAAATTGGGTAAAAAATACAGAGAGCTAGAGAACACAAAATAAAGGTCAGCGCCCCTCCATGGACTGGGCCAGCTGCAAAGCTGTCATATAAAACCAAAATTAAATAATGTCCCTTTTGTATTGTAGTGGGCCCATTGTAAGTATAGAAACAATGCCAGGAAGAACAGCCTGGGCTATTTCAACTAATTGCATCAGTTGTTCAGTTGTTGTATGGCATGTTAGATTGCTGAACATTCGATTCTGAGGGATAAATCTGCCCCCTCACCGTCTCTGCAAACAAAGGAAAGCAGCAGAGAGGAAGTACAGTGCAGTCATTATTTCTGTTGCTATTTGTCTTCATTTGAGTTCATTTGATATTCACCCACAGGGCTGCATTAACTCACTAGGCTTCAGGAGCTGCACCCCAGGGCCTCAACCACTAGGGGGCCCCAGCGAGCACGATTGCAAATGGAATAACAGTACAAGCCTCTGAACAGTCTACTGCCTAATCTAACAGGCTGTCTCAAAGTTCAAAATACACAGTTGTAGTTTAATATTGTCGTGTCCTTATTCCAGAGTTTACCATGTGAACTAGTGACATTCTAAGATTTAGTTGTAATATATCTGGAAGACATTCAACATTGTGAGAATGATATGCAACAATCTAATAGAATACATATCACCACACTTAATAAAGCTTAAGTGATACATGTACATTTGACGAGTATTAAATGTACACAAAACCACTACTGGCAAATATACAGACTTTGGGACAGTCTGTACATCCCTGGTGACATGCTGACTGGCTTTCAACTCAGTTCGGACTTGTCCTTAAATGACTAAAAACATGAACAAAAGCTGATTATATTAGGACTGACAACCTTACTGTGATAATTCCATATGGAACATTCCCAACCGTTACTTGTGTGACATTGTGTGTGAGGTTTCTGCAGTCACAACTAGCCATTGCCATTTCGTCTGCAGCCATGCCACCAGAGATGATGCATCTTATGTATAAAAGCTTTTTACTAAAGGAAAGTAGCAGTAGCAGTAAATTTGAAACACAACTTCAAATAGATGTCCATCATAATATCTAATTATATCTAATCTATATATAATTATATATAATATCTGTCTAATTATGTACCAAGCATAATAGCTACTATAGCTGAAATTCCCACTACAAATTTACTCCACTTAAAGAAAGTTACAAACCACATTCCTCTAAAACTAGCCAGATAGTATGTGCTAAATTAACTGACTGTTGCAAGTTGTTTTGCCCACTGCATTTACTGCACGTAGCCTTTTAGTTATGTTCTTTAGACTGAAATTTATTTCTGGTAAGACATACTCTTTTGTTGGAGCCCTGTTGCACCTGACATATTAGTAGGGGTTAGCTTTTGTACAAGGCATGGTTGCAGCAAATAGCAAAACTAAACTTACCTAAAATTCTACTAAGGACTCTAACGTAGTTAGGCTCAACTCCAATTTACACTCTTGCCTCAATGCTTGAATAAAGCAACCTCTGAACATCTTTGGCAAACACACAGAATTAATGTCTTAGATTGTCCACAGTGCTGTAGGACTGTAATTATGCCATACATTTGAACTGTAAAGGGAAAAACACTTACTGCTTGAATTCAAGACCTTGCTTGTGAAATTATTCTTAATTCACAGCAAAATGTACATGACATAACATAAACAGGGAGACAATCCAGTAAAAAAATAAAGTTTTGATGCTGGAATTGTTTGATAGAGTTGGTGATAGACGCATAACAGTATAAATCAGGAAAGTGGCATAAATAGCATAGGCCTGGTTTACTCAGGGTAATGCAAGTACAGACCCCTTTACTTGATTGAGGCTGCATTAATTGGCTGCTGCCTCTGAGAATATGACTTTGTAGCATGTAATTTTCTATGCTTTTCTCCCTGGGCAATTGCTGTAGTCAATCACTTATGCTCATCAAGTGTAACTTGACCAAAAATAAATTGAACAGTGAAGGTTATTAGGAACAGGAGTGTGTCCATTATAGCTCCAGTTGTTTCTGACAGCAAAATGCTTCTCCACACTTGGGAAGTTTTAACTTAAAATCTGGGCAGTTTGTCAACATTTCAAACCCAATTTTTCAAAGCTGAGAGAAGGACATCTGAGGTGTTATTCAGAGGTGTGTTCAGTGGCTAAACTCATTTCAAACTGCAGTAAACGCAGAGCTACTTCGATGAAATAATGACTCCAGTAAAAAAAAATGTTCCAAAACACTTGAGAAGAAGTTCTACAGTATCAGTCCAAAAACCCATTAAAGTAATAAGCACTGTAAAACAGCAGTGGTACATCTTAGGACTTTCAGCATCTATCAGAAAAAGAGCTGAAGGTTCTATTATTTAGGCACATATCCTTTTTGTTTGAGAACCAGTTGGTCTAAAAATGTTAAATCTCTTAAGTCAGAGGTTTAATCAACTAAAAACATTGAAGACACTGTCAGTGACAAAAATAGTGACACTGAATCCCAAAAAGGAGTTAGTAACTAAAATAAGAACTAAACTGAGAATTGTTACTGAGAAAAGGAATGAGTAAAAGCATTAGCAGTTGGATGGCAAGCTTTTAGATTCGTCTCTGTCCTGGCTCCCAGATGGTGTAATGAACTCACAATCGTTAAAATTTCTCCTCATAAGTACTTATACTAAGGCCTTATTTGACATGAAATCGAGGTTGCATATTTGCAGAATCCAATCACTGAGCTTTTCTTTAATAGTGTTGCAAGCTTATGCAAAGTGAGGCGTAGTTTTGGCCAGGGGACGTAGCAGAAAAAGTTTTAGGTTGTGCTTTTTTTTTTTAGGGCTTCTGATGAGTGGGGGCTAGGCCAACTGATTGTTTACATATACATTACTTTTATTATAAATTAGGTTTAGGGTTACATTGCTAACTGTTGATTTGGCATGCTCTTGACACCACCTAGCAGCATGGTTAAGTTTTTATGTGGATGAAGACTTTTTAACCAGTGATTGTGCGAACAGGATTGTTTTAGGATTGTAAATACCGGTATGGACAGGGCAGAATTAAACACAAATTGAACTAATAAGGCCCCATATTTCATATTATTAATAGAGATGCCAGTAACGCAATATCAGCAGAATCCACTGGATTGGATATTAATGTAAATCTGGTAAATCTGTTATGAATCTAGTCTGAAATTTCACAGAATTGCTAGAAGTGTAATATAAGCCAAGCAATTTAAGTCGTATGATCACAGTAGCCAGCACATATGCTAATATTTTTTATAACAAATAATAGCAATTAATATTTGTAAATTTAATTCAAGTTATATATAGTTACACTTAACTAGTCATCATTAAATAAAACATACATACACTACCATGGTGAAGAGCGACCCAGCTCATGGCCTAATAGAACTTTGCTGCTAAAATGCAAAGTTCCCTACTTGAAGTTGAACTTGATTGTCAGGGTGCAAAACACTAGGCTTGCTGCCTAGTCAAACTCTACTACTGTGGTGGAAAGTTACAAGACTCAAGACGTAGTCAAACTTACTTGTTGCGGTGCAAAGTCCCCGCATGACACCCTAATCAAATTCCACTGTCACAATGCAAAGTCTCCAGCTCATGGCCTATCCAAACTCTGCTGTCAGAATTAAAGTCCTCAGCTTGTGGCCTACACGGTAAGAAATGGCTACCATAGTAAAAAGTGACCTGGCTCATGGCCTAATCAAACACCACTGTCACACTGCAAAGTCCTCTGCTCACAGCTTAGTCAAACTTTGCTACTGGGGTGAAAAGTTACCTGGCCTTGTCAAACTTTGCTGTCATGATGTAAAGCTCTTGGCTTGTAGCCAAGTCAAACCCGTTCCAACTCTGCCAAAAATATTCAAAGTCTCTTCTTCAGTTCTCAGTTGACACTGGAAAACAATGGCAGCTCAAAATGCAGACAACACCGGACATGACCACTTGTGCAAATGTGCACACTATCTGGAACAAGCAAAGTATTACACTAGAACGCCAGTGCATTCAACAAATCTGACAAACATCATACTTAGTGTGACCTGCTATTTGAACTGATGATACTGACATTTGAACTGGTGTTACTGACTGGTGGAAAATACATTTTATGTTAGATCACTTTCAGATTGTAAACTTTTAAAGGTCATGATTTAATGTAAAAATGTAAACGATGGAAAAAAAATCGTCACCTTTTTTAAAAAATAAAATTGTTAATTATTGCATGTAAACATTTACTCCTCAGTTCATGTGGTCTTTTGTGAGCTGTAGAAGTCCATTTTTTCTTTCATTCTAGAGCGTTTTTTTTTTTTCAGCCTGGACAGCTTTTTGAATGATATACATATATAGGCACAATTACACAATATATATGCATATGTCTATATATATATATATATATATATATATTTTTTTTTTCATATTTTCCAACCTCTTTTCTATAGAAAAATCCTGTAAAAATGATTGACATATATTGCTGGTACAAAAACATATCAGAAAGTGGGAAGAATAAGAAGAAAATGTTTATATGTTTTATATGTTAAATATTTAAAGGGTTCATATGAAACAATGTTTATATGAACCCTTTTAACACATTTGAATTACTCTCCATTTTGTGTTGGTCACGTCAAGAAATATTTTGGAGGTTCAAGGAATGACAGCTTTGGTTATTACCTTAGGCATTGCCATGAGTCAATACATTGTGAACCACACTGATATGAGTACAGTGTGTAGGGCTATGTTCTTTTCCTTTCCATTTCACTGAATGAGTTTTTCTTAAAGGAATGTGGATGGACATATAATTTTAATCTGCACCCAAGGTTGAAGAGTGCTTTTGTATAAGTAGCACACCATGGAACTGTATCAGCAAGTATAGCATAAAGACACACTGCCTCATGCACTTATTCTCTTGAAAGTATAGAAGAAGCATTTGATTGACAGCTACAGGGGTTTAATTGTACTAAATTGAACTGACCTCATGTGGATACCTGGAGAATGTGGCATAGAAAGGAACACATTAAGCATTAGCTTTTTATTGCTTCTGTCATTCTATGGCATGTTCTATATACATCAAAGCCATTGTGCTGGCTCTGGACCACTGAAGGTTCATGGACTGCCCTTGAAGAAAACAAAATCAAGAGTTTGTCTATAGTGGCTTGAAGCATGGCCTGGCTGCTATCAGAGAAAAGTTACTTAAGCATTCTATAACAGTCAGAAATTGGTGTCTGAATGCTTTGACTGCTGGCCCAGATGAAGATGAGCAGAGATTAATTAATTTAATTGAATGTATATTAAGCTTTATTATGCACCACACAGTTTCAGTGAGGGACGACTGTACCGAAGGCAGGCTGTTGTAACATGTGTAAAATGTTGCTTGGCATCGTCTTGCTATAACAAACACTGATGTCACTGAAAAAGACACTGTCTAGATGGCCGTGCATGTTGCTCCAACATGCATGTATCCCTTAGCATTAACAGTGCCTGCACAGGTAGACAAGTTACCAATGCCATTGGTGGAAACAAACCCTGTATCCTGACAGACCAGTTTTTTGAACTTTGTGTTGGTAACAAATAACATGGTCCATATCCCATTGGGTCCGGAGATGACAACCAGTTTCCAAAATCTATTTAAATGATGGATTTTTAAATATGATGACCTTTATTCCAGAGAAGACTGGATGTTGTTGATACATGAATTCCATGCTGCATCGTAGATTTGTAACTTGCATTTGTGGATGCAGTGATTAAATGGGTTTACTTCTAAGGGTTTTCTTAGCCCATGCATTATAGAAGCTGTTTCTAATTTCTCAGATTTCTCCTGATTTTTTTAAACTATCTGCATTGGAAAATGTTGGACTATTTGCTTAGAGTTTTTACCAAGTGGAACAGGTAGGCAGGTAGAAGGTAAGCATCTTATAGGGAAATTCTTGACGAAAATCCACATTCCACTTTCTTTTCTTAAAGTGTAGGTGCTATGGTGTTAATATGTGTTTGTCGTGGTACTCAAGTTTGTTGTTAGGTCATTGATTGATTGTTCACAGGTATGTGCATTAGGCCCTGCATGCTGTCAAAGACCAGGTCACCAGCGCGGAGCACAAACACACAGACTCTGTTTTTATCATTCTAGGGGACTTCAGAGTTAAAATCACCAGCGAACTGCATATAAACAGACAGCATGTTACCTGCCCCATCAGGAAGAGTAATACTTCAGATTCCCGCTACACTGTATTAATAGGTGCATAGCGCTCTGTCCACCCGTGCTGCTGTGGGCCAGTCTGACCATTATCTGGTCCATCTTCTTCCAACAAACAGACAGAAACTCAAGTGTGTTAAACCTGCTGTCAGTACTGTGAAGAAGTGGACCAGTGATGCTAAAGAAAGACTTTAACAGACTGTTGTGTGTTTGACAATGCTTCAAGCAGCCTGGATGAATACAGTGACACTGTGACATCCTACATCAGGTTTTGTGAGGACATCTGTGTTCCCACCAGGACTTGCATTAAATACAATAATGGCAAGACCTGGTTTAATGCCAGACAGAAGCAGCTGCGCCGGTCTAAGGAGGTAGCCTGCAGGAGTGGGGACTGGGCACTGTATAATCAGACAAGGAACACTCAACAAAGAAATCAGAGCTGCTCCACCAAGCTGAACAGAATGATGATCACAAATAAGAAATCAACCGTTTGGAAGTGCTTGGAGAACTTTACTGGCTAAAGACGAACACCTCCCCATACAGCTGACTGACAAACTTAACACATTTTACTGCAGCTTTGAAAAGCCCAGCACCACACACCTATACATCTCCAATTCACAGTCCTCTGACACTCAGCCACCCATTCAGTCTGCCCTGAAGATCTGCGAGGAGGATGTACACTGACTCTTTAAAAAACAAAAAGTGAAAACAGCACCAGGCCCAGATGAGGAACTTCTCAAACCAGCACCTGTCTTCACAAAGATCTGCAACAGGTCACAATAGAGCTGGGTGCTGATAACCACAATTATACCCATCCTCAAAAAGGCAACCATCACTGAAGTGAACACCTATAGACCTGTCACACTGACCTCTGTAGTCATGAAAACCTTTGAGAGACTAGTTCCCAGTCACTTGAAGGACATCACTAACCCCCTGCTGGACCCCCTGCAGCTTGCAAACGGGGCTAACAGGTCTGTGGACAACATGGTGAATCTAGGCCTTTATCACAATCTTCAGCGCCTTGACCATACAAACACTTATGCAAGAATTCTATTCTTGAGCTCAACCTTCAACAATATCATTCCAGGACAGCAACAAAGCAACTGATCCAACTCAATGTGCCAGCCCCAACCTGCCAGTGCATCACACATTTTCTAACTGGCAGAGAGCAGCAAGAGAGCTTGGGGAAAATCATCTCAGGGAGCAAGACAACCAGCACAATCGCTCCTTATGTTGTTTTGTCCCCATGGCTCTTTTCACTGTATACAAACGACTGATATCCACAGACTGCAGCATATCATCATGTCTGCAGAGAAGACCACCGGAGTCAAACTACCCAAACTGCTGGATCTGCACACTTCAAGAAACAACCAAATAAGAACCACGAAAACCAGGATACAGAGAAGCTACACTACTAAGTCTTAATCTGTCTCTACATTCGGACTGCTGCACTCTGCACCTTAATATATATATATATATATATAACAATTTAAGGTTTACAGTCGCGGAAATAAATATTTGATTCCTTGCTGATTTTGTAAGTTTGCCTGATGACAAAGATATGAACAGTCTGTAATTTTAAGGGTAGGTTTTATTTCAACAGAAAGAGATAGAATATTAAAAAGAAAATCCAGAAAATTACAGTGTATAAAATATATACATATAATTGCCTTTTGCAGAGAGAAATAAGTATTTGATCCCCTACCAAACATTAAGAGTTCTGGCTCCTACAGACCAGTCAGACGCTCCTAATCAACTCGTTACCTGCATTAAAGACAGCTGTCTTAAATTGTCACCTGTATAAAAGACACCTGTCCACAGACTCAATTAATCAGTCAGACTCTAACCGCTCCAACATGGGCAAGACCAAAGAGCTTTCTAAGGATGTCAGGGACAAGATCATAGACCTGCACAAGGCTGGAATGGGCCACAAAACCTTAAGTAAGATGCTGGGTGAAAAGGAAACCACTGTTGGTGCCATTGTAATAAAATGGAAGAAGTACAAAATGACTGTCAGTCGACCTCGATCTGGGCTTCATGCAAAATCTCACATCATGGGGTATCCTTGATCATTAGGAAGATGAGAAATCAGCCTAAATCTACACGGGGGAACCTGTTAATGAGCTTAAGGCAGCTGGGACCACAGTCACCAAAGAAAAATATTGGTAACACATTATGTCGTAATGGATTAAAATCCTGCAGTGCCCGCAAGGTCCCCCTGCTCAAGAAGGCACACCTGGATGATTCTGAGAGTGATTGGGAGAAGGTGCTGTGGTCAGATGAGACAAAAATTGAGCTCTTTGGCATTAACTCAACTTGCCATGTTTGGAGGAAGAGAAATGCTGACTATGACCCATAGAACACCGTCTCCACTGTCAAGCATGGAGATGGAAACATTATGTTTTGGGGGTGTTTCTCTGCTAAGGGCACAGGACTACTTCACCGCATCAATGGGAGAATGGATGGGGCCATGTACTGTAAAATCCTGAGTGACAACCTCCTTCCCTCCGCCAAGACATTAAAAATGGGTTGTGGCTGGGTCTTTTAGCACAACAATGACCCAAAACATACAGCCAAGGCAACACAGGAGTGGCTCAGAAAGAAGCACATTAAGGTCATGAAGTGGCCTAGCCAGTCTCCAGACCTTAATCCCATAGAAAACTTATGGAGGGAGCTGAAGGTCCGAGTTGCCAAGCGACAGCCTCAAAATCTTAATGATTTAGAGATGATCTGCAAAGAGGAGTGGACCACAATTCCTCCTGACATGTGCGCAAACCTCATCATCAACTACAAAAAACGTCTGACTGCTGTCCTTGCCAACAAGGGTTTCGCCCTCTCTCACTATTGAAATAAACCTACCCTTAAAATTATGGACTGTTTATATCTTTGTCAGTGGGCAAACTTAAAAAATCAGCAAGGGATCAAATATTTATTTCCTCCACTGTACATGTGTGCTTGTACTGTGTGAAATGTTGTCACTCACTGTGCACTGTAAGCTAATGGAACCAAAGACAAATTGGTGTCAGAAGTTTGTTTTGGACAGTGCACTACAAGGAAAGTCATGGAAGCTTATACTCCACAGACTGGTAGTCTATTAGTAGTCTAATTCTATTAATAAAATGAATTAATTTAACAATCTAAGACCTTTATATATCCATTACTTCAGTTTAATGTTCATTATAGCCATTGTTTGCATGTCAGTTTGTGTAACAGTTGATTCTCAAACATGGCCACATTAGTAATAGTTGCAATTACACTGCTATTTCAGAAGTAAACAAATGTGTCATTTGTGTTCAGTGAGAGTGACAGTTATAGTAATGGCTGGTAATTAATGCTTCTCTGTCTGTGGGTTGTTTGGGGAAAGTGTTTGAACAGTATTTCTCTATTGTCCTTATATTTATGGGTTGCATTATTGTTGAATGGCAAACTGAATGGGGTCAGGCCCAGAACATTATCATACTTACACATACACATGCTGCAATAAGGCTTCATTTAGAGAGCTGAGAAAAAAGAAACGACATCACACAAGACAATATACTGCTAATTTCTTATTCATATTAGTCTTATTCATTTTAGACACTAACTAGAGCCAATTGTACTAGTTCTGTAATTAAGAGGACTACTGCATGGTAGACACAGAAAATGTTCTCTTATTTTGTGTCTCTTCTTCTATGTCCTCCCGCTTCTATTTCTTTCTCCAACATTTATATAGGGTTCTTCTTCTTCTTATTGTTGCCATTATTTTTATTATTTGTAGGTAACAATACCAGTAGGACTTATTCATATTACATAGAGAACTGCAAATATTATATATAGGGGACATACTCTTAAATATAGCTGCTTACTTATACACTGTATGGTTAAGATATGCGGACACCTGACAATCACACCTACAAGGGCTTATTTAACATAGAGTATAGCTTCCCTTTGCCACTCTAGCAGCCCCCACTGTTCTGCAAAGGGTTTTGAAGTGTGTCTGTGGGAATTTGTGCATATTCAACACAAAGATGTACTAGCCTGACCCTCAGTCAGCCTTCCTGTTCATCTCAAAGGTGTTCATTCGAGTAGAGGTTAGAGGTCTATGCAGGTCACAGGAATTCCGCCACACCAAACTTGTCAAACCATGCCTTCATGGAGCTGGTTCTGTGCACCTCTGGGGCTTCCCTAAATTGTTATCACAAAGGAAACATAATTTAATAAAATGTCTTTGTATGCTATAGTTTTAGCATCACCCTTCATTGGAACTAAGGGGACGAGCCCAAACACTGAAAACAGCCCCAGCTATAATTAGGCTACCTCCTCCTTCAAACTTCAAATGCATTACAGTATGTAGGGTTCTCTTGGTATTCGCCAGTCCCAGATTCATTCATCAGACTGCCAGATAGTGAAGTGTTATTCATCACTCCAGAAAACATGTTTCCAGTGCTCCAGAGCTGAGTAGCAGTGTGCTTTACACCATTCCAGCCAACCCTTGGCATTGTGTGTAGTGATCTTAGGCTTGTGTGCTGTGGCTTGGCCATGATATCCCATCTCCTGCACAGTTGTTGTGCTGATGTTTCTTGTTGCAGAGACAGTTTGGAACTCTTTAGTGACTGACAGATGATAGGTGCAATTTCCCCCTGGGATTAATAAAGTATTTCTGATTCTGTGATCTTCCTGTGTTACATGCTTCTGTGGCCTTGCTCTATGAGTTTGCTTGGTCTGCTACTCTGTGGTTGAGCTATTGTTGCACCTGCATGTCGCCAGTGTTTCATAATAATGAACTGATTTGTGCCAAAGGTGCCATACTATGATGATGCATTTAATGTCACTGAGATTTTCAGTACAACCCCTTATAATGCCACTGTTTGTCTAGCGAGATTGCATGCCTGTTATTTTATATACACATGGTTATGTCCGAAACCCTTTTATTAAACTTCACTTAAAAATGTTTTTTAGTTAATGCCTTGGCTTTAAATAGTTTATAGCATAATGTTTATTAATGTCTCAGGCCTAATACTTTTTTTTTTGACTGCAGTTTGAATCTATGTTTGCTCTGCAAATCATATGGAATATATTGTATAATACACATCCTGACGTTCTATGAAAACAAACCTGCTTGTGTGTGCGTTTGCATGCGTGTGTGTGTGTTCATGCTTTGAAATGATTGCACCAAATAGGATTAAGATTGGAAGAAGAGATTGAAAAAGGAAATGCAGGGTTTCTCTTTTTGCCAAAGAAAATCTTTAGCAGGCTGCCTAAGCATTTTTTTGAAGCTGCCTAAGTGAAAATGCCAAAAACTGTGTATAAATCCATAAATAAAGCCCATCAGAAATAAGTCATGTATTTTGATGCAGTGGTTTTGATATCCAGACAGATGCTTTTATCTGCTACATTCACCCAAATGGCATCAACTCCATCTTGTTGGTGGGAGGAGTGCATTTACCTTCAAAATGCAACACCAGTCACTTTTCTTTGATGTGACAGAATACAAATGATTCACATCAGAAATGACACACTCAATCTCAAACATCCGCTCTGTCGGAACACGGCCATCTTTACCTCGCTGACTCACACATTCTGCTGCTTACAGCAGAGTATTAAAGAGATGAATTTAAGTGCCTGCTGATAAACAGGAGGTGGAACATGGTGGTGTCAATCATGTCTTTAAAGGAGCAAGAATTCATACTCCCAATGATGGAAGGCAGTTGTGGTGTCCATCTCTATTGTACAAAGTTTGAAATATGATGTATGTTCTGCTTTAAATGTCTCCAGAAGTGGAAAGCAATGCTATTGACTTTATTTTTGTTTGTATTTCATACAAGTGTATATGATTTCTCTTGGTTGCTGCAGGATGTGGGCTCTTTCTGAGGGCAGGGGGCAGTCGCTTGCCAGGAGCTTCAGTTATTGTTGCATTTACTGTTTCTTTTACTGGCTACCTGCCCCTAAATGGTCTAACCAGGATCAAGAACTTCAACTTGAATGACGAAATTAGAATATGCCGTTAAGGCAGTGTTACTTCTTTATCCTCTCTTGTTGGACTGATGACATGCTCTACACTACACTCAATCACATCTTGTAGGTACCACTATAGGCGTGTTACTGGATAGTTGGCTGGATAGCATGCTAAATCTCTCCATCGCTAGACAGCAAGTCTTTGACATATTTTTGTTTCTTCACATTGTGTCGACAATTTTACACTTTATGAACACATGGTCTTGGTTCTAAAATGTGTTTGTCTAAAACCAGTCTTGTGCCAAATAACTGATATACTGTATATCTTACACAACAGATTAGCTAGACACATGCTCACCGGAGACATGCATATTGGAGGACTGACAATATGAGTATGTAGACTATTCACAAACTCTTTATTTATCTTTCATGGAATTAATTTGTATGCAAACAAATCACACTTAGATTGTAAAAGCTCTTTACTGTAAAAATATACAAAACTACATCATGGTGCTACAAACAGTAGATGTTAAAGTTTTGTAAGATGAAGTTTGTCTCTTCGAAGTTATCATGGTCTTCCATGTCTGGAGATGTGAAACAAAAATTTTGGGTAAATGTTAAACTTAATTTCTTGATTATTTACAATGCAGTCATGCATTACTTTCTTTATTAACAGTTTAAATAATAGTCATAGTTAAATCTTAATGTCTTTGTTTAAAGGGTACTGGCTTATCAAAAACACAAAAAGGTACCATTTGTTAGTGGTATATTTTTATTCCATTAGGTTGTGTGACATTTTAGCAACATATCAAAGTCATGCAAAGAAAGTTACAACTGAAATAAAACTTTTGCGTAGGATTTATTTCAACATTTTGAGAGCGTTTTCAGAGCGTATTTTTTGGCGGAGCTGTAGGCGCTTTCTGCACACAGCTGATGTTTGCTGGTGATGTGCTGATGATGTGTTAGATATTAGCTAGTTAGAGTTGTTAACATGGTGTGTTTCCCTGGAGTAAAGCCAGACAGCTATTCAGGCTAAAGAGCAAATACTGATGCAACCCTGCGGTCAGCAGAGATAAGCATTATGGCTGCAGTGGACAGAAATGTCTGTGATTAGAGCTCATGACTGACCAGCACAGTGAAGGCAATGGCATAATACAGCAAAATATGGAGCTATTTATGTGACATGTCTGAAAGGGCATATGATGCTCTTCACCAAACCAAGGACCACTTTAAAGCAAAATAGCAATATAATCAAAATCTGATTACATATACAACATCTGAATACATATGATTTGTAAAAAAAGTGCCAAATTAGGTTTTTTTACAACAAAATATATACACTTATCATCAAAAGAATAGTTGCACCCAGATAGAAGTGTCAGACTGCAATGGTAGTTAGAAAGAAGATAAAGGCTACCAGGATAAATAAATGATGATGATAAATATAGACTGATATGTGCAAATCTTATTGAGCTGCACATACAGAAGTAGTGTCTCCCAGTATGATGTCGGGGCTCCATGCTAACACAACATGCCAGGTGTCTCGACATTTGTTGTACAGGTTCCTAATGATGTCCTGTGATAATCCATCCCTTGCATAATGAAAATTCTCACATAGTTCCAGTAAATTTTAAGGCAGGGGTGAAGGTGGAGGGACACGAGGCCTGCTGGACAAGTGATGCATGACAACAAAGGGCTGAGGGCAGCAACAAAGGCAAACGTCACAACGGTCTGTGTACATGTCTCAGGTTGGCACTGCGGCAGACTGTTATTAAACAATTGGTCCTTTATAGAACAGTAACTGTAAGTACCTGGATACCTCTAAAACTGTTTAGTAAGCCTTAGTTTAATCGTAAATCTAGAAAATAGACAGAAAAGAGTTCATTGGAATGAGTGGACTGTTTCTCATTTCAAACCACAAACAAAAGATGAGATCTGCAAGCTCTGATTGAAGGTTTTGTAGCCACTGAAGCGGTGATGGCATTATGACAAGTGAGCCGTCAGCAAATGCTGGGTTAGGGAGCCAAAATGGGACCCCTGAATATCAGTGGTTATTTCGCATACTGCTTGAAATGCAGGGATTTCTATAATGTCTCCTGGTCTGGGATACAGCAATATATCTCAGACCATGTATTTCAGCTTAACTGAAACCTGTCAGGAAATTGAAGACAGGTAGTAAACAACTGATCGTGATATGTTTTTCACCAGTAGTGTGGCCCCTAATGGTTTACTATAATGCTTACATACCACGGAAAACCTGTCCAACAGTTTGAATTCCCCTGTGCATTCCACACAACCTCGTGTTTAATTTACTGCTATAAGCGTAACCTGTCACTGAACAGGACAATAATGGTCTGTATTGCTGTCAATAATATTTTGTCTGGTTCCAAACAAGCTCACGGTTCTCAATGAGCAAAACTGGTCCACTAGTGTCACTCATAACTTGACCTACTCTAGTTTATTGGGAAAAGCCTTCCTCATACTGTACAGTCACTTATGTTGAGCAGTTTGTAACACGTTAACACACAGGCGGTCATTAAAGGTAATGGAGATATTGAGATATAGACAGCAAATGACCTAAACTAAGGCTTAGCTGACTCAAGAGTTGTGGGAAACACTACATGGGGTAGATGGAAGTAAGGAATGTGTCTGGCATCTATGATGGGACAATAATCTAAAATGTACCTCAAAATCCACAATGAACTACTTTAAGGTAGGCAAGCTGAAGCTTTTGGAATGGGGAGGATGGGGATCCACAGTCTCCTGACTTAAACACCACTGTTATGGGCAGAAGACAGACAAAGCCCAAGAACATCAGAAAACTAGTGACATTCTGCAAAGATGGGTGGAGGAAAATATCTAAAACAAGTATGGAAAGACCCCTAACTGGCTTCAAAACTATTTACTAGCTGTGTTATTTATCAGAGTGGGCTGCTTAAATGTAAAATAAACATAATAATAATTATAATACGCATACTATATGTCCGCCAAGAACTCGTAACATGAAACCAAGGTGGATGAGAATTTCTATTAATCTTTATTTTTAATACAGAGACAAAGATGTAAACAGATCCTCTGCTTTTCTGGTGTACAGACAAGAATGATTATTATGTTGGACTTGAAGTGATGGCTTTGGTGTTCAAGAGACCATAAAGCCTCTTTCTTTTGCTGTACAAACAATACTGGGAAATTCTAATTATGGTGATGGCACCACTAGAGAGAGAGTGAGAGAGGCCTTGTCTGCATCTTATTAAGCTCAGCAAATCCTCAGGGATAGACTTTGGGCTTTTTATCGAGACAGAGACAGAGAGATCTAATTAAAGCAAATTATTCTGGATGACAAACAAAGATAGATTAAATTGTAATGGAGATGATCAAATATTTCACATTATTGTGTTTTTACATATGGCTTGTGGTCCCCTGGCCAGTGTTGTCTATGGTGCCGCCCGGGATAACAGACAGCAATGTAAACACTCAAGCTTTACTGCAGACAGTAAAGAAATGACATGGAGTGTTTTTTCCCCACTCTTACCCCTAATTGTTTACCTAAAGCTTACATGATAAACCTTCCATTTTCAGCCTTTATTTTTTCAGCTTTTTGCATACCATATATTTTATTGTGTTTCTTAGATTGCACAATTAGTACTCGTTATTTGAGATAATTTGGGACCTATATGTCGAAAGGCACACCCCCTTTGCAAATTATTAATAATAAACAAAATGCAATGATGTGCAAATCAGTCTTACATTTAAATGAAAATTATACAACACATCAAATACTGAACCTGATGTTTTTTTTTTGTTGTTGTTGTTTAAGTATAATGTATATGCCTGTCTGGAATTTGATGGCATCAATACGTTTATACAAAGTTGGGACAGGGGCCACAAAACCCTGCTAAAACTGTGTAATGCTAAAAAAACATCTGGTGAAACATCTCCAGTCTTTCATACTAGCAGTAAGCAGAATGCAAGTCACTTACATCACCCAATGCTTGCCTCTTGGTCGTCTGTTCGAGGTCGCTTGAGTTGACGCATGTGGGCGTGTTTAAGGTCCAGGAAAGCTAGCTGGTTATGAAAGCTCATATTAATTTTGACAAACAAATGTGTAGGGTAGCCTAGCTAGCTATGGAGTCACTCAACTCCCCATAGACATCAACAACATCCTGTGCTTTCTTTTATTTTTTTCCCCTCTATATGTGCAAAGATGCATATAAACTGGGAAAAGAAGTAACAGCAGTTATGAGCTTCTCTTCCATGTTTACCCCCACACTGCTGAGAATAGGAACAAATTGCTGGTAGGAACAAAGTTCAGAGGGCAGAAGCTATAGAATTTGTTGGAGTCAGTCATTTAAAATGTTACTTTATAATTCATAATTCATTTGCATGAAGTTGAAAAAATTGTTACTTAATTTTTTGTTTGTCACTTTGTCACCATGCCATTTGCCAGTTAAATTGCAAAATATATAAGTAATTGACACAAAATGGGCTTTTTTAATACATTCCTTCTCTACTTTTTCCACAAGTCTTCCTCTCACTGGCCAGGTGAGATCCGGTATCCACGGAGACATGTTGCCTGGTCCAGGATTACCATGGCGATGAGTAATGGAGCATCAGTGTGATACAGAAGGTCGTGACCCCAGCCTCTTCACTGGGCTGCCGCAGTCCACGGAGCGAAAAGAGAGCGAACACACACTGTTAGGTCAAAAAGCCTCGTCTGCAGAGAGAGAACACACAAGTTGGGTCAAAAAGGTCTCGTTCTTCTTAAAAAGCCATGTAATTATGCTTCACTCACATTTGCCTTCGGATATACATAGTGTAGCCAAGCTGATCATCATGAGATGGAACAAATTACTGTTAAATACGGATCTTCAGACTCTGGCTGGGTCTCTAAATCTGCCTGTGAAGCAAGGCAGAGTACTGAGACCTGAGACCTGTCCACTGTCTAGTGGTGAGTGGACTGGACAAGTGGAAATGTTGGACTTGGATGTGCTTCCGTCATACAGAGTTCAGCTCATACAAGGTTCAAATCAATTTAAATACAGAGTGGGAAATTCACTGGAAAAGAAGCATGACGGAGGCCACCTATGTCAGCCTGTAACAACCATCCACATTTCAGCTGCTTACAATGGCCTCATCTCACCTTTACTCTGGCAATTTCACACCTTCAGACATGGCAAACCACAATATGACTTTAAAGCAATCGTTTGATGAATATAATTTCCCTACCTTGGATGTGGTTAATCAACCAAGGCGTTTGGTGTTTGAAGTTTGCTTCTTTAGTATTTCATTGCAGCTATGAGGCTGATGTAGATAAGAAGTCAGGATTTTTTTATTAAGCTTATGATCCATGAATTAGCACCGTGCAAACTACATGCCAGACATGGACAACAGTACATTGCATATC
Organism: Prochilodus magdalenae; assembly: GCA_024036415.1. NCBI lineage: Eukaryota > Metazoa > Chordata > Actinopteri > Characiformes > Prochilodontidae > Prochilodus > Prochilodus magdalenae. Next base: position 2,542,869 of record JAMWET010004488.1, read on the forward strand.
TAAAACAAGAAACAGTAATCTTAGAGCCAGAGTTGTGTGCATACTTTTGCACAGTTTTGTAAATAACAGCATGTCATGCAGCATTAGAAACCACAAGCAAGTATATTTGTGATTACTTAACCAACTCTATATGGTTTTTGGCATACAAACTTGAGTACAATTTGAGTAATCCAACAGTAGTACCTGAGAACCCATCATTTTATATTACATTTATTTAGAACTAGAAACTAGAGTGCATTTCCTGAAGGAAATGTGCGATGGTTGCGCAGCTTGCTCAGTGAGGAACGAAGGATGAGTAAACGAGTGCGGATCAGTATGACTGTGGATTAGCGTCAGGGGGCCTGCCCTTAGTGAGTACATGAAGTTTTGTGGCTCTTGGTTGGCACAAAAGCATTACTGCTTGGTTTGAGTCGAAAATGACTGGGACGCTATGGGAGGATTGAGGGATGAATAAACGACAGATAGAGGAGTGCGGGAAAACAAAATGGAGAAGCGAAACAAAAAGGAGAAGCGAACAAGTGCGGGTCAATCTGTGGGCTGCGCCCCTAGCTAGTGTATCCGATTGGGTGTCTCTAGGTGGAGCGGAAGTAGGTTAGATAGGCACGTGTTTTTTGATCCTATTCATTCTCTATGGGAAAATAATTCCTTCCTACTCGGAATCCGCGCATTCAATCAAAAAGCTGTATACAAGCACACATCAGCGTATCATACCGGACAATCTGGAGTTGTAACGGAGTCGATATCTCGAAAGCTGCGGGTTAGTCGGCGATGAAACGAAAGAAAAAGAAAAATCGCTTTGTGCATCCATGCAATGTGCATCCATAATTAAGCTTCATTTAGATCCCTTATTCCAAAAAGGATATGATGCCTATAACAAATTCCAAAAAGCATTGTGACATTTATAGCACTGTGTTTAATGACCTGATAACACTCAGTACTGTTTTGGGAGACTGAAGACAAAAATGGATCCAGTTTTTAAAGCATGTATATTGTTTTCCCACTCTTCGGTTATACAAGACTTAAGCTGTGCAACTGTACAGGGACCTTGTTGTTGTATTTTGAGCTTATTAAAACACATGTTGTCTATAAAAGGCCAGGTCTGGAACACATATTCATTCTAAGAGGCGTGACATTGTGATGTGCAGAATGTGGCATGTTGAAATAAGCACAGACATCCATAAAAATAATCTCAAAGAGAGCATACATTCCAAAATGTGCTCAGCATTAATGGTGGCTAGTTCGATCTTTAAGTGATGCAACTAATAGTTGACCACGTCTAACGAAAAAATACTGAAAAAAGCTGATGTGTCATTAAATTGTATTCTGACAGATTGCTCTACCCTACAGAAGAAATATGGAGCAGTACTAGTAATGTGCTGTACTAGAACTGTTCCATGTAATACATATCTGATACCATTGTTAGATGATTCATTTAGTTATTCTTACAGATTACAATACACTACAGGAACTGTAGGGGTGATACAGCTGTGTGCTCTATAATGCTCAATAATGCTATATAGTCAGAAAGAAAAAGGGACAATATGATCTTTATATTAGAAAACACACTATAATGCTCATTAGTGTTCATATAATCCATTGGCCATTCTGTTAGAGTGTTCTACACTACAGGAAGTTAAGAGGTGATATTGCTTCTGTTGTTCCAATTAATAAGCTATTTATAATGTTTATATAATACATGTGGTTAACAGAACTGGGTCGAGAACCAAAGGTGACAAAATTATTAATAATTAATAAATAATTAGACAATTAATATTTCATTAACGAGAACAAATCTGTAGATGTTTTTTTTTTAAGTTTTGCTGAAATGAAAAATAGACATTGTACACAACAGGGGGTGAAGCTTCTCTGGGTATATATAACCGGGCTAAATCATTACACATGTATCAGAGAGTTTGCCGTTGAGATGAGAATGAGAATGTCGTGATGATGTCAGGCTCAATCACTGTTGTCAAGACTGTGGTGAAATGTGAGAGGCAGGAAGTGTGGCTATTTATATTGATTGATAAACAACCACTTTTGTTCTGCCTTGCATTTTCTCCCTCTCTTGCTTCCTTTCTCTGAGGTCAGCTGTGGGTCATCTGCAGGGTTCTTCTTACAATAGCTGGCTACAATCATGATATGTTATTGTCATAAATTACATCACACTGGAGATAGCTCACACCCAAAGTGAATATCCACCTACTTATGAAGTATCAGAATATAACAATTTTTACAGATGATCAGATCTTTTTCTGAAGAAAAGCACTATGCATGATTCATACATTTGAATTGAGTTCATACCACTGAATGAAGGTTAAGAAAGCACTATGCATGATTCTGTTGAATTTGTAATACCACAAGATTGTGCACTCTGTAGAGTATAAACTGTCTGTCCTTCAAAGAGAACCTAAGGTAGCAATTGTATTAAGATTTTAAGAAGAGTTTCACATTCACAGAAGCTGCTGTTACGAGGTTTCATGAACAGCAACTGCAGTATCCCTGTTCTTTTTGGAATATTTAGATTTAGATATGTGCATCAGAGAGCAACAGAGGCTTTCTCCTATTGGTCAGCATCAAGGAACACATCATTGGATGTGTCAGACCACATCAGAAAATTCAAGCAATAAGAAAATGACTTTTTGTCATGGTGCATCCCAAACCCCGCAGTACCACTCTTCAAATATGTCACACTACACTGCTTGTTACTCATTCCTGACGTTTTCTGGAAATTTGGTTGAACAAATTCGTTCAAAATCAGGCTGGATTTGTGTAGTCTGATGACACTTTTACTGTGACTTTATGAATGTATATTATTAGAAATGATATGAAACAACATACATAAACAACAATAAATAAACCAACCCAGCACACATACAGATTTCCTCAGGTGGCAGGAGACCACACCATGGTATGGAGTCACTGCCCGAGACAGAGTCCTTATCCACGGCTCCTCTCTGCCCAGGGGGGCCTCACAACTGTAGAGCAGTGTCACAAAGGCAACTCAACTCCACCAGTCCAGGCATCCTCACAGTTGCAGTGTAGCAGCACTCAAGCAGCCAGTCCGAGCAGACACCTGGCTGCTTTTCATAATGTCATCCAAGCAGACGGCAGAAGCAGCTTCATAGCTTCATAGTCTACCACTGCTCATGTAGTCAAGAGCACCAGTCCAGGCAGCCTTATAACTCCAGAATAGCATTGCTTAATCAGTGCTTGATCAGTATTAATGATTTTCTAAGAAAATAACCTTCAATCCCCATATAAATATCTTTTAAGGTGTCTAAATCACTCCATTCGTTTTTGATTATATCATTGATATTGCCAGTACTGTCACAACATCAAAAATACAGTTTTAGAACAACTCTAACTGAGGATGCACCACTATCACTTTTCTCCACCTGATTTATGGGCTGCATATGGCATACAGATATGAACTTATATTAACCTAATATTATTATTAGTCTAACTTTAAACCCAGTGCCCTCCGCAAACATTCCCCCCTCTCTTATACATTCCTTATTGTTTATATAAAGGACTTTATGATGGGATTTTTACATAATCCCATCATAAAGTCCTTTATAATCTAATCTAAATGTGCCAGAATTGTTAGCAGCCCTTCATTTTTTACTTTGTAGAGCCTCCCTTTGTAAAGATTAAAACTCTAAATTTCATATACTGCTGAAAGGGACTGGAGAACACAAGGCAACTGATTTAATCATTCTAACATAATCTTTCCAAATCCTTCCAATGTCAAGGTCCAACTTGTTGATTTTCCTTTCCAGCCAATCCTACAGTTTTCGTTTAGTTCATTTAGGGCTGGAATGACCATGACAGAAGCTTGCTTCTGTGGTCAGCAAGCTATTTATATGTTGATTTTGGTGTGCTTGCAATCATTGCCATACTGGAAGATCTAGCCATGGCCCAGTTTGAGCTACCTGGCTGAAGGTTGACAGAGAAGTGGATGTAAGCAAGGAGGTACCGTGGTGGCTGCAGACTCTGGGTCAAGTGGGTCTGTGTGAATGGTAGACAGCTTGCTGATGTTCCTGCATTCCTATAGGTATGCAAAGGATCTGCGAGGCAGCCATCATCTAGTTCAGTTCAGATACCAGGGTCCCAGCATGCATGGATGATGTGGTGGGTGGTCAAGAGTGAGGGCGGCCAGGTGGAGGGCCATTGTTGCAGCCATTGCATCCATCTACATAGAAACTGATGAACCACAACCATGTGCAAAGGTGAAATCTGTCCCATTTTCTGGAGGTTAAGTTCTAAAGTGTATTGTTTAAAAGATCATTCGAGTTCAGCCTGAAGTGAAGCGAGATCATCCTACTGTTATAATCCTATTATATTTTACTCTGAAGGACTGGGGGGACGTTTTGATATCTTAACTTTGTGAGCCATAAATCCTACACTGAGGACTACAGGATGTTCAAAATGGATTTTTTTATAATTATACTACATCAACAGATGGCAGTATAACTCTATGTAGCACTCTCTCTCTCTCTCTCTCTCTCTCTCTCTCTCTCTCTCTCTCTTTCTCTCTCTCTCTCTGTGTGTGTGTGTATGTGTGTGTGTGACTGTGGTTAGAAAGGAGGGGCAGGTTGCTTCCATTAACTGTAACTGCTACCTGGGCTTAGCGTGCTAGCCTCAAATGAAGTGGCACTAATATGGGGATTACATCAACAAATCCACCTGAAGCCCCCCCCCAATCTGTAGACACAGTGTGCAGAAAAGCTGATGCATTGTGGGACAATCACATGCTGTTGTTGTTTCTCTAAACTGAAAGAAATTAACACCCAAACACATAATTATGAATATTTAGGTAAGCATGTCCTGAAAATTGATGATTTAACTCGAATAGAGTGATCTTGCCTACATCCAAGCTGTGTCCTTCAGCCCATATGTAGTCAACCCAGCGCTTGAAGGTTTCTCCTACAGTTGTGCATTGGAACATGGCAAATGTAGCTACCAGTGAATGGAAACTTGTAAGCAAGAAAAGCAATATGTAAACTACATAATTAGCATTCTGCAAACTATATTCTTCCTGAGACAGCTGAAGAAATTCAACCTGCCGCAGACCCTGATGATCCAGCTTCTACACAGCGATCTATGATACCATCCTCACATCATCCATGACCATTTGGTTTGGTTCCTTCATCTCACAAGAATGAACTAAACTCCAGTGCATAATCAGGACAGCCGAAAAGATCATTGGATGTAATCTGCCAACACGGCAGGACATCTACAACAACACGGTGATGAAGTTGACCCACACAGCTGACCCCTCTCGTCCCGGAGCTCACCTCCTCCAGACACTCTCCCTCTGCTGGAAGACTCAAGACCATCAAAACCAGCACAAGACACTCTAATAGCTATTTCCCCAGAACTGTATTGCTCATTACCCACAGTGGTCACCTTGCACTTCAGACTTAAACTTTGTACTGGAACCTGATCTCACTGCTTTAGAGTAACTCCCCTGTAATGCAACACTGATTTGTACTTATTACACTGATGTGTAACCTTCTGAAAATAATTGCTTTTATATTATATGTCTATATAAAATATCCATATAAGAATACTGTAGGTACACATACTGCTGCTTTCCACCTCTCTATCATTCTTTTATTCTTTATTCTATTTATTGTACTTTATTCTATTTCCCCTTGTATGTGTAATTGTTTGGTCTGTTTAGTATGTTGCATGTCATACATGTGTGCTCTCATTAAGGCAAATTCCTTGTATGTGTAACATACTTGGCAAAATAAAGAAACTTTGATTTTGATTCTATACGAATAAATCATCACAGACCTCACAGTTGATAAGTCATCTGGAATAATTTCCAAGACTGCGTGACACACTGTTGTTTAAATAAAGGAAAAAGTAGACTAGACAGGTGCTACTATTTTTAGCCATGCAGCAAATCTTTGTTCATTTATAGGCAAAAGAAAAGACTAAAAGAAGACTGGAAGCCTAACACACAGCCGTTTCTGTGTGAGAATTTACAGTAAAAAAAATCATTGAAAATGTTTCATAAATTGTATTGCACTTTGTGTCTTGGCCAGTGTGTATTATATAAAGTCTACTAGTTTAAACATGAAGGCTTGTCCTTGCCCTGGTTTGAAAGGGAATGCTTTGGTGGTATGATCAATAAACCTGTCTTGTAGAGAGGGAGCGAGATGAAATCTTCAAAAAGCAGAAGAACATTGTTGATGTATATCCTTGCTATATGATCACTGGAGTGATTTTTAAAGGGAATTTTCGATTGCAGCATTTGCGATGATGAGCATCTGCTACCATATGAATGTTAATCATTAAATTAGCGTGAAACATCATTCTCAGCAGTCTGAAAGGCTGGTTAGATTTTAAACAGGGCACACAGACACACACACAGGCACACTTTCTTTCAAGGATGGGCAAGCAATTTTCTTTCTCAGGGTCCTTATTGGAGAGGTGTTTCGCACGTCCATTGATTGGTTCTATCAAAGGGAATTCCACACATATAGGCACTTGAATTATTGATGGATGTGCAATGAATTGCCAAGAGGCATGTGAACTTTCCTAGTGTCCAATTAATCTTTTAGCTGACTTCAGCCGGAGTCATCACTCGCAATCCAGATAACAAGATGTTGAGGGGAGAAGAACAACAGAAGGAAAACCCTCAGTGGAGAGATAACATCGCCGCATGTTAGGACAGGGTTAGAATAGCACTTCTGAAAATGCGCTAAAATGTTCTGTCCAAAGCCCTTGACTGCTTATCTCTCTGGTCATGCAGCCATAAATTTACCATATACTTTTCCCTATGTGCATAACTATGTTAAACATGCACAATGTAATTGTCATACCGATGCTATTTTTATACTTTTAACTCCTCTCTTATTTATGCACTTGCATGTTTAGCATTAATCCAGCTCAAAGGTACAGTTAAGTCAAAAAAGCTAACATCGCTAACAATGGATAAAAATGGGAAACCACCAATTAGCATGACTCAAATGAAAACATGCTAATAATTGGCTACTAGTCAAGCTATTGCTTTAAGATTAAGCATGTGTTTTTGAGCTGCTTTACCAAGCAGTTACATTGATATATAAAAACCACCTACATACACTCCAGCACACTGCCATGTCTGATGGCTGATGAATTGTGCGGCATCATATGGGCGACAGAAACTGTTCTTGTAAACCTATAAACTAATATGGCGGGCATTTCTGATAATATTACCTATGAGTATAGATAGCTGGACCTACAGATATGTGGACCTAATACACTGGCGACCTTTACTAAACTATAAAATGACATATCCAGCTGGCTTAGATGTATTAAAGGTGTAGGGTGTTTAGTGACATCTAGCAGTGAGGTTCTCAAAATTTGGGTTCTCACAACACAAAATAGTTAGCCAGCACCAGCAGCAACCACTGATTCTTCTACTTTTTATGTCTTCCATATGGTGCCAGTACATTCAAGATAAATTCAAGAATTCAAATTTAAGATTCAACATTAAAAAAAACTTGAAAAGCTCTATCTAGAGCTAGTGTTTGGTTTTTCCATCCTGGTATACTGTAAAAGCTTGCTGGACTCGCTCCCTCAGACATAAAAGGCTTATTCTAAGCTAACAGAGATACAGCAATTCTTAGTTACAGATTGTTATACACTAATGAAAACATGATTTTGTATACTATATTCTGTTTATGATATTTCTGACAGATGTAACTGCATTTTCTAAGTTTAGGTCTTACTGAAGCTGTAAATAAAACCTTGTTGGGGTTTCCAATTTGTTTTGGAAATACATTTATTCACCCATTTCACTATTTATATTTATCAAGTCATAGTGTCCTGGTGGTAGGGGTTTTCAATAAAATGGGCAATGAATGTATGCATGAGACACATAAACATTTTTTTCCAAATATGGCAATTTTAGGCCCAATATTCTCTCCAATTTATTCATGTTTAATTCTACTCACTAGCTAGGTCTCCCCAAGTCACATTGTACCCCCAGCACTAGTAAGGTGAAGGCAACACAAGCTTCCTCTGGGTCATGTGAAGCCATCTCTTCGGACAACAACTAATGCAACATCATTGGACAGCTCAACATGCCTGGAGAATGTACTACATACAGAGTCACAGAGGATCGAACTCACAGTCTCCTAATAAGACCAATGGTTAGGCAGTTGCAGCACTCTGGAACTGACTCAGATGCTTTAATGAGAATTTAACCAAACATGCTTAGAAATGAAGAAAGATATAATGATAGGAATGATTTATAATGCATACATTAGCTTCACTATACCTGTTTGTTCTAGTAACACAATTCAACCATTTAGGTCTAAGCTCATGGGCCACATTATCTTTAAGATTATTCTGGTGCTTTGGTGTTTTTTCCCCATACAAAATAATAAAAAGCACCCAAAACTGTCACTGCTGACATGAAAACTGCACTGTATAATGGTACATGTTAGCCTGACATTGCTAGCTCTAGTCCTTTGACAGGTAATGGCTTAAAGAGCACACTTTCATGTCAGTTCATTCAGCCTGGGAGAATATGAATGACAAATGTATGAGGTTGGAACCATAATACCTCCTAATGGCACACATAGATCTCTGTTACTTCATCCACATCAATTATCCGAGAATATTTTTAGGAAATGAGAACTAATGTCTCAATCAGTGGGCCTTAATATACCTTTTTTTTGAAGATCAGAGTAATACGTTTAATATTGCACACAGCTCCTTCCTACTCCATGAATAATTTTAGTTAAATTTCACCAATTTGATGACATTGCAGTACGAGCAGTGCACTATCGAGGAAGCAAAGAAGGCTCTCTAAGTATAAAAAAAACTTTAATTAAAAAGTTTCATGAGCTGGTTCATAATTTTTTCTCAAAAGTATATGTTAGTTTCTCTGTAATGTACAACAGTGAGGAGGAACAACAGGAAATGATAATGTGATTAGAATCATCATCACCTCCTTTAACTATGTTAAATAGATGTATTGAATTGGAACCTTGGTATTAAAAATAATTCTATGATATGTAACAATCATGAAACTTGTTATAGATTCTTTAAAGAACCTGTTTATGGTACATTTTCTTCTAAGGTCCATGTTTGTTTGGAGTTACAGTAAGCTTTTTAGTTGCAGCACCATACTTAGAATTAACTGCCTATACATATTAGAGAAAGCATTACAATATGCTTCAATCATGGAATAGCAGCATGTATATTATTAATGAAGTGGATAATGAAAATCATCATTATTATTATTACTATTATTATTATTATACAACAATAAGCCAACAGTATCTCGCCACGCGAGCCCTATTAGTGAATTGTAGAACAACATAATTACGGTCATATTTTTTTCCTTTTTTAATTTAGTTTAAATATATATACAGGGGTTGGACAATGAAACTGAAACACCTGGTTTTAGACCACAATCATTTATTAGTATGGTGTAGGGCCTCCTTTTGCGGCCAATACAGCGTCAGTTCATCTTGGGAATGACATATACAAGTCCTGCACAGTGGTCAGAGGGATTTTAAGCCATTCTTCTTGCAGGATAGTGGCCAGGTCACTACGTGATGCTGGTGGAGGTTCGTCCTTCTTGGTGGTATGCTGACATTACCCTGGATACCGTGGCTCTTGATACATCACAAAGACTTGCTGTCTTGGTCACAGATGCGCCAGCAAGACATGCACCAACAATTTGTCCTCTTTTGAACTCTGGTATGTCACCCATAATGTTGTGTGCATTGCAGTATTTTGAGCAGAACTGTGCTCTTACCTGCTAATTGAACCTTCACACTCTGCTCTTACTGGTGCAATGTGCAATTAATGAAGATTGGCCAGCAGGCTGGTCCAATTTAGTCATGAGACCTCCCACACTAAAATGACAGGTGTTTCAGTTTCATTGTCCAACCCCTGTATATATCAAATATCGAATTGGGAGTATGGTGTATCATCATATATTAAATATCATGAATTGAATACAATTGTGTACCATTAAACTGCTGGCCATTAAAACGCTACGAATACCCGATTATCTTAACTTTTGGACTGTGGGTGATTGGTCTACATCTGTGTTTTCTGTTTTTAGTGTTAGAAGTGCTGATACCTATATAGTTATATAATGAAATTTATTATGATAAAAATAGCATCTCAATACATTTGCCATCTCTAATCTGAAAGGTGTGACAATTTTGCAAAACCTCACACTCTAAGAATTTCTATAAATATCCTGTATTGCTCTGTTATAGGCAAATGGGGCCGTTTGTTAGCTCAAATTGTCTGTGATCAGTTTAATGGATTTGTAGGCTGGCACAGATGTAATGGGCCTTGGGTTTTGGTGGCGAAGTGGTGGGGGGGACTGTAAAAAAAGATAAATAAATAAATCTCAGGTTCATCATGCAAATTTCGCCTCCCGACCGTAACACATTCTTCAAAGAGACATCTCCTTTGGAGAGAGAGACGCAAACTGATAAAGTGACAAATGAGCTACAGATCTCCACACGTGATGTGCTCGTGTGTGCGTGTGTGTGTGTGTGTCCCTGAGAGAGAGGAGGGAAGGAGAGCCTGTGTGTTATGTGCATATGGATGTGAGTATACAGGCAGAAACACAGAGAGATGACCTTTGTGACAAGGACACAGCGAATGGTTCGGTCCATCTTTTGCCCATTCCAGCCCAGAGGGATTTCTCCTGTACAGCTGTGACATGATGTGAAGCAATTACTCCACTGCGTTCCTTCTGCACACTCTATTCCCAAACCAGCACCTCCTCAGCTTCATCTTTCCTTTAGTCAGCTTGTTTCAGGATTGATAAAACACAAGGAGAACAGGTCATGCAAATTTGGAGATGCTGGTGAATGGAACACTGGTCAAGCTTTCCAGCAGAGTGTGCTGCAGGGAGGTGTGCAGGGGTCTAAACCTCCTAATAAAAACCTAGTAAGACAAAAGGCTGGGAACTGCTAACAAAGTATGTGTAAAAAGTTATTTTTATATTTATTACTAAAATGCATTTCCCTGGCCACATCAGGAATACATGTAATTCACTTTTGTGCACACGTCTATAGAGGCCATATAATTTCCAAAATGTCACAAGCACTTATTTCATATTCATTAACTATGAAAAGCAAATGTAAGTATCCAGGAAGCTTAGTTCTTCAGTGATTAGCTAACCACTACTTTGCTAAATAAGTCTACAGCCACACGTTAAAAACAGCTGCGAGTGTTTGATTGCAATGCTATTCAGAAAGAAGATAAAAGGTTACCTGGAACAAAAATTCTGATGAATTTGGGCAATATTTATTGAACTACACAAACAGAAGTAGTGTCACTCCACGTGGCACTGGACCACCAAGTTTTCTAATGCAACATGCCAGACGTCTCAGCAATTAGTTGTAGAGATTCTTAATGATAATCCATCCCATGCAGTTCCTACCCATTTTGCGGTAGGAGATTAACACCATGCCAGATTTGAAGGTCATCTTAACCAAGACAAAAGGATAACTAAAAATAACCAGCTGTCATTCTGAATGACTCTATTGCTATAGAGGGCATCACTGTTCACTAAAATGTCTGCGATTGTGGCTGTTGGGTCGGTCAATTACAGCACTAAGTCTGTAAGCCTGCTTACATCACATGCGCAGCCGTGCACGAAACTTTAAACGGATATCTCTCAATGTCAAACCTAGTTTCATTGCTGTTGTTTGATTCCTTATGGGTACAACTATTTTTTAAGGAGAGTATATTTTTTTAAAAAAAGTAGCAGCATAGCCAATGTCCTTAGAAAAGGCTGTCCATTCAGTGGCTATCTTGGCAATGCCACCAAGCGATTATCTGATATCATGGCCTGGTGTACTTGCTAGCCAGTTGGCCCACATGTAGCTAGCTAATTTGCTAATAACATCGAACAGTTTTTAAAATTACCAGTTGAAAAACATAATTAAAAATGCCCATAAAACCTGACAGAAATGTCAAAAACTGGTAGCAGTGATTGACTCAAACAATACATTTGAGTTGTTCTGGCAAGTACATATGTGCAGATCTCCACAACACTAGGGGAAGTTTTCACAGCTGTAACTTTTTCAGCCAATGAGCTTTCCCATTCGTTTTCCAACCTGATCTGATCGGTATAACTACCTACACAGAAAATCTAACAACAGACTTTAATTCACAGAAGTATATGCTGCCATATATTATGAATCCCTTTGCACTCAGTATCAAGTTATGTCATTTACATCTTTATGTACATAAAATAGACACTATATGAACAAAAGTACTGACAGACAAGAGTATGTCTGTGGGACTTTTGACCCGTTCAGCCAGAACAGCATTTGTGAGGCCAGACAGTGATGTTGAATCACTGTCCGGCCTCCCAAAGGTCATCCCAAAGGTCCTTGATGGGGTTGAGGCCAGGAAACTGTGCGGACCAATTAACCAACAACAAACTCATTCAGCTTTCTTATGTTTTGTCTTTATGGTCCTTGTTTTGTGCACTCTGGCATAGTCATGCTGGATCAGAAAAGACCCTTTCACAAACCGTTTCCACAAAGTTGGAGCATGCAAATGTTCAAAATGTCTTGGTAGACTGAAACATTGAGATTTCCCTTAACTGGAACTAAGAGGTCTAGGCCAACCCATTAATAATCGCCCAATAGCATAAATCCTCCTCAGTCAGCACAATGCACTCAGGTGGATAACATTCTCCTTGCATGCACAAAACCCAGACTCGTTCATCAGAATATCAGACTACTAGTTAGAGAAGCATGATTTGTCAGCCCACAAAACATGTTTCAACTGCTCAAGAGTCCAGTGCCTGCATTCTTTACACCATTCCATCTGACTAGCATTGTGCTTGGTGATATAAGGCTTGCATGCAGCAGCTTGTTCATGGAAACCCATGCCCTAATACCCCTTGCACACTGTTTTTGGGCTGGAATCAACCAAATAACCTAATTTTAGGTCCATCTGTGTAATAGCAATCACCATTCATGGGCCTTATCACTGTCCTGGACTGACTACATAAGATCGTCCTGTTCTTTCTATTCTGATGCATGCTGTTGTTTTGGTGGCATTATTTGCAAGTGAATGCTTTAGAGAAAAGTTTGAAAGCAATTGGAGCTATGGAGGAGTTTGAGTAGAGTCACATAGAGGTCCAGAAAGTGAAATGATCTTGACGTATTGGGAGCAATACTGGTCTTGCGGATGTTACCATAGCATGCTGTTAGCGAGAGTGGATAGAAGAAGGTACACACCGACTACATGAACTATCTGGGAGGCCTACATGAACCATGGAAAGAGAGAACTGATGGATTATCTGAAATGCCCAAAGTGTCCTAACAGCTACGATTGCGGAAATTCAGCGAGCAGTGATGGCCTCCATGAGTCATCCTGTTAGGGCCAGCACCACTGGCAAATGGCTCCATAACACAAGCCTACATGCCCACAGACTGCTATGACAACTGCCCTTAAAACTACATCAAAGTCCCACTTTTGTCTTGGGGGAGACGATCAACGTATCCCTGTGTACAGGCACTGTAGTTTGGTACCATCTGTAATCTTATGTATGGGATGATATTGGACTCACTATCAACACTCCACCTCTACTGCAAAATCTGCAGGAAATGTGTGACAATATTCAAACTGCATGGGGTGGATTATTGCAGAACACCATTAGGAGGAACCTATACAACTCCATGCTGAGATGTCTGGCATGTTGCGCTATTTCCTTGTGCTTCCTTCTGGCTGCAATTATGTTTTTGACAATGAGTCAAACACTTTTGTAAGTACTAAAATCTGAAAAGAAAACATGAGTATTAAAATGTGCAATGGTAAGTGAGGTGAAAACAAATATACAGTACATAGTTATCATGAAAGTGTATATGTATATAATATACAGATAATATACGTAGTGACTGTGAAACTGGTACCTGCAAAAAAGTTGTTTACTTAATGACTAGAAATGTTGTTAAATGTTCAAAAAACATTTTAAAAGAAGTATTGCAGTCATGCCTCAGTATGAACAAAGCACCCAAGAAGACGAGGATGAGGATCGCCACTTTGCCAATAAAATATATCCGTAAATTATCCAGTAATTTAAGAATTATGTTCCTTAACAAGCTTTTGCAAGAATTTAAAATATTTCCCTTAACGGTGCATGATATTATCACTAGTAACAGTGCAAAGCTCAAAAGTCAGGGTTTGTACCATTTACACTGAAAGACTGAAATTTTTAGACCTTGTGTTGTTCAGACATGTTCATGCTTATTTCAGCATGACAGAACCAAGAAATATTATGCATGTGTTACATTAGCATGACTGTGTAATCTGACGAGTATGGGTGCTAGTCTGGCCTGCCTGTCTTTCACTGAAAACGTGTGACACATAATAAAGTGGAAAATATGACAAGGAAGCCCCTGTAAGGTTGTGCAATGAACATTTATTAAGTGTTGTCAGACAGAACAGTAATGTAATACAGTGGTAAAAACATGTTCCTATCTCAGTTCTTTGGTATACAGGGCTTGGACAATGAAACTGAAACACCTGTCATTTTAGTGTGGGAGGTCTCATGGCTAAATTGGACCAGCCTGGTGGCCAATCTTCATTAATTGCACATTGCACCAGTAAGAGCAGAGTGTGAAGGTTCAGTTAGCAGGTAAGAGCACAGTTTTGCTCAAGATATTGCAATGCACACAACATTAAGGGTGACATACCAGAGTTCAAAAGAGGACAAACTGTTGGTGCACATCTTGCTGGCGCATCTGTGACCAAGACAGCAAGTCTTTGTGATGTATCAAGAGCCACAGTATCCAGGGTAATGTCAGCATACCACCAAGAAGGACGAACCTCCACCAGCATCACGTAGTGACCTGGCCACTATCCTGCAAGAAGAATGGCTTAAAATCCCTCTGACCACTGTGCAGGACTTGTATATGTCATTCCCAAGACGAACTGACGCTGTATTAGCCGCAAAAGGAGGCGCTACACCATACTAATAACTGACTGTGGTCTAAGTCCAGGTGTTTCAGTTTCATTGTCCAACCCCTGTATGTTCATAAGTTCATAAAACACCCAATATTGTGTTATTGTACCAAGTTTGCAGTCATTTAATCCAGGTTAAACCCAACTAATTTTAATAGCATTAAACATAGGATGCCAATATTTTGGAACTGGTTTGGGATTGGGTACCAATACATATATATAATAATATGAAATTATAACAGTGTTGAAGAACTCTGGACCAATACAGTTTCATTCTTGGACTGCTGATGACTTGAGACAAAAAGAGCCTTGACTACAAAACTAATATGTAAGCCTGGAATATAATGCATCGGAAATATATTAGAGCTAAAGTGAGGATGTAGCAGTGAGAAAATTAAAACGCTTTCCTTATCTAATGAAAAAACCTGGAAGCCTTTTGCCCAGCATGCAGGCTACCTGCTGCCCTCTGCTGTGTCCACTCTGTGTGGCGAGATTTCTTTTGAGACTGTGGACATTGTTCCCGCAAAATCGATTTGACTATTGTTTGACAGGGAATGAAATATGTTGTGGTCTAGATAAAGCAAATAGAGGATTGCATATTTCAAAATGATTATCATCTGGGCTGTGCTGGAAACGAGTAATTGTGATTTTGATTGCACTGCCATGCAAAGTCCTTTTTTTCTGTCGACCTTTGACCCCGGTGATATTTCGTCGCATCACCATCATGTCTCTTGGCTTTTCAAAGGATAATGTATTCAGATATCTGACTAGGTGATAACAAAATTACCTGACATTTTCAGATTTATTGCTGTATTTTCTTATTATTGGCAAAAAATATAGGCAAATGCTGCTCCATAAATCATCCTGAGAAAGACGCTGGGCTCATTGTGGGTTTTTTCTTTCTTTTTTTTTTTTTGGAGGGTAGGCCGTCTCCTGCTTTCGATCGGGAAATAAATTGCAGCCTCATTTTGGCGGGATGGAAATGAGGCTAGAGGCGGCCTGAGCCATTCCCCACTCTCACACGCGTCGATGGAAAGATTTTCCCGAGCAATGCAGCTACTTTTTGGGACTCAATACTGATTTGTGTTCATGTGCTCTGATGGCAGCTAGCTGAGGCTAACTCCACTCTGAGATATTTGTTCTTTCTTTTTTGATGCAGTCTACCAGTTTCTTGTCCTGACTCTATAGGCATGTTTCACTATTATCTCATTTAGGTTAGCCCTGTTAGGCCACGTCTCTACTCTATTGTCACTGCTTTAACAGATCTCAGCATTCTGAAGTAGCTGAGGGAAAGAGACTTATTTCCATTACTATCATGCTATCGATTGAGGCTAAACTGACACATCCACAAACCCAGCAGAGCCAGCAGCAGCTCTAATCCTGCAGATTCAAGGCATGATCCACAGTCATATTCAAATGTCAGAACACCCCTATCAAAATCCTTTTTTTGTTTTGGCACAGGCTAAATTGTTATTTTATTTTTAATATGTTAAATTAGCAAATAAGCAGTAAATACAATACGAAGCATGTTATTTGACCATAAGAAACTTGAGTATTACATTTGCTTGCCAACTAAATAAAAAGCATGTTTATCTAGTTCATCCACTCACTGGCTACTTCAAGAGCTCCACCTATTCTTAGAGTGACCAGACATCCGCATGTTTGGTGGCATGTCCTTGGCTGGAGCTGTCCATGAAAATGTCACTAACATAACTGTGAATTAAAAACACACTGAAAATTGACAGCATGGCAGCAGAGCAGATGGACAGACATCTTGCATTGTGGTTGTTCTGGCAAAGAGAGTAAGCTGCTGCTCCTACTATCTACTAGCTACCTCTACCACTTGCTTGCTTAGTTTAACAGATGTGTAAAGCTCAAAGCTTGTCATGTGAATCTACAACATCACCACAAACATCTTTTCAAGACTGTAGGTAACCCAGAGGTTAAAAGCATGAACGGGTTGTTGGCTTCATTTGTATAACCAGATAGTAGGTATCTGGTTTGTATAGGCAGACAAACATATTTCAGCCATCTATATATGGCATATGACTTATATTAATAGCAGCCGTTCATCAACTCAGTTTTCAAGTTCTAGGAAAACATACTATTAGAAACTTTAGTATGTGTTCAAAACGCTTTCAGGGCAAGATAGCATTGTATCATTTACATGACTCTAAGTCATCGTCGGCTGTGCATTGTTACCAATTCCGTGGGTCCTTAATGTTGAAGATGTAAATTCACAAGAAGCCACAACTGCCTGGTACTGCAGATGGATCATGTTGGGTGAAGTCACTGTGCTCTGGGTGAGGGGCTTTTATTTTGTATGGAAATGCATAAATAGATGTTGACTAGGAATTGTGATGACCTTTGCAGTGTCTGGGAGAGGAGAGGAAGCACTGGTAAATATTTATGGCTTGTCGACGACATGGAAGGTCATGGCATGGCGCGTTTCTTCGACTCATGGACAAATACGGTCCCCAAAGTCCAGGAGCATATTTTCATGTCTGATTCTGTCCTGCCAGTGAATAAAGGGATGAAAGTATGAGTAAAGAGGGAGACAGAAGATCTGAACATGTCTCTATTACGTGAAAAGCATCTAGACCTTGGATAATGAAGGCTTGCTTGTATATGTCTGTGTGTCGGTGTGTGTATGTGTGTTTCAGACAGTTTAATCAGTTTTTAATTAACACTTATGAAAAAGCAGGAGGGCGGATTCATATGCCAGTTACCTCATTAAATCAATCTGTTATGTGTTTACAGACCTACAAACGCTTTCTCCATATAGTGTTTGAAGTTTTACGCTGGAGCCGTAATGCTAATGTAGCTAACAAGTAATGGAAGCTTATTATCAAAGCAAATTGGCATTGTAAAAACTGCAATCATAAATAGACTTGCTTGTTTCATTTCAGACACTGGATGCACCTAAAGCTTTGGGTCTGGGTCCCTCACCTTTCTCATCACTCAGCTTGATGCAAGCCAATTTGGGTATCTGTTTGCTGAAAGAACAGAATTTGTAGTTAGTGTTCTCCTTCAAGCATGTTGATAACATCGTGATAGTTCATGCTATGGCTGACTTCATATGACACAGGAGGCACCTGCTAGCCTTTCATAGGTAGATATTGTTTGACCAGCTGAGGCCTAGCCAGTGGGTGGACATTTTTGTCCCAAAATGAGTGTCTGCTTTATTAAATATAGTGTATAATATATAATTCAGTTTTACTTAAATTGACTCCAACATTCCAAGCTCTATGCCGACAATTTCAGATGCATTGTTAGTTGATATACCAGCTGAAGCAGAATTAAAAAGGCAGCTGTACGTGAAAATGAAAAGACCCAGTGTTGCAGCATGTCTCAGGACAGTCAGAAATTATATTAGAGGAGACGTGATACATAATAAATAACTAGAAATGCTGTGCTGTGTTTTTGAGGTCTGTGATAAATGTGGAGGTTAGTTTTAAAAGTCCAGGGGCCTTTATAAAGGTCTTGCTTTTGGGCCTTCGAATGCTGAAAACCTTTGGGAACGTTCAAAGATTCAGATTATCACAGCCTAACGGAGGCAAGGTGACAGACATCAACCGCCCAATGAGTCCCTCGGCGCCTTTAAACGTTTTTCAAGCAAGAAATGAGTGACCTTCCCTCTTTCTCCCGCTCCAAAGATGATATTATGTTTTAATACTCACCGCTATTAATCATTACCCATTACGCTCTGCTGAGATATTTAGGGGTCACTGATTTGTGTGTGTGTGTGTGGGGAGGGGGGGAGTGGGATGGTGAGGGCAAAATATCTCTGATCACTCTGGAAATACTATAGATGCAATTAGAGCTGTAGCTGTAACACTACATACACACTATACATAACAAGACAGTGTTGAGCCTATTATAGTACAAGATAATGAGTTACAGTTGCAATATAGTACCTTTATTCCGTGAGGCATTACAGTATAGTGTTTTTAATTACATTACAGTCACAAATTTAATAAAACTCTATATATAAATATATTACTTTAAACTTGGTGGCCCGACACCATACTGAGAGACGCTACTTCTGTATGTTTAACTTATTAATTTAGTATTGCCCATATCAGTCTAAATTTATTATTGTGTATTGTTCCTGGTTCCTTCTTAATAGCATTGCAATCTGACACTTCTGTGTGCAACTTTTCTTTTAATGAGGAGTTTAGATTTTCCATGCCTGTTCTTATGTAGTTTGCACAAACGTGTGATACCTGTTACAGCCAATTGCTTGACATTGCTCGTAAATGTGACCACCCTGCAGAAAGCACTATAAACTCAATGTATGATTTATTTACAATTAAAATTAGACTATCAGAAAAATATCAGAAGTGGCTTAACATTGGTGTGGATGCTGCAACACCCCCAGATTTCAGGAGAACTCAAATCTGAGTTGCTTCCTTCAAGCATCTGTAGAATAGTTGTGTTATTGCAATAATTGAATTGGTCTTCAAAATTAAAGAACCAAAAAAGGAGGGCAGGGCACTGGAATCAAAAGGTGTGAATACAAAGTTATTGTGCAGTTAAGTTGTTAATAAACATCAAAAGAATAAAAGAGATTATTTATTAATTCATTTATCTTTTAAGCTGCTTATCCTTCAGGGTTGTGGGGGTGCTGGAGCCTGTCGCAGCACTCATTGGGGGAGGAAGAAGACAGGAAACATCTTGGACAGGACATCTGTCTATCACAGGGCAAACAGACTGTCTGAACGACAAACAAGGAACCCAACTGACATAGATGACATAGAATTGCCACATATACAGGAGATATCATCATATACAGATGCCAAAATATCTCTTCTGCAAGAAAATTAGACACAGGCTGCATATATCAATAGAAATGCAGAGCATGTGTGTGAAACAAAGGTGACTGACCAAAAGAAAAAAAAAATTTAGCCACAAAGTCAACGTCTAATGAGACACCAGCAAGAGGGTCAAATGAGTTGTCATCAAAATCTGAGTAGTTTGGCTTTTCTTCTGATGCAGAAGGCAAAGAAAAGAATCAAAGCCTGTAGACAAAAAATGGTCCTAGATACAGGAAGAGGAAGAAACTTTGTACAACAGAATGTGTGCACACAAGCATGGCACCTAAAAATAAAATATTCTATGCATATGCCCAAGTTAGACCATGTTTACTTTGAAACACTCGTAATAATGCAAAGAAATGAGACAAATGAAGAAACTAATTTGAAGCACTGACATTAAGGATTGCTAGGCAGAAAGGCATATTTAAACTAAGGATGGTAAATGTAGACAGTGTAAATCAGTACAGCAGTACAGTATGGATTGTACCAGAGTTTGGATCACTCTGTAAATGCTTAGGTAAGGTAAAAGGTAAAAGGATATAGGACAAAAAAAAGATATAGTCACAAAATCACTGTCTATGACAAAATAAAGACTGTAGCTAGAGGTTTGAGACATGCTATCATCCAGTGGTGGAGGCTGTAAATCATGAACTTGATCAAATTCTGAAAGTTGAAATATTAAAGATGTGAATGTGGGATCTGAATGGGTATATGAAGGTCCCATTAATTTCAAAAGTAGACACTAAATAAAAAAAGACGATGTGCTGACCTGAGAGACCCAAACAAAGGTACGGTTAGAGGAACACATTCTGTTCCAACTATACAAAGTATTTGAATGCAATTCAGATTGTGTCAGTCTAGCACTCCAGAACAATATCAGAAAGCAGAGGACTCAATGTGGAATGGCAGAATGATGTGAGCATGTACTCAGAAAGCAAAGTCGTGTTGGAGCAGAATTGTTGGAGCAGAGGCTTCCAGGCATTCAAGGAGAGAGGCCTGACTTTGAACAAAGACAAATGTGCTTTTGGACTCTGGCAAATTTAGATACTATGTAGTGTGAAGAAGGAATAAAGCCTGATCCAAAGAAAGGCAAAGCCATTAGTAAAGCACTATCACCTGAGAATGAAGTAGTAGTACTCAGGAAGCTGACACAAAAAGTAACACAATGGGAATGAACTTTAGAGAGTTACAAAACTTTCAAGAAATGAAAAGTACATTGGTGAGTGAACCATGTCTTGCCTACTTTAAGACAGGTGTGCCAACTGTGGGTATTAGTGATGCTAGCCCAGCAGACCTAGCAGCTGTTATAATACAGGAAAGAAAATGGTCAGGAAAAACACAGTTGCACATACAAGGCAAGTCACACACAGAGCCCTACAGAGAAAAGGCACTCACAAATCGAACAAGATGCATTCAGATGTGTGTGGTGAGTGGAACATGTCAGAACTATGAGGATCTATGGAAAGGAAATTTACACTGTAAACTGACCATCATCCACTTAACTATATGTTCAGTCAAGAAAAAGCTACTGTGTTCTCTTCAAGGATCCCAAGACTAGTATAGAAATTGCAGCTGTGTGATTACATGATTAAACACTTGTTGCATATTCCTCGTCCACACATCAGTTGACATCCATCTAATACAGAGAGGAGTCATTACTCCAAATACGTTCATCATTATGTGGTCAGTATACTTTTTATGTGTTTCCATGACATGCCTAAAACCAGATCCTTGTAAGGACGATAAATAACAAAACTGTTGTCAATTGCAAAACCAAATACCAAAAACAATGCAACCTTACAACAGATTCAAAAATGAGTTATTTCATTCTGTAAGGACACAAAATTCAAGGTGTTTGCACCTTGTCATCCCTGTGGCATGAAGGCACAGCAGAACATTTGTGCAATGCTATTTTTGTTTCAAGCTTTTTGTACTCTTACTAAACTTTAATCTGCACTGCTCATTCATGCACATTTGCATCTATCTCGTAATGGCTTGGGTCACCAATCAGATATCAGACAACCTGATGATGATGATGCTTAAAAGGCAATAAACAATGTCGGGAAACTGATAGGGAGCTAGAGATGACTGATTGAAGGTTAAACATGCTAAATATGTTTGGACATTAAGGCTCATATTCCTTTAACAAGTATGTGGGTGCATGGCATAATAGTGGAGTGTAATTGAGAGTGATTTCTTTGTGACAGTATTGTTTTCTATGCTATGGAGTGTAAAATGGAGTGTAATTTTACCTAGCACATGTGTCTTCACCATTTACTTATTTCATGTCATGTTGGGTTAACTATGTTAACCTAATTTTGTCAGCATGCTCTGGAACTTTAAAGCTTAAAGCTTGCTTCAGTGTGATTCACTACAGTAACTCAAACAAGCTTAACTGACAAGGTCTAATTGTATAACAGTTAGCTTTAACCTGTAGCCTTTCTAAGTAGACAAAGTTCCTTTGGTTATTGTCTATGGCCATTTTTCTGTACAGCTAAACTCACCTGGACATTTACATGAGCTGAATTGTCAATACTGTACAATGCAACATGGTTTTCCAAATGCACCTCTAGCTGAGCAATGCAACTATAATGATGGAGGTCACAATGCTTTTTTACACATAGACATGGCTTTGGAAATCAATTGCTAACTGAAACAGGGCTTGCATGACTGTAAAAAAGTTGACTGGTGTGTGATGAGATTGACTCATTGACTACAAATGAAATCCATTTTGAAATCCATTGGCTGATGGCAGCATGAAAAACACAGTAGAAGAGAATGACTTTAAAAAAATTTAACAGGTCAGTAGAGCACCAGTAAGATCTCATGGACAAGTGTACAGTAACATCTGTTAAACTGAGAGGTGAAGTGTTATTTCTCAGAACCCCACGGGGACACCAGTGACCCCACTGTGCACATTTTATTAAATGGATTGCCGCAAATCTGTCTTTTTTCAAAAAGAGATTTGGTAAAATGCTTTCTTAAGACTTTCTTAAAACTTCAGCAGAACAGACAAGTGCTGAAAGACATTTCATACATTACATTTTCACTGGGTTCCAGTTTGAATAATAAAATTTTATGTTTTATTTTATTCATATTTTTATTCACTCTAGTAGCCAACTAAATGACAAGCAGTATGTCAGGTGTAAGAGCTTCAGCTGCCTTCTGCAGGCACCTGTTAAAACAGAGCAGTCCAAACTTAGTTATATTTCAGAAATGGTTATATATAAAGGAATGTGTTGATTTCTTGATGCAGTTTTGTTCTTGCTTTGTTTAAAAGTGTATTTGATTGCATTACAGAGAGGTTTAAATGCTTCTTGCTTCATTTCATAGGCATTCAGACCTATATATATATATATATACACACCTGGGGCTCGAAGGGTCAAATAAAAAAAAAGTTTTGATATTAGCATTCATCAGGAAAGAATAAAAGTATAATTTAAAAGATTTTTCTGTTCATGTATTGGTGTTATCTTATGAAAATTGCTTTGAATTTACTCAACACAATGGTTAATATGAGCTGATGTGTTTTATTAAATTACTTTATTTAAAGAAATTCTTTTTAAAATTGAGAAATGTTAAATTTATTTTTAGTGCATTTATGTTCAGGTCAGAAGTTATTCATTTAGTGCCCTTTGTGGCTGCTAAAGGGACAACGAACAGTTATAATTGGAGTACTAGAGAAACAATTAGTGTGGTCATATTTATTTAATTAATAATCTAATTAATAATCTAAACCAAACGTTCAAAGTTATTTCTGGAGTGCTCTGTGAAATCTTTAATATACTGTTGGTTACATTTTATATATAATATTGTCAGCTGAAAAATATTAGGGGGCTTATATTCTTTGTTATCCACATACAGCGCAACAATAAATCACATGCTCTGAGGTATACCAATGTTATCTAGAATTTACTGGCAGCAACATTAACAGTAAAGTACTATATCGTCACTGTCCAAAGAAAAACAGGTATCTCCAAATTGGCAACGTTACAGGAGAGGCCAAAAACCTCATTCAATTTGAATAGAAGTCAATGGAACCAGACGTCTTTCCAAGCAGTTCTGGACCATTTCTGTTGGTCCATTCTTCATTAAATTCACACACAATGTAAACAGCAGCTCATGTGATCAAATGAGGCTTAAAAGTAAAAATCAACAAAAACGGAGATACATGTTTTTCATTGGGCAGCGACGATATGTTTAATTGTAAAAAACATATAAGGTACAAAAGAATAGTGACAGTAATACATAGATATATTACAGTAACTGATTTTATATAGATATATTGCTGTATTTCTGCTTTATGATATTTAATTTACAAAAATGCACATCTTTGGTGAATACAGTATTGTTTTACCATGTAGTGTTCACACTGTGTACCTCACTGCATGGGGCGCAACTGTAAACCAGAGCATATACCAAATCATTTATCATTCTAAATGCCCAATCCTTTTACAGTATGATTCTGTAAAACAACATACCAGTATTGTACTGTAAAATAAATACTTTACATTTACAGCAATGCTTTATCCTTTTATTTCATTTTATTGTCAATTTAACTGTCAGTAAAAACATTTCAAAATATGAATCTGAAAATGCCAAAGGAGGCAAGGCACCCCCCAAACTTTTGACTGGCAGCACACACTGTAGTTTGGTATCTAGGGGTCCCAGAACATTATGTGCTCAGCGCTGGTTTAAGGATGGGTCAGAGAGAACCTGAAATGGGAAAATTGCAGCAGGACAGCGTGTTATCTCTCAGCAAGTAATGAAAGCAGCCACAGTCATTTGGTAGGCCAGTGAATGCGCAATGCAGAAATACTTTTACCTGAAGATAATTTGTGTATTGATTTTTTTTTCGGGCTTTTGATAGCAAGCTGCTTATCGTGTTTCCCATATCAGATACGTAGTGTATGCGGCATTATCACAAATTTGTTTCTACAGAAGCTTAAGTTCATTAACAGTACAGCATTTCCATTGAAGCGTCTAAATGAAATAGGTGTGCCCTCATCTGTCTGCAACTAATTGCTCTAAAAACATCCAGATTGGGCTTTTAATTGCTAAAGTTCTTTTTTCCCCACCTTTTTAATCTGTGCTTCATCTCGTCTGCCGAGCTAGATTGTGTCTGAAGTGAAAGTGTTTCTCCTAGTTACAGTTTTACACTGATGCTTCCATCACAGTTCCCAGTGTACTTCAATGATCAATAACAATTTCTTTTAAAAAGCATCTGTGGCCAGCCAGCTAGACCAGATGGTATTTTGTAGTGCTTGAGTGCATGTGTGTGGATGCGGGTGCAGTGACTGTGAATGCATGCACATTAAAAAAAGAGCTGTGGGACCATGGAAGAGTTTTGTGTCTCATTGCCACTAAGACTGATGAAGCACATACACTGGTCTAAAATAAGAACATTCAAAATTTTGGAATCATTTGTCATATTAATCATTTTGCATACAGGCATACAGTTTACTCCAGTTATGCAATCTGACTGGTCGAAAAGCAATGGTGTTATGATAATAACCCACCATATTACCATATCTATATCATTTTAATACCTACCTAGCTCATCAGTGTGCTTCAAGTAAACCCAAAATGAATGAGCTTCTATGGAGCTTTTCTGTAAAATTGCAGTTTGTAAATGCAGTTCTCTTTTTAACACAAAAACAACTATTCAGTTGCTGCTGTATTATTTTTACCACTTAAAACTGCAATTATAGGATTTTCTAATAGTGCCTCATCATGCTGTGAGCAAGCATGAACCACTGTACCCATATGTAACCACTTTACTCTAGGTCTCAGCAGTAGTGCTAGTATACAACTACTCAAACCCTTTCTGCTGAACAAAAGGGAGTGGTGAGTTTTTCTTAGATGTTTTTAACGGGATACAGAATTCTACTTTCTAAAGGAAAGTCACATAAAAGTGCAGTTAGTATTAAGCCAGTGTTCCTTCTCCTGCACCAGGTCCAACTAATCAGCATATCAACAAGCCCTCCCTAAACTAAAGTGGACATACTGAAGCAGGGAAAACACTAAAATGCGCAGGTTAGCGAGCCACCAGGACTAATTTAAAAAAAAAAAATCTTTAAGACCTCAGATTAGAAATACAGCACTTTCTGTGGTACGAACAGAGAAGGTGAGACACATGCATATTAGTTTACTAGCAACTAGCTGGCTTGTTACTTAATGTTAACCACGGTACAAAAGTATATGTTATCAAGCCTTAGTACCCATAATGTCAATAACTAACCATAACATACACCCACTGGCCACTTTATTAGGTATCCTTGTATCAACTTTCATTGCCCATTTTGTCAGCTCCACTTAGCATCGCCGACTGTAGTGCATCTGATTTGTTGCATACATTGTTAGCCCACTGTTAGCCCCCTGCCCTTTAATTTGTGAGGACCCGCACAGGCCCACCACCGAGCACATACTATTTGGGTGGTGGATCATTCTTAGCAGTGCAGTGACACTGACGTGGAGGTGGTGTGTCAGTGTGTGTTGTGCTGGTGTGTGTGGATCAGACACAGCAGTGCTGCTGGATTGTTTAAACACTGTGTCCACTGACTGTCCACTCTATGCACGCTTACCTTGCTGGTCCACCTGCTTTGGATAGTTTTGGTTGTTGGACTATTCTCAGCCCAGCAGTGACACTAAGGTGGTAAAAAGTCCTACAGCACTTCTGTGTCTGATTCACTCACAACAGCACAACACACACTAACACACCACCACCACTTCACTGTCACTGCAGTGCTAAGAATGACCCACCACCCACTTATATGGACCCACTATACATGCTTCGTGGTGGTTCTGTGGAGGTCTTGACCATGGAAAAACTGGATAAAGAGGGTTTAACAAAGTGTGCAGATGGACTGCAGTCTACAGAGTACATCTATGCCATGAATGGAGCTGACAAAATGGATAATAAATGTAGATACAAGAAGGTGTATCTAATGAAATGGCCGGTGGGTGTATATCTGTTACTCCAAGGTCTTTGTGGCATTTTTTTCTTTCTTTCTTTTTTTTTGCGCCAAAGATAACAACGTAGCATAACCAGGGCTGTGGGGGCAAGGAGATGAGGTTTTGATGGTAGGAGGACATGCATTTCCAATTTGCATAATCATGCATATTCATATATCTTTGCCATCTTTATGAGGGTAATAGGGTACAGATGCCTTTAGGCATTTTTCTGATAGCTTCTTGGCCATAAAAATAATACATGTAAATATTACCAATGGATTATTCAACAATGTTTATTTTTTCACCCTTTTCAATGTTGCATTTTTCCCTGAGGTCCACTTATGACATCTGTAAAAACAGATGTACCAAAACCACTTTCTAAAAAACAATGTATGGGATGTACATTGTTAAGTAAATGCTGTGAGCCTTTCACTGGGACCAACTAAGCAGATTACACGCTGCCAGTGTTTAACATCAGAAAGCTAATATCATCTGCTTAATATTAATTTCATAGGTAAGTTTTACTAACCCAACAAAACTGATTTCCATCAACATGATTTTTTTGAATATTGTAATGTTCAGTTTATTTAAACACACATAGTAAACCACTTCAAATTCAGATTTTTGTTTTATTCCATGCAACTTTCTTGCCTTGTATTTGTTTTTTTATTGTTAATAACATCTCAGTTCATTATACCATTTATAATTTTAAAATTCTGTGTACAAATGTTTGGACAAAATAAAATGCATAGCCCAGAATAAACTCAGCAACATTATCTCTGAACATTGCTTTTAAGATCCTGAAATTCTTAAAGCCACATTGCAGCATTTTTGCCCTGACTGTTGGACTGTGCATGTTTTGGTGTGGCAGGAGGATCTTGTAATTCACAGTTCCACACTTAAAATAAGTTAAGATTAAAAATGCTAATACAAAAGAATACAGAATTAACTAAATTAACTACCTTAAATTAAGATTGCTAAACTGCTAAACAAAAGCAATGCTGTTTTCTTTTTAATTAAAAAGGAACACATGGGTGAAGGAACACAATTAATCCTGAGACTTCACAGGGCACCTGTACCTCAAATTCTCACTTCTTTTAGAACAGCAGGTGTTTGAGAGATATTATTTTTGGACTTCCTTTGAGTTCATTTAGGTACACATAGAAAAACTGGAAGAAAAACTTTATTCTGTATGTCTATTTGTATGTTAAGATCCTTCAGGATGCATTGGCTGGGTCAGATGCATTGGCACCTTTGTTGACTGTGATCTTAATCACCACCCTCCACTGCAAGACCTCCACTTTGCACTTCAGTATCTTAATAGAGAGGATTTCAGTTTTGATAGCTTCCTATTTGTCATGTAATTAAAGCATGTTAAATACACAAAAGATAAAATAATGTGTATGTTGTATGTGTATATGCTGGATATGGTTTACCTGTATTATACTATTATGCAAAAAATAGTGAACATCTCTGCATCTTAAAATCCTACTGTGCTGAACCCCCCAAACCACTCCCCCCAAAAAAACAAAAAAACAAAAAACACACACACACACACACAAAAATTTGATACACTACCATTCTAAAGTCTAAAAGGGATTTAAAAAAAAAAACATTTTTAAACATTCTTTTTATGCTTGCAAAAAAGGGTAGAGTCAGGAGACTGAAGGCTGGAGATGTTGGAGTAGTTTATTTCAAGGAGATTGCAGTTCACTCTCGTCCAGTACAATCCAGTCCAAAGACAGAAACTTGTCACAGAGGTTTTATACACAGTGTCACCACACCCTTACTGTAAGAAGAATGTGTCCTTGTCTGGTTTTACCAGATGGGTCAGCTTTTCTCCAATTTACGTTTGACCTATAATCTGTAGATCCCTGATGGCCCAGGGGCTCCAACCCCGTCGTAAAGGCATACAATTCAGGTTCTGTTCTGGGAATGCAGTTGTTCCCACATGGTGAACTTATACAGACTTTATACATACACACTTATACAAAAACACTGATATCCAATAATATGCATATAAAATATCTCTTCAATTAAACACATCTCTATGTGTTTTAGACAGTTACAGTTTTACAAATGAAAGCTATAAAGATGAAGAGGGTTTGTAAATAAACAGAGCTATAAACTATATCATGATCTGAGAAGTCTGTACAGCACTGATTTTTGAAAACCCATAACCATATACTCTACTTAAATAGCTATTAATAATAGCAATAGCAAACTGTAATAACCAAAATATTATATCTTGTCATTTAATAACACCATTTGTTATACCATATTTTAATTTCATGTCATTCCTAAATATTAAAAATAGAATAAAGTATTGATGTATGGTTTATAGCTTTTAGTTTACTGAATTTCAATTCAGACTGTATGAGTTATTACTGAATAACTGAAGCATTATAATGACAACTCACCCCAAACTTTGAGCAGCAGTGTGCATGCATAAAATAAAACAGCAGCCTGATAAATGATTATTCAGAACTGGATTCCTGATTAATAAAACATTGAATTAATAAAACATTTTCATAATGGATAAAGTTTAGCTTTATGCAGTCACCCCACAAATTTGCTGCCTTCATTGTGGTCTGGAAAGGCTTTACTTGGTTTTAAGAGGTCTAGATCAAATTTACTGTGCAGCTAAATAGATCAGCCATTAGACAGTCAAAGTCTATACATGGAAATGTGTTCTTCATTTGTAAGAATAATGAAGTTAGGATTTCATTAAACATTTTTAACCCAGAGATTTAAACGTTGTGCCTTGCTTATGTCAGTTAAGCGTAACATGTAAGTACACCTTTTCTCATGCTGTCTCAAATGCGTTTGCCTGGACACTGGATATGGGCAGTCATGTTAGGAAGATCTTGTGTTAAGAGCTAACATTGCAATGCTAAATGGTGTGGGGCCACTGAATCAAACCTAATTAGGCCTAATTTAGGCTTTCTATGTTTTGAAGTGTTTAAATTTTGGGAATACATCAAGTGGTACATATGTCCAGCCACAGACGACAGCTAGATTGAGATTTTACTGCATGCAAATTAAGGTCTTAATTCTACAAGAGTTATTTCTCTTTATGTCTTCACTGGTCCTAAATTATGATCTGAAGTTTAGCATGCTGAGACATTGCAGTATCCAACCAAAAAGAGGTTGGGAAATTGTTTACTATAAAACATGAGAACTCCTCTCTGCAAGCAGTTGTATGGATTTGTTCAATTCCATCAGCATCACTTGATTTAAACTAATGAAGCTCTGATTAGAGAAGTTGAATATTGGATGGTGAGTGCAAATACTGTGCTTCCTCAAGGAATGCTTTAGAAGTGGTTAAACTAACAAACCAATGTCAACACTTTCTGCCCAGATAAATAAAAAGCCACTGTATCATTATTACAGGTCAATTTTATTGTCCTTAAGTCATGTATGGTGGGCAGAACCCACCATAAAGCCCTGAGATTTAGATTGTAAGTCCCTTTCTATTTCAACTAGCAGGCTCTTATCAGTTTCTAGAAAAGAAGACACAGGTGTTATGGATGCATATATAAAATCTAAACATCCACAATTAGCAAAATGTGACTAAACATATTTTCTTCTGAATTGTGCCATTAATAGCTATAGCAAAGTTTCAAGATCACCCTGGTGCTGCATGTTTTTCCAATATGTCCCTTCTCCTTTCCACTTACTATGGGCAGACCTTGTAGCATAATTAAATGCTAATAATATCGTAAATAGATTAAATACAACTTAGCCTATGGTAATGCTAATTGCCCCTAACATTCCACTGGCACATTCAGCAGCTCTAGCTAAAACATCAATATTTGAATCTTATAATAGAATTATAGGATCCTAGTGTATGTTAACAAGTCACCTTCTGCTTGAATGCTGAATGTTTCAGCATCTTATTATTGAGGCTTTATGTTAGCTTAGAACAGAAGATTTAGCTAAGAAGCTGGTGAGTACAGAGCCAGTTTTAGCTACAAACGAAGCTGAAATGATCCATGCTTGTTTAGAATTCCTTGAAAAGGATACGAAAAGTGCTGACTTTCCTTCACAGCCTCAACGGTAGCATTTCAACGCAGTCCACCAGGATACATACAAGCTGTATCCTTGTAAGTGTATCCTTATCTGAAGATGAACATCATTCATGCCTGCTGAAAAATGTTTGGTAAGTGTATGTTAAAAGCTGGCATCCCTGTCACAACCTAAAGAGGTAGATTTTGCTTTTAGTGTGCAACTGATCCTGATCCATTGTTGTTGATTGTGCTAGGCTGAAACTTGCAAGGCTGAGCTTGTGTATGTAAATTTTGGGGTTATCATTTTGGGCGGAGTCAGGACTGTTGCGTAACAGTCTAGTATGTTGGACATGGCTGTTCACACTATGTCATTTCTATGCACTGATGTAAACACAGTTTTATTTAAATTGGGCAGAAAGTATAATCAGAAATACAAACATGACTTTTAGGTTAAGTGTACTTTTTATGCTAAGTTAATTTACTGCACATTTTATCAGCTCCACTTGCTTTTAGCTGAATTCTACAATTACTGTAGCTTTTCTGACCATTCTTGAAGGTGGTAAAAAGGGACTAACAAAGTATGCAGAGACAAAAGCTGATTGTAGACTGCAGTTATGCACCTATAAAGTGCACTAATATCGTAAAAATGTATATAAATATAGTTTAAATATAAGGTTGGTGTATCTAAAAAATTGTCAGTGAGTTCTTGTAAATAAAATGTGTTTAATAAGTGACAGCCCTAGAGTGTTTGTACGCTCAATTCAGCAATCAAAGGACAGTTAAAGACAATACTTAAAACCATAATTCGCAGATGACTTTGCTGTGTTGCTGTGTAATCATGAACATGACTAAAATAGGTACTATTCCAAAATATCAGTATCACCTTTTACCTTGTGTTAGTTGATGCCCTGTTGTCTAAGTACTACATCAAACTCTTATTGTAACAAAAAGTGGAAAGTTCAGTGTTTCATACACCTTGATGTAGCTCTGTAAGCATTAATATGAGAACAGCTGGTATAAGAAACCTTCTCAGTAGAAAAATAAAACTTCATGAACATCAGACACTTGGCTCCTGAAAGGACACTGAAGCCTTTAACAACACAAAGTGTAAGCTTAAGGACAAGCAAGCAAGCAAATCAATAAATAAATGAGTGTTATGTTGGCTGCTGCCACCTTTTAAGAAATAACTGTACTGACTGTATCCTAGTTCTTTTATGGGTGTGCTTGTTATGAGTGTTGTATTTGGGTGTGTATAATCTTCACACATTTTCTCATCTGTGGTCAGAAATGGCCGGTGTTTAATGTGATTTTCACCGCAGTACATGTTGTACATGTTGATGATGCTGTGGAAAGGGACGGGCTGCTGAAGGGCGTTTGGTTTATAACACGCAACCAGTTATTATTTACTACAGCAACTTAGACAGGAGCTAATCCAATTAGCGCTTTCCCCACTTCCCCTTCCCCCTGTCGCTCAAGGAGACACTCATACACACACTCCGTCTGCTCTGCAGCCCAGCCAGGAAAAGCTGCAGAAAACTGCAATCAAAATGCATCTGTCTCCATTAAAAACCAACGGGGGGAGCGAGGGGACAGCTTTTTTCCCCCTTCCTAGTCTTTTCCCAGGCGCTCGTGAAAAGCAGATTGGAGCGCAGGCGGCATCATTACTTTGCGTGTTAAAAACACATTAGCTGCCAATAAGGTGCCAGCGCAGTAATGAAAATACCTGGAGAAGGCCGTACGCTGATGAAGGGTGGAGGAGGAGGAGGCTGCAGAATTTTATCTTTTTTAGATTGCGCATTAAGTGTGATTTGATTTGATTATTATTCTGTGGGCGAGTGTGTGATTGACTCTGATAAGCGAGTAATTATCAGTGTTTTACACTCAGGGCAAAGGATGACACGAGCAAGCATCTGTGTGAATGGAGGATTCTATAGAAATTCACCTGCGATTTAACCTCAGGGTTAACCGGCCACAATGGCTCAGCCGTAATAAAAAAAACGGTGGTGCTTGTTTAAGTGGAGGCATACATGTGCATGCATACAACAGCAGGGTCCCAAAGTATGAGGCTACCAGCGAAAATGCTTCTATTTAGCATTCTTTATTTTCAGTCTAATACAATGTTTCATGTTGCAAATGACATTGTCTGAATATCAGTTGTAGAATCTGTATTAATTTTAATATGCATTTTAGAATTCCGTTGTGTTTGATATGGCAAAAGTATTGGAATGACAAGACCTGTCTAACATCTTAGGTGCCTAACAGCTAATACATGGTTGTGCATCTCTTGCTTGCAACAACTGGTGATTCACTGTCATCATAAACGCTTGCATTCTTCATTTGTGATGTTTTCCAGGCTGTTACAGCAGCTTCTTTACATGTTGTTTTTTAGGGGGTTCAGTCTCCCCTTAGGGAGGTGAATCATATTCTGCATTAGGTTAAGGTGTGACGATTGACCTGGTAAGTTTAAAAACGCTTTGTTGCACTGGCAGTGTAATTTGGTCAGAGGGTCACTGTCTTGCCTGCCGATTGCATTCCTCTGATCGGATGTATTTCTCTCTACAATTTTCTGAATTCTTTGTTCTGTTAACATCATAAACTCCATCATCAATACAGATTAGTAAGCCTGTTGCAGATGCAGCCGTGCAAACCCAAGCCATGACACCACCTCCACTGTGCTTGTCTGATAAGTTTGTATGTTTCAGATCACGAGTAGATTCTTTCTGATTACCATGGCCTTTCCATCACTTTGGTAGAGGTTAATCTTGTTCTCATTATTTCATAAACTCCTTCTTTCCAAAAAAAACTCCTTAAAAACCTTAGATGGGAACTGGTTGTGATTGGTCTGTTCACTTACATTCAATCAGCAGCTGGTTTGCAAGTTATTTTGGTGCTGCCTAATAGATTATATGTGATTTAGCATATCAAATTCTGTTTATTTTTATGTTTTAGAAGATTAGTGAAACATTTGTGACAGTGTTCACAAACTGCACCACTGAAATACACAGCTCAAACAGAATGACTCAGAGGGCAGGAGTGAAGGAACACAATTTAAACTTCAATAAAATTCTTGATGTGTTGACAAGTTGGCTTTTGAACTGGATTAATAACCCATAGGATGGTCATTTTCCTCTTTGGTTTAGAGAACACATCATCCATTATGTCCAAAACAATTTGAAAGGTGCACTAGTCAGACCACAGCACACCACTTTGTTACCACTTTGCATCAGCCCATCTCATAAGAGCTTTAGTCGTGAGAAGTAGGCGGTGCTTCTGTGTGTTGTTGATGCAACATTTAGGGTCATTTTAGATTATTTGGCTGTAAATATGGGAGCAGTTTTTACAGTTTTATAAATTAACAGTATTGCAGAATTATATTGTATATATTTTGATTTGCTTACTCAGGAATAGCCCTAAAATTAGTAATATGATTTTTTTTGACTGGCTTCAGTAGAAATTAAAGTATGTGGCATTGTAACCATTCTGAAAGGCTTGAACTTCTTATAATGCTCTGTGGGTCCAGTCCAGCAAACTCCCTATAGCAAGTGTTTTTCTCTTTCACTTTAGACCCAGCTCAGTCTGTCTCTGATGGAGTGCTCTGTGCAGAAAAAAGTTTTTACACAGCACCCACGGGCAATGCCCATATGCCAAACACTCTGAAGCAAAGACGCGCCAGACTGATCCGGAGAAACTCAAAGAAAGCTTTGGAGCTTCAGAGGTGTTAAAAGAGGGTAGAACCTTTGCTATTAAAGCAATATTCTCCCCTTACCCCAGATTTAGGAGGCCAAGAAGTTGAGAGTTTCATTTTTAGTTTGGCACCGGAGCTATGAGGCAGCTATGCAGCTAACAAAAACAGTTAACAAAGCATATTAGCAGAAACAATTAGTATCATGGAAGCGGCATTTTCTCAAACCATGCTGGGTTCAAAAAGACTTGCTCTGCTTTCTGACTGTTATCTATAAACATATACAAAGAGCTCTGACATATTTTACTAACAGCATAGATAAACTTATTTCTGGTTAGGTAAGGCAGCAGTGGTGTTATCAGTAACATGAGCACAGACCCTACCAAACCACCGCTGACCACCCCATTTGCCATATGTGTGATTAGCTGTAGATCTGATTTCACATATATACACTTAAGTCAGAGAAAATAAAAACATTCTATGTGACTCTAATGGAACACAGCATGCTGTTACCTTGGACACAACGAGGAGACCGGATGCAAGTGCAAGTATTTAATGACAAAGGATGAAAACAAAACCAAAAATACTAGGACTACTAAGAAACAAAACACCACTGAGGGAATGGGAAACAGAAACAACTAACAGAGACAACCC
This sequence comes from Prochilodus magdalenae, assembly GCA_024036415.1. Classification (NCBI taxonomy): domain Eukaryota; kingdom Metazoa; phylum Chordata; class Actinopteri; order Characiformes; family Prochilodontidae; genus Prochilodus; species Prochilodus magdalenae. The sequence goes on from JAMWET010004488.1 coordinate 2,577,950, forward strand.
ACCGACATGATGACAAAGACTGGTAGGAGGACAAACGCCAAGCAAGAACAAAGGGCACAACATGGAGTATAAAACAACGAAGGCTAACGAGAGACACCTGGGAAGGGGCGGAGCCAGAAACAGGTGAGGGGCCTGACAAGAGGGCAGAGACAGGAGCAGCAAAAGACCAAAACATACAGAAGCACATGGACATGACCAGACTAACAGACAGACAGACAGACAGACAGGGATGTGACACATGGCTGGTCTATGCTTGTATGTTCCATAGCAGTCACAAACATAGCTGTATGACTTGATGTAACTTCTGCAAATGTTGATTCTGATCGGTGTCATGAAAGTTATAGTAACCTAGCATACTAGCAGCATAACACCACTGGTGGACAGTAAGGAAGTAAATGTATTTGGTTACTGTGCCTAAGTAGTTAAGTAGTAAGTCAAATATCTTACTTTTTGCTCTTTTACATCATAAAAATCTGTTGTTCCTTTTTACTAAAATGTCCATAAAAACATAAATTGTCAAAAACAAAAAAAAGGCGAAAGCAAGCCGCCAATCAGTGTACAGCAAACACTTTGTTTTGAGCTTGTTTTGACCTATTCGATAGGCCTTGATTCTACTTAATAGAAACGGTTTGCCTTCAGTGTTTTGTATTTATTATCAGTTTAATATGATAGATTAATATAAATTAATTAATAACCTTCAATTAAAAGATTGGTTGACCAAGCCACTAGAGTCTCTTTACCTAAAATGAGTTATTAAGAGCCTTGTTTCAGAAATGATTAAAGAACATTAAAGTCATAATAAATCATGCTGCTTTTATTTCCCATCTTTAGGATCTTTTGAAGGCAAATACTTTTATACTTTTACTCAAGTCAAGGTCTAAAGGGAGGAACATACTCCACCATATGCATAACACATTAACTAAAGGATTATTTACACCAAAGTATGTACCGTTTAGACTTTTTCATCAAATGTGAGTTTCAACATTAATAATAAGGTAATATAATTTAATAACTAACAATTAATTATATATTATATAATATATTAGTATATTAGTATATATCACTACTTCAAACATGTCGAACTGTTCAGGTGCTTATAAACTTTGTTAGAAAATATCTCCACAGATATCTGGTCTGTTTTGTTTTTTGTTACTGGAGTGTGTGGTATTTTAAAGAGCTCTCTGAGGACTTCAGAAAGAAAGTTGCTGATGCCTATTAGTCTGGGAGGGGATTTAAGAAGATATCCAAACTATTGGAAATCAATCATTCCACTGTCTGAAAGATTATCTACAAGTGGGGAAGATTTAAAACATCTGGCAACTTGTCAAGACCATATCGTGAGAAGAAGCCTTTAAGAACACCAGAGCTTCATCACAGACAGAGAAGGTCGGACCTATAGGCTCACTACACGCATTGAGTAGGGCGCTGCAAAGTCTCCGCAAAGAGACTTGTTTAATTAGTCAAATCAAGGATTCTTTATATAGAGCCCTATACAATAGACATTGTCACAAAGCAGCTTTACAGAAAATCTGGTTCCAAGCCCCCAGTTAGCAAGTCATGGGCAACGGTAGCAAGAAAAAACTCCCTCAGAGCAAGAGGAAGAAACCTTGAGGGGTACCAAGACTGAAAATGGGAACCCTTATTAGAAAGAATATGAGAAGTGTTCAGGGTGTCGTAAGGCAGGGAAAGAAATGTCTGATCAGTTTGTAAAGCAGGGGAAGAAACGTCTGTGATTAAATAGCAGAATCTTCAGGAGGGGGTGACATGCTGGCTAAACATTCCACATAGTATTGGACAGCAGGAAGCTCCATGGTGGGTGAACTGGTCCAGAATGCATGCAAGCAGGGGCACCAGATCAAAGCATCAGGATCATAGCAGACAGGATGGGCAGTTGTTCAACTCGGCAAAGAAACACACATACAGCAAATTCTGTAAAGAATGACTGAGAACAGAGTGTTTAGTGTTAATAGCAGCAGTGACTTTGGCAGACCTGGCTATTACAGCATAGCTAAAGGAGCCAACTAAAAGGAAACATAGACATAAGGGGTCCCTGAGAAGTTAGCACTCCTTCGCTCCACTATCAACAAACATAAATTCATAATATGGGATGTCATACCATATTCCTCTCCGTCAATGCACCCCCAGACCTAATATAAAGTAGGATAACTAAAAACCAAAGGTTTGACTGAACAGGTAGGTTTTTAGCCTAGACTAAAAAAACTCAGACTGTGTCTGAGTCCTGAACACTGGCTGGAACTGACTGGTTATCAAGTTGGGAGGCTTTGTATAAAAAGGCTCTGCCTTGGTCTACTCCTGGTTGAACATGTAGGTTAATAAGGAGAGACCTAGAAGAACTTCTGTTTAATTTGAGTTGAGAAGGAGGAAGCTACTTGACATCCAGACTTCAGACTGTAAAGTATGGTGGTAGAAATAGTATGGTTTGAGCCTGCTCAAACAAGTAGTGAACAAGTGGACCTCACAAAAAGATAATGATCACAAACATACGACTAAATCCACCAGGATAGGCTCTACAGGAAGACACCTGACACAAAAGCAGTTACTGAAGTCAGGGATGTATTTATTTTTCAATAGATAAAAATACACCTTAGTTAATCGCTAGTCAGATTTCCATTGTGTTCGCTTTCATAATGGTTATCTGTACACATTGTTTAAGTAAAAATGAAATACTGATATTCCACATATGTCCAAAAACAGGAATATTTCATGGATTGCACTAATGATTGTATTATTTCTTATTATGTTTTACTATTCTAAAAATGTGCCAAGAACACTGGGAAGAATCAATGGATTCCTAAAGCAGCAATGTCACATCCATCATTTTTCTTTTAAGCACTTTAATAAAATGACACACTGGGTTCAGCATGTTCTTCAGAAAATACAGCCATGTGGGGAGTTTCACCATCTCATAGAACAGCTGAAGCTGAATAACATGTGATTATGAGGGTATTTTTAGTATGTCAGTGGGTGAATTTGAAGCTGTCCTTCTGCTTGTTTGCTTTTAAAGATAATGCGTATTATTTTTACTGATATGCATTGCCTTGACAGTGAGTCAGTCTAATTCAGCTGCGCACATAAAATGACAGATTTAGCACACGTTCTGTTAGGGACACTTCAATGCTACGTCATTCATTTCCACTCTGACCAATTGCAGTCTGCCACCTGTCTTCATAAAGATTCAACGTTTTTCTGTTCTACTGCTCTGCTTCTGCTGCCCATATCCGGCAGGAACTGTGCAGATCCAAACAGTTCAACCCTTCAAACATTACTCTGAAGACTCTTTATTTTTAAAGAACTGTTATCTATCAAATTGCACACCTCATTAAGGATTAAAATATTGTTTTCTATTGCTTTCTATTGCCTTTTGAGTCTTTGCGGCAGAACTGATTGACATAGGAATCGCACACATCAAGCTAATTAATAATAGCATCTTAGTTGACATTAGTGTTTCCTGCTAATGTCTGTAGCAGCTCAACACCCTTTGACGATTCGAAAATGGTGGTATCCCATTGTGGCATTCATAGGACATTACAGAAATGAACCAGTCAATATGATGTTTTAAACATGCAGTGCACTTGGCCAGCCAAATTGTGCTGCGTTTTTTGTAGGTGCTATTTTACACATCCTTGACTTGTGAGGTGATTTGGAATACGGTACAGTAAAGGGACATATGCATAAAGTCATCTTTACAAGTCAGTATACAGAAACAGTTCTGTACAAAATGGCAATATACACAGTATACATGCACATCTGCCTGACTACACCACAGCTACCCAGCATATCTGGTTGTGCCAAGGCTGGAATCCTAATTACTAGAAAGCAAAACTAAGAAAACAATTCTCAGATGTGAAATCCTCCTATATTTGGCATTAGGGGTATTAAATTCACTGCAAGAGTAAATGTCATTTTTACCAGCATGTCACTTTAAATCCATAGCTGTGGTTTTGCAGCTTTACTCCATGGACTCCAGCACACACTGTAAATAGGTTTCCGCACGAAGGCAAACCTGAGCAAAATAAGTCTAATTTCCGAAGAGAAAAGCACTCTCGTATCAAGCTGTGGCTCACACAAAAGCAGCCAGAAGGCTTGGTGGGAGCCTGTCAAAAATTTAAAGTGAAATCATACCAGGCTGAAATAAAAATGTTCCCAGTTAATTGAATGTAGCAGCGGGTATCAATACTTCTGCAGATTACTAATGAAGTCTTACTGGAGAAGTGGAGAGTCGGGCAGACTGGCAGAAGCGTCTCAGATCCTATCTCACTTTCTCTTTCTCTCTCTCTCTCTCTCTCTCTCTCTCTCTCTCTCTCTATCTATCTCTCTGACACGCACAAATTCACACACACACCCTACCTCTCCTCTTTTATGCCCTGTCCCACCCAGTCTCCTTCACTCTTGTCTTTCATTTCCATCCTATTCTGTCCTCCAGCTGTCTCCACTGTTACAACAGCAGGCCAATAGCTGGCAAGTCATTTTCCTCTTGATTCAGAGGGAACAGGCTCTTTCTCTGTGTGCTTTTTTATCTGCTTTCGGTCATCCCCCACTACTTAAGACGCCTACCATTGTCCATCATCACCATTATACAGCATTGTGCCCATGCCTCTGACTCAAAATGCCCTCGTCTGGGTGACATTAGGCTCTATTAAGGCCTTTACAAACCCACCGAGAGCAACAGGTCATTTTGGCTCGTGTGTGTTTGAAGGGTGTGATGTGAACTCTCAGCATGCACCTGAAATCAAGCTAATCAAAATATCAAGCTTGACCTTGAGGAGCAGCTGTGATGTCTGCTGATGTTCCTCTGGAAGGAGCATCTAGACTGCACCAAAACACATTTCGGTAATGATGCCATTTAGAGCTGGTCGAGATGGATGACAATCATTTATAATTTAACCAGTATCTTTATTACAGCGCAATCAACAATGAGCATCCTAAATATTTAATTTTGCAATCACGTACTTTTACATGCAATGTGGTGATGGCCTAATACAGAAGGGTCTTTACTGGTTTTCAAGCAATAGTTTGGTGGAAAATAATCAAAGCATCTCTTTAATGGTTCAGATGAGCATTTTTAAATGGCTACATCTGTTTCCTTTGTGGCAAGTAATTTGTTACTGAACTTAAGTATTTTTTCATAGGTATGCATTTTACTTTTTCTCACTACAATGTAAAAGAAAAATCTGTACTTTTTACTCCATACATATAAATAGGCTCGGTAGTTTAGGTTTAACAATATATTCATATTCATTCATATCATATCTCTCTATTTACTTGGGTATTAACCAGTTCTATTTAGATGCCTTATGAAGTACAAACTGGAATTCTACTGCCTGCGAAGTGGGGAGTAGTTGGGGGTTTATGGGAGGAGCGAAGCAAAACTGTGATTGGCTACTTTCATGGTTTTCTGCCCCACAGAGCGTGTAGGGAAAATTCTGTAAATAATAAAACAGAGGAGACACGCTTTAAACTGACATGGCATCTGAAAAAAAAATGCATGTATGGTCTTAATGTAGTCATACATGTCATGGTGAGATTCCTAGACTCTATTTTAACCAATACACCCCCCAGAGCCAGAGATGTGGGGACACAGCAGAGACGAAACCATCCTAAACATCAATTATTTAATTTAGAGTAGCTACAGAGAACAGTCATATGATGAGCAATCCAGAGAAACCCAGAGTAAGAAAATTCAGAATTCTTTTAAAATATCGTTCAAAAAAATAAAATTAAAATATCAAACATCACTATTTGGATGGGCCAAGGCCAAAAATGTATGATAAATTTACACACATTCAGATTTTATTCCCTGATATTATGGTCAAAGTAAGTTAAAGACTTACTTAGAACATTAAGGGATAATGGGACCACTCTGCAACTTTAGCAATACTCTCATGATTTCTGAGATTGGAAATTTGTCTGCGACATTGAAATCGTTGAAAAAAGTCATGCATAAGTTAAAAATTCACTCTACACTGCAGCTAACCATTATATATTCTACTTTATTAAATACAAAAACAGAAAATAGAGACTTTAGATACATTAGAAAACATAATGTTTGACATTCAGCCTGTCTCTTCAGATTCTGAAAACAGGACTACAACAGGCACTAAACCTGTCATTGCCTCCAAGCCAGATTTTAGGTTGGTGACTGAAAGAACAACTAAGCAAGCTGGATTAACATGGACAAACTATTTACAGTCTGTCTAGAAATACAAAAATACAAAAAAAAGACAGATAGCTGGAAAGTATGACTCTGTGGCGATCTAGGAATTTATGCATATTATTTTCCCTCCATATTTTGTAAGGTTTAGCCCTGTACTTTCAGTACATCCACATTCCAATTTAGTTTGCTGAACAAATTAAAATTCTGACAATATTTGTGTAAGCTAGAGTGAAAGACATGTTTGAGAGCCACATGTTCTCAAGCAGCCTAAACAGTATGCTGATAAAACCATACTTGTTAGTGTGTTAGTCATGTTTGTTAACAGCATTGTATCATCTGTGTCTACATGGTGGTTCCTGACTGCACACATCAAAGGTATTACTGCAGTTAAGCCTCTCCTGTTTTCAGCCCCCTTTTATCTTTGGCTTCAGTTTGACCCCGTTCAGTGTTAAATATCCCTAAATAACTGACTTCATTTTTTCACAAAGAAAAAAAACTTTAACAAAAAATTATTTTCTTGGGTATTTCAAATGCTCAGGTGCCAAAAGGGCCCACAGGATAGAACACAAGGATAACAGGAGGGTTAAACTGGAGCCATGCGGCTCAGTGCATTAGCTTGTATGGTTACATTAGTAATTAGGGCTGGCTGAGTTTACATTCTGTCAGTGGGCAGAAACCTAATGCTGAACATGATCCAAATGTAGTAGGAGATGCTCACATCATCTGAGGACATTCATTTTTCTCAGGAAATCAGGTTCAGTTTTGTTTAGTCTAATTGGAGGCCCTTCTAGCCACCCTCAGTTTGAACCCAGATTTTATGGTTCTATCTGTAACGCAAAAGGCTACTATTTTTTTGGTGGAGGTAATTGCAAATATGAATGTATATCTGAATCAGTGTTCAAGCTTTTCTGCTTTGCTATTTCTTTGTTTTGCAAAACTGTATAAAAAACATAATAGCTTTGATGACCTACTGTACTTGTCTTCCTGCGGTGCCTGTGTCTGATTCACGAGTATAATATTATTCACAATAACGCCATCCCTCTCATGTTTTATGCCTAATTGAACTTCATTTTACTAATGGAATTGCAATAACCAGAGATGAATAAACTGGGGTTGGGAGGGCCTTTGGTCATGAATTACACTTTGTGGCACAGCTTCAACTTTGTTTAGTCTTAGGAAATATGCATGTCTGTTATAAATGCCCTCAAAAACAAATCTTTATTTGTTTATCTGAATAAAATACAAGATCCATGTGTTTGTTACTCATTTAGCTTTGTTTTTGGTGCCGTAGGAGTGCCAACTCCTGTTTATTTCATTATACATGGACTTGATTTTCAACATTGAACCATTTTGCTGACAGTTGCTTAACAAATCACATAAAATTATCCACAAATTCAGTTGAAGACTCAGGCCTGACGAATAAATGTTTGTTTTTAATGTCTAATTTATGTGATTTATTTAATTCTGGCTTAACTCGATTACAGAAATCATGACTGACACCTACACTGCCTTACCTGGAATAATGATGGCCAGTTTTGAAATGATGTTCTTGTATAAAATGCTGCAACTGTTGCCACACCTGCAGGCATTATGATTGATGCGCCAAGCAGTCAATCAAAACTGTATATTCTTCCACAGTTGGTCAGTTTTATACCCCAGTGTATGGAAATATATTTAACTCGTTAATGTGTTACTCATGTCTGATGACTGCATTTTTCCCTCTGTGTCTACATGGTGGTTCCTGACTGCACATCAAAGGTATTTCTGCAGTTAAGCCCCTTCATTTTTCAATCTTTGGATTCAGGTTGACCCGTTCATGACCTTCGGTAACAAATTAGCTTTGTTTATTAACTTTGTAAATTATTTCTTGGATATTTAAATTGCTCAGGTGAAAAAGGGCCACAGGGGAAAAATACAGACATTTACAGTCTGCTTACAATTTTCAATGTCAGTTTCAGTTTTGTTTAGTCTAATGGGAGGTCTCACATTCACTATATATGTGTATATATATATATATATATATACGTTTATAATTTTGAGACAGATTTTTTTTTTACCATTTACCATTTAAACATAAAAGTAAGTAAATGAACAAACTAACAAATAAGTAAATAAATACATAGATAAATAAATGAATAAGAATTATTATTATTATTATTATTATTATTATAAGTTAATATTATATAACGTTTATAAATAAAGAACATTTTAGAAATATTCCTTTAGAAGAATTCCTTAAATATGTGCATGATGCATTGCAGACAACAGTGATTAAAGCTTCAGTTATTATCTCGTATTAGAACAGTGTCTCTCTGCTGATTTATAAAGAACTCAATCAAACTTTATGACCTCTGCTTTAATTGTTGAATTAAATATGTTTCTCTCCGAGTGTAGTGTAAAAAAAACCACAAGACAAAATTAGATCGACTCTAATCATATTTGATGAAACATGCTTATTGGGTTTGTCTCTCTCTCATTCTCTTCTCTCGCTCTCTCTTACTCTCTTTCTCTCACTTACTCTCTCTCCCTCACATTTTCCTCTCTGTCTCTCTCTCTGGACATTTGTCATGACAACAGTGCATGAGTCATGTTTGATTTTAACTTCATTTGTCTGTCTGTCTGTCTCTTTACATTTGGCTAATTCTCTGTATGCTGTGTCCCTAGAAATTACATCAGATGTACTTATTTGCCTTTGAATCAGAAAGTGTTATTCATCCCCTCTACCAGCACACACACTTACAATCTCACACACGCTCACATACATGTGCAAGCGCACCCACACAAAAACACACACTTGCACACATGCAACCTGATAGGCTCCATATGCAGTATACAAAATACAAAAATACATAAATGTAATACAGTGTATATAAATATATATATATATATATTTTGATAATATAAAGAAAATAAAATGTATCTGCATATATGTATATATATATATGTATATATATATATATTTTGATAATATAAAGAAAATAAAATGTATCTGCAATTTTTGCATCAACTGATTCAATATTATATATCTGTGATATGTGCTATGCTTTCAGCATCTGGTGTGACGCCTATTTGGGGTAATAACTGCATATAAATGTTTTGGTAACAGTTAGTCCTGAGCATCGACTTTTAACCCTTTTAGCAATTCCTCCATATAAAACAGCTTCAACTCTCTTCTCTTTGTGGGTTACCTCCCGTTAACTGTTTGCTTCAGGTCTTTTCACAACTGTTCGATTGGATTAAGGTCAAGACTTTGACCTGGCCATTTTTAACATAATCGTTATTATTCTTTAACCATTCTTTGGTAGAATGACATGTGTGCTCATGATTCAGCTCATGGGAAGATGTTCTGATACTTTCCTTTAGAACTTGCTGGTATAATTCAGAATTTATTGTTTAATCAAGAATGGCTAGTTGTCCTAGGGCCAAAACAGGGCCAAACCATGATACTGCCACCACCATGTTTCACAGAAAGGATAAGGCTTTAATGCTTTAGTGTCTTCAAACATAACACTTCTCATTGAAATCAAATTATTTTACAAAACATTGTTCCAATAGCTTTCTGACTTATGATCATTGGCAAACTGCAGATAATGTTCAGCAATGTTCTTTTTTGAGAGTAGCAGCTTTCTCCTTGCAACTCTCCCATGCACAATATTGTTGTTCATTCTTATCCTAATGGTGAACTCATTAACATTATCATAAGCCAATGAGAAAAAGGCCTTTAGCTGCTTAAAAGTTACCCTTGGTCCCTTCTTGACCTTCTGGACTATTAGATTATTTTTGTATTTTATTGGTCTTTTTGGTTCACCTCTCCTGTGGGTCTTGAGTTTCCTGTATTTGTACAGTCCACTATTTGAATTGCGGATTCCAAACTCTACAAATGCAGTTTTGTAACCTTTTCAAGCCAGATGAGCATCAATAACTCTTCTTCTGAGGTCCTTAGAAATCTCCTTTATTTGTGCTTAACATGTGCTGTTAAGATCAGACTTTGACAGTTCTTAAAATAAAACCCAATTGCCATTCCTGGATATGTGAAAAGAATGAGCCTAATCCTAAAATTGACCAAGAACTTATGGAAAACTATGAAAACCAACTCTCTCTCTCTTTCTCTCTGTCTCTCTGTCTCTCTCGAGCCTTATTTTCCATGATGGAATTTTCGAGCTGCTGCTATCAGCCTTAACAGAGTTATCTGCAATCAGCTTTGGAGGATAATAAAATCAGCCTTTATGCAATTGGTAACTAGTGCATGGCTGGAGATCTCATTTAGAAAGGAAGCTTTCTCTGTCTCTTTCTCTTTCACTGTCTCTCTCTCTGTCTTTCTCTCTCTCCATCCTAAAAGAGGCTGCATGTGGTAGTTTTGAGTACCTCTCTCTTTTATGACCTGGAAATTGAATTAGGCTGATTTTTATGGAGACATTACGTAGGGACACGACATTGTGCATTAGGAGCAGCAGACGACGTTTGTATGACACATCCCAGCAGCTGTAATCTTACATTAGGTCTCGCAGGGAATTTCATGCACTACATATCTTTTGTGTGGCAGAGTGTATGTGGCCCATGTATTGCCCAAGGACAATTGAAAAATTGTGTTTAAAGCTAAATGTAATAATAATAATAGTAAAAATAATTATACTAATTACCATCATCCGTGATTAAATAAACAAATTACTGTGAATTAATATAAACTTTTTTTTTTTAATTATTAAAAGAATGATTAAGCATTCAGTGTTCAGATATTTAAAGGGAAATCCTAAACCCTAAATTTCAGCTTAACATAATATAACAATTCCATGACAATTTTAACTACAGATAATATTTTTGGCATTTTGGGGGGGACGATAAAACAAACAAACAAACAAACAAACAAACAAATAAATAAATAAATTAAAAGTTAATTAATAAATAAATAATTAATTCTGGCCTACGTTTTCATGTTAATATCAAAACAGATTTTGTCTGATTAAAGCTATTTTTGTTACCATTGTGGGTTTTTATTTCATTAACTGAGGGGTACCAACAATTTTGTCCATGTGTGTATATATAGACAGTGTATACATGTGTATATATGTGTGTGTGTGTAAATAAATTATATATAAGACCTGTCAGTGGAGCACCTCTGAGTTCATAGTTATTAGCATGCCTAGCGCTGGTAACTGAGCTGCTAATGAACACACTGATTTTGTCTGTGATGGCCTGCCATGGGTTTTCTCTAAAGCTCTCCGCTGAAGTGCCATTTTCTTTTCGAAATTGTCTGTAAATGCACAGCAGAATTACTGTATTTATCTGTGAAGGGATCAGAGATGAAAAAGTAGACATGGCTCGGGCCATGGAGCAATCCCTCAGCGAACCCTTGAGGGTGAAAATAAAGACGTTTGAAGTTCACTGCTCCAGTGGTGGGAGCTGAAGGCCCGTTGAGCGCCTTCGACACAGCGCAGTATGGCCACTGCTTTAAAACGCCTTCATACCCTCTCTCTCATGTGGCCTTGTTCAATGCAGGCCCTTTTTCCACACTTTCTCAGCTCACTGTCTTTCAAAAACACGCTCTTTCCTGAAATATGCCTGGGGTAGCTATGGTAACGGGTAGAGGTGGGGGGGTCATGGGAAGGTGAGATGCTGATATGTTAGACATGAGGTGTAGATGATTGTGCTTATACTTATTATCCCGACACAGTTTAAGGCAAATGTATGATGATTTAGCCATGCAGATTGCAAACTGGTTATTAAGCTTCTAGTATTTGCCTATGTTGGCTTTTTAGCTCCAGTAGGGATGTGACTAGGTCCAGGCTGTTGGGCTCTAGGCCCAAACTTATTTTTCACAGCCACAGATTATTTTTCTGGGATTAAAACATGCTATACACAGCATCAAAGATGGGGACATGAGTCGCATGTTGAGCTGACTGATGATTCGATTCAGACTTAAGCTTAACTGAATCACTAACTGTGATTCAGCTTGGACACTCTCAGGCCCTGGAGCTGGTTATGAGAAAAGCTTTTTACCAGCAATGACGTGACACTACAGACTGTCCAGAATTCATATATTTTTAATTAGAATGGGCAATTTATAGAGACAGGAGGCAGCACATACATTGTAAACGTTGGGCAGATATAGTAGGGTTAGTTACTAGAGCCGATATAAAAGCAATGGTGCTTTTGTTGCAAACAAACGACAGTGATTGCAGAGATCGTCAGTCACTGCTGGGTATGCCTACTGACTACATACCCAGCAGTGACTGACTATATGGAAAAGGGAATTTTTCTCCAGGAGTCCCAGCTTGGACATCTGATTTATGCATGTCGCCACTGAACCGTGGTAACCAACGGTATACCTGAATTCAGAAACGGTATAGACAATGAGCAACCAGTGATTTGGACAACGTAATGTGAAAACTTGCTGCTGGTATAAATGCCAGGTTAGTAGTCATGAGGTAAAAATCAGAAAAAGGTAAACAACCGTACAGTAATGGCTTTAAAACATTACCATTAAATCATTAAGGAATTACAAAATATGGATATTCATAATTAATTAATTACATTATTTGAAACAACATTTATATATAAATATGATGTAATTGCACAAAATCTGTGAAAATTTGATGAAACAAATGAAAAAAGACAACTTGTTTCCTTTTTAGCTGTGTGATATTTGAAGGGTTTTTTGAATGCACAGCCAGTTTCAAATCACCCAATTGGATCTAATTGGATTAAGATTCAGACTTTAACTTGGCCATTCCAGATTTTTCCATTTGTTTTCTTTTGACCCATTCCTCGGTGGATTTACTGGACTGTTGTGGGTCATTGTCATGCTGCATAGTCCTCCTCCACTTTAGATTTAGGTAATATCAATGGTTAGTGACTCTTGCATGTAAGAACTACGCAGGTTCAGCCAGATTTAGTGGATGACTTACCTGGCACAATTCTAATTAGAATTTCCTGTAGACTGGGATTTTGGTCACTGCCGTATGATATGATTCCATATACCTCTAAATTCAGCTACTTCCTTCTGTTATTTGGTACGCCCAAATGCAGTTTTGCCAGTCATTAACATCTGCTTTGTGACCCATTTTGCACACACTGGACGAGACATTCACTGTACTCTACCACCTTTTCTTAATCTATGAATGCCGTTGCACACTCCGCAGGTCTTTATAGGCCCATCATCTGTAATGCCATGTGCAGGAGCTACAAGTACAAAGTGAAACTAAACAACATTCCTCCAGGACAAAACTACATGTGCAAAATAATACAAAATACAGACAATACAGTGTAATAAATACAAAAGCCTTTTGCAAAATGCAACATGGGTCAGACAGTACATGAGATTATGTGGGATTGTGCAAAGAAGTATGTAACATCCTTCTATGATGCATTGGCAGCTAGCCTACCATATTAATCTATAACAACAGTATTGGACTACAGTATTTGATTGATACAGCATTCTAGCACCAGATACTGCTAAAGGAAAAAAATGCACTTTTTCAGAGACTTACATCACATTCTGCCTAATGCCTTAGACCTTTGTGCACTGTACTGTGCATATAGTATGTATGATCAGACACCAGTCTTGGCTGACTGAATATTCTTGTTGTAGACTGTAGCTGTGTGAGGGAAAACAGATGGATAAAAAGGCCAACATAGAAGACGTGGCCCTCTTTTTCTATGCTGTGTGTATTTCCCATGTATTAGCTACAAGTTAATTAACTGTGTTATTGGTGTATATGGTGAACTGAAACAGACAAAGGCCAGTCAATAAAGGAAGTGTGTGGAAGGCCGTGTTTATAACTGGCTGCATGCATCACACACAATACTGTGCTCAGTTCTCCCCCAGTAACTTCATTAGCCTTTAAAATGCAGGAGCCCGTCGCACTGGCGTTGCGTGCTCGGAGCAAGCACTCGGCTTGCCGGCAGGACGTTGAGGGAATGGTGAGTGCGCTAGTTTACTCACAGGCTTTGAGTCGGCATCCCATTAAAAATCTCCCATCTCTGTCTCTTGCACGACCACAGAGAGTGAGAGAGAGGCTAGCCGCTCTTCTGTGGATCTTGATTCAAGGTCCAGCAATTGCACAAGGACAGTGGTGTACCTGCTGCCAGAGGCATGCTTAAGCTCCTTGACCTGAATGCGTGTGTATGTGTGTGGGTCCGTGTGTTTCTTCCTCAAGCAAAGACTGATACACTGCACATCAGAAACTTTACCCATGCCCTCATTACAAGTCCTAGCTTGATGCAGACAGTGGTTATAGGGCATGACAGCTAAGCCTATTCTTCTAGGTGGGTTTACAAGGATGACATAAAAATCCAATTTTACACACTTTTCACCCCCTGCCCCAAAATGTAGTCAATCAGCCAAATAATGTTTTGTGTCTGAATTTTGCTTTCTTGGTTTTGCTTTGAAGCTGTGATGCTAATCTATCTAACAAGAACAAAAGGCTATTAACAAAATGGCTTTCATCATGCAAACTGCAAACCTCATCACTAACTTGTCTCAAACTCTATTAAGTCTTTAGGAAATTTAAATAGACTTGCTTATGTGATTCCTGACACTGTACGACATACTGCATACTCTTGCCTTCCAAAAACAAAACCCCCAAAGAAAGATACAGAATTAAACTTAAGTTCAAAACTGTCAAGTTATGTCATATTTGTCACCAGACTTTGCTTTTAAAGAGAAGCATTAGGCTACACTACTTATTAGCATCATCTCTTAATCATCACAAACTATGATGTCCACTTGTATGGAATCACATAATCTACAACAACTCAGCACAGTATGAGGCATATGTATGATGAATAAGGCATGCAGTTTACATTTACAACATGCTAATTGGTTTTGCTAATAAGCTTCTGCTATTTATATTAGCCTTGTAGCTCCAGTGGGGACATGACTACATGTTTTTTTAATAACTGCTGATCTTTTTCTGGGATTAGAAAATACATAAAATACTGTAAAAAAGTGTTAAGCATTTGAGAATATGATATGCAAATCCCTTTATCTGAGCAGTAAGCTTTTTATTTTATTTATTTAAAGATTGCTAGCTTAGCCAATATGTGAAATTTGCTTCTTTACTTTTGTGCTGGAGCCACATCGCTAACGTTGATGGCAACAGTGCTGAAAAGAAAGCAGCACAGACCAGCATGCATTATAGTCTAAGATGGTTTATGGTAGTCTAGGGCTGGTCTTTGTGCAGGTTTAGCTCATCATATGGCATGATCATGCTGAATGACCAGTGTACAAACAGTCAAACCAACAAAACAACATATCAGCACTGTCCAAAGACATTTATGCATGACTGCTGGCCTTTACATTGTCTTTAAATTTTCTTGCTGAGTGGACTGATAGAAATGTATAAAAATTGCAAAGTCATTTTATATTTACATGTGAATTTGAAAGTTAAATTACGATATTTTTGGGTGAAGTTACTTCACTTGTTTTTCTTTGGACGATAATGATATGCTGGATTTTCTGATGACCAGAAAAACAAATTTGGTAGCTACATTAGCACTGATGAAAGGACCGATAGAAATCTTTAAAATGACCTTCTCTTTGACCTTTCCTCTTTCCATAAACGTATGTTGACAGTAAAGAATGCGCTTCTGTAAAGTTATCTGCAATTGGCTAAATTTGACTTTCGGCCAAACATTTTCTTTAAGGAAAGATGGGTGGTTCTCCTGCAGGGGGCACACTGTGTCTAACAGGCACCACTGTTTGCAACTCTTACATCAAGCACGTTTCAAGGCAGTTCGGGGAATAAGGGAATTCCTGGTTATTTTGAGTGGCTGTTTCTAACAGCCATGTGGCATGTCTCCAAAAAAAATCTCTGAAGAGACGTAGTATTTCATCATATTAGCGAAGTGTCGGTCTGAGGCCACGCGTTTCTCCTCCGTAACACTAGTAATTTCACCAAGTCTTCTGAGAATACAAACTTGAACTTAAGTCTAACTTTGAAGTTGAATCTCTGCCTTCAGGCATTTAGAAAAGCAGGGGTCATCCCACTGACCTCAGCTTCAACAAAGGATGCTAGTTTTCCTCTATTACCATCAACCAAAATTTTTGTACTCCCTAAAACACAAATGCTTGGTACCAGATCAGCATAAACAGCAAGTCGGAAGACGCATGCTAAATTTTAAAACGCTGGAAAATAATCCTTTGAGAATGGAGGCAGTGTGTTTAACAGTAAGTGATCTATCTCTCTCTAATAAGGCCTGTCAGGTAAAGGCAAGAGATGTGTCAGCTTTAAATGCTAGCAGCGTACCATTAATAAAGGCTTACGACAAACGTTCAAGGTTTGCCGTATCATTAAAATATTAGCCTTTTGCATGCTGGTCTCAAATCAAGAGAGAATAAATCTGGGGAAGAGACATAGCGGAAGGCAAGGCCACTACCAGGCAGGGCTTGGCAGTGATACTCATGTTTTCAAAGAGCGAAAAAGGAGAAGCAAAGCATAAACACGTCAAAAGCTTCACATTCTCTGTGCTTCCATTACAAAGAAGGGTTTTTGACCTTAATTAATGATGCACATCAATGACTGAAAGCTCATTTTCTGCAGAGCGTCATTGAAGTGGAATCACTGCGGATCTCTTTTACCATTTTATTCATTTCAGCACTTGATATATTGCAACCTGTTCTCTGTTTTGTTGAACACGTTTCAATTAACCTCTTTAGGTGTCTTTGTAAGCCAGAGTAAGGGCTTAAAAACAGAATAAATAAATTCATTCTGCTTTACCAATACATACTACACTCAAAGGTTCCTAGTGATACTTTGCCTTGGCTTGGATGTATGACTCTAGAGAAACCTACAACTGGCATAAAGCTTTACATTATGCAGGATTGCTTTAAATATTTACAAGGTTCCGAGCACTCATACATCTCATTTGCATATATAGTTCTTTGCATGCAAACAATGCATTGCAAAGGGTCCTTAAAGAATTGGTTTAGCCAAAAATCTAATTGACACAGTTTCCAGGGTTTTTTGTTGTATAGAACTGGAGTTGTAGGGGGTGGTATGGTGGTGCAGTGGGTAGCGCTCTGAAGTCAATAGACACCAATATGTTTTTTGTAAATGCGCCCCATCTCTTAATAGGTCTCGGCATGGAGTTGCATATGTTTATAATGTCATGCAGTTCCTTTCGATTTTCCAGTAGGGCTGGAGGTGGAGTGACACCATGCCTTCTAAACGTGTGATGCGTGACAACATACATCTTGGCACTGACCACGGTGTCTCCACACATTGATTCGTTCAGATTCATTCCTGAAGATGACCCGCTGCCATCTTCTGAGTTACTCCATGATGTTAACACGGTGTTAAGGGCAGTCGATGAAACTGCCGGCATGTAGTCCGCTGTTGTGCAGCCATCTGCCAATAATGCTGTCACTGACGTTATGACTCACGTAGGGCTTACTGCTTACTGAATGACTGCAATCGTGGCTGTTGGGCCACTCAGCCCATGTTGGACAATTCATCGGTTCTCACTCTCTATGGTTTGTGTGGGTCTCTGGTTCTTTCCTTCTTATATCCACTGCTTCCAACAGTGTGCTATGGTATTGTCCACACAACCAGGATTGCACGCAATATGCCGATAAGACTATCCTGCTCTCCGGAGCCCTACCATGCGACCCATCTCAAACTCTTTCAACTGCTCAAATTGCTTGTGAGGCATACTTCACTTGGAAAGAGTTAAACGAACACAACAGTATCAGAACAGAAAGCACAAGCAACAGGACACCTATATAAACAATCAGGAACAAGGACAAGGATAAGTAGTTGCTTAAGTCACATGTGCAGCCGAACCTCAAACTTGAATCATTTGCATGTCTCATGATGTCAAACCTTCAACTGATGCTTTCTGAGTGCAACTTCACTTTCAGTGATCAGTGTATATGCTGAAATAACTTAAATTGTGAAATTAATTTAGCATCTATTTGTTCATGACTTGCATGCATGCAATAGGAGTCCATGGGCAGTCAAAGTTAAGCTTAACACCTCATATGTGAAATGCTGCATGCATTCAGTTACACAATGAGGGTTTGTTCGATTTTGTAGTTCTCAGTAAGTCATACTCTTATTCTCATTCTCTAAACCTCTCTGACAAGTCAGTGTGACCTCATAAGGACCTGTGTGCGTGGGTTGAGAGTTAGAGGATGTATTTATAAGAAATGTTTACAGGAAAGATTTGGATTACTTGTAAATCCAGTTCTAATCTAAAGAAGCAAAATAATGGACAAACAATCAGTCATGCATGTTTAAGGGGGTAGTAACTTCAGGCTCCTGCAGAAGGTGTTGTACGGGCAAGATTAGGCCGTTACTACAAAGTGCAGTGAATGTCCTTAATGTAAAAGATGTAGCTGAATTTGTAGGTGTATCAAAGCATAATGCCGTACTGGTCTACCAGCAGTCTACCAACAAAAAAACAGTCTACAGAAAATTCTTGTCAGAATTGCATCAGGGAAGGTATCCACCAAATCTGGCCGAATCGCACAATTGTTTGATGCAGGAGTGGCTGAACATTGATGTTGCCCACATCCAGAAACTTGACCATGCCAAATCTGCAGCTGATATTCGTGCTCCTACATAAAGTAACACTTTTTGTATGCCATTTTTTTTCTTGGAAGTCCATTTCGTGTTTTTTGTTTGAAAGTCTAAACATAATTTTATAAGTAACACAGATTAAGCATTTTCAACCTCTTTTTATTTCTTCTAATTAAATAAGTAGTTTTTTTTTTACTTGTAAATACAAAATACATAAAGACATAAATGATTATAAGTTGTCTCTTTTGTAATCAACTGCCCTCATTTAAAAAGCAGCCTCACTTCAGTACAGCTTCAATAGGTTAAATAGCTGTATGCTTACTAGGCTATTTTTTCTGCTTAAATCCCATATACGGACTGCATGGTCTGTTTCTTATGCTGTTAGTTTTTGTAGATCTTGTATTCCAACATCATACATCATAACCCCCCTTTCTTCTCTGGACCCGTCTCATTTTTGTACTCATCTTTAATATGAGAGAAACAAGTAGCCGTCCAAATTGGCAATATGGCGGATTTATTCATCTAAACGCCTCCATATCAAAACAAAGCTGGTCAGTCGCCTAACCGTCTCAACGGGCGGGGAAGCGGCCAAGAAGCTTCGGCCGACACCAAATGCTCAACAGATGGTAAAGAGTATAAATACATCTGGAAGCGTATGAGTGTGTGAGGAAATATTAGGACAGGAATTAAAGCTGAATGGTGGAGGAAGAATATTAAACAGCATCTGGGAACAATAACACAGGAAGGTCACCCTGAGTTATAAGGGGAGAAGAAAAGTTTCATGCAGAGTGAGATAATGGGACACTGCTGGGCTAATTTTAGTGTAATTTATGGTATGACCTTTGGGCAAGAGAAATCTAGCATTATAATATGGAACAACACAGTTATCTGGTAGCCAGTAAATTAGCTTGAAATTATTGAACATGAATATTGCATTTTTTTTCTACTTCTCCTCAACTAGTGACTTTATAATGCATTCCTACTCAGGAGGGATGGAAATTTTCACATTTCTAATTCCTTAGCCTTAAGATGCTGATGCCACTAGAGAGGGAGGGCGTATTGAGCAGGACTGAGCACACCTGAATATGGAAGAATCTTTGACGTTAATTCCTGAATATCTGCCTATGTTGGTGATGTAGTCTAAGACAGTATTTCTCAAACTGGTCCTCAATGACTTCTACATGGTCCACATATGTGTTCTAATTCAACTAGCAATGCACAGACACTGAACAAATGAATATCTTGAATGTCTTGTTTGATGGCTGGAAAATGGGTTGTAAAGCAGAAGGTAATGACTGCAAAAAAAAAGTGATTGCATTTGGGCCTACCAAAGGCCATAGTGAAAAGGAAGTAGCTGAATTTGCAGGTGAATTGAATTATTAGGTCATGCAGGTCTACAAGCAGTGGCAAAAACCCCAGTCTACAGGAAATTCTCCTTAAAAATGTGCCAGGTATGCATCCATCAATCTGTGTAATTCTATGATGCAAAGGTGAATGAACAATGATGTCACCTACATTCAGAAACTGGCCATGCCAAGTAAAATCGCAGAGTTATTACACACTATTAAGTACGTTTCTGTAACAATTGACTATTTTTGTGTACGGTGAACTTCTCTACTGCATAAAGTACTACTTACAAAGATTACATGACTTTAAGTAAAAAATTTCAAACATAATTTAATAAGTACATAACACTGTTTAACTATTTTTCCAACCTCCTTTTATTTGTCTTTTTATTTCTTTCTAATTAAACAGTTTTTTTTTAAACATGTGAATACATGTAAATTGCCTTTTTTCTGATTGACTGCCCTGATTTAAACAGCAGCTACAGTTCAGTACCGCTTCAATGAGCTAAATTTCTGTAGGCTTACTAGACACTTAATTTCAAGATCAAAATTTGTATTGTTTTCTTTTATAACAACTGAAACATGTGCGTAGTTCCTAGCTCTTTCATTGTTTTATGCCTGAATCTCTGATTCAGTCTCATCATCGATAGTTTCTCCTCTCCTTCTACCAGATCCCAATCTTTTCCGAAATTTGGAAAGTTGTCAGAAGGGGGAAATATTTTGAATAAACATTTTGTAGCATAGGCTGTAAAACTTTGCTCTTTCAGAAAGCACTGAATTCAAATTAAAGATTAGTTCTAGAGTTTTTGTCTAGACAAGCTCAGTAACAATCACACGGATTTTACCATGAACAACATTACCCAAAACGAGTTCTGCTATTACACTTATCTGTTACAATGTCTCGTAATAACAGCAGCCCCTTTTCTAACGTTCTAAGTAAAGCCATTTGCAACACTTAAATAAACCAAATGGCTGTTGGAGTGTTCATAGTTCTATACAGAACTATTGTCTTTACTAAAGAACTTTTGTAGAACCATATTTTAGGAGTGTAGTGTTAGCTAGTTAGATGGGTGATGATAAGTTATTAGATTGTAGGCTAGAGCCGTTTTCATCCCTAAGCCAAGCTGTGGGTTTGAAAACAGGCTAAGGACTTTGGTAGAGATCTAATTCACAAATGTTTTTATTTGATGTCTTCTTTTTATTTTCTGCACTGCTAGAATGATAAGCTTGCCATACAGAGACTTTTGGAGCATGGACTTGAACTCTGGCTTGGTGTTTTGCTCAAACTGTGAAAACTGATAACCTCAAAAAAGCCACAGCAATGATATTCTGTGAGTAAGTCTGTTTTCTCTGGACAGAAAAATTAGCTAGGTGAGTAATCTTTAGTTATCAGCTTGTAAGATTACAGTATGCCATAGCTGTCCCCTAATCATCAGTTAACAGGTTTGCCCTCACGCTGAGCTGACAATCTGAAAACTGACTAAGATGGAAAGTCCAGCCTGGGTGCTGCAGACTTTTGAGAAAGCTGCACTTCTCAAATATTCATATTTGATGGCTCCTGTTTTATTTTCTGCACTACTAGACTGATAAGCCAGTCATGTACAGGCTCTTGGAACAACTTGCTTGGTGCAATCTCCAAACCTTGAAAACTGATAAACTCCCAAAAGCTACAGCAGTGGCTTTGAGTCTGTGTTCTACATGCTTTAAAACTCCCTCAGTAATGTTATCTCCCCTTTTCTTTCATGATAACATTTAACCTGTTTCTTTGTTTGGGGTCCCAGAAACACCAAAGCTTGCCCCACCTGTTTTTACCAACCCTTTAACCTCGGCAAAACACTTCAAACACTACAAGCATAATTACTTGTTCAATATATTATTTTAATCATTAAATAATGCATATGAGTTTAAATTTAAATTTAAAGTCATTTACATCCAAATCAGGTTAAGAGTGCATGAATTACAATCATTTTCATTCATTTTCATATATACCCATGCATTTTCAGGGGCTCCAAAGTTTTTAAAACCATTCCAAACCAAACTATTCCACTTCTTTGCTCCATTTAAAGTGTACTTTTTACATAATTGCAGTGAAATACTTGTGTTGTAACATGATTAAATCACATGGACTAATCCATGAATCTGTATTTTCACAATACAAAAATGAATAAATACATTGATAGCATTTTACAGATCTGTAATAAGTTTATATTAATAAGATATTACAATGCTAACAAGTTGTACTAACTAAATGCTAACAAGTAAAAGTTGTTTCAATATGTTTAATTTAGTTGCATTAATAGCAAAAGATTCAAAATCAAAACTCAGCACTATTTCTCTGATTAATTGTAAGGAAATAATGGAGGACATAACGCATACTTGCCAACTGCCCAATTACTTTTGGGGACTATGTTTGAAAATGGTTGTGAAATCTATACCATTTACCCAATTTGAATGTCAATACAGCTGAAAGTCTGTACTTTTTTAAATGCAACTTTAAAATTTCATTGGTACACAGCTAGAATAACAGTATAACAAAATACAAAATAAAATTCAAACTGTATAATCTATTATAGCACAATACAGTCTGCCCCTCTTGACATATTACATAATGACAAGCATGGAAAGCGGTAGTCTTTTGGCTAACAATCAGCAGAACTGATGAGTGACGATTGTTAAAATCCAGAAACTCAAAACTTTTGTTTTTTTAAGAAGGTGCACATAAGCTTGCCGGTAGTCAGCAATTTACAGCAACACCATTCATCATCTCTCCTTTACTGCATCAACTTAAACCCAGAACCAGACTATTATAGTGCTCAACATCTTTTTCCACTTCAGCTAAAGTCGCAAGCCTGGCTGTGTTTTAGCTTGTAAAGTGCTTATAAAGATTGGCTTTTGGCTGATACTAAATGAGTTGCATTTACTAAATAATGTTCAAAACGTTTTTTATTGTAGGAATTAAGATGTAATTTTAGTTGCAAATCCTTTTCATTCAATGACTGCCTCAAGTCTGGAACCCACAGATGCTGGGTTTCTTCCCTGGTGATGCTCAGGCATTTAGTGAAACAGTTCCTGCTGGTTTTGCTTTCAGTAAATGAAATACATGCTTGTTTGGATGGAGTTGAAGTGACTTATTTCCATGATTGTTTAAGGCCAGCTAGGCCCATAACATTACTTAGTAAAGAAGGTCTGAGATTTTAAGCATAAAAAAAAAAGTAAAAAACAAACAAACCTCACATAGACTAAAAGCAGTGGATATGGCTGGTGTCACTCTGATCATATCTGACTGACATATTTATTGGGAATGAGGAATGATGTCTTTGTCTTGTGATTTTTAGAAACACACCCCTACAGTGCTAAGTTTGGAGTTTCCTAAATTGTTAGTACCTCCGAGGAATTCTACCCTGTGAATTGTATTATTTATGGTATTTTTGTTGTTTTGTAACTCTGAGAAAAGTAAATACCCCTGTAGTAAATATGGAGAAACTGAGATCAGCCTTGATGTACAGATTCATATGGACACTATTAAGGTTCATGCATTACACTCATCATCGATATAATACTTGACCCAAAAGGAAGTGTCAGATTGCAGTGCTAAATAAATGAAGATACATTTAGACTGATATGGGCAATATTTATTGAGCTACACATACAGAAGTTGTGTATCTCATTATGATGTCGGGTCGCCATGTTTGTTAACATGTCAGACATCTTAGCATGGAGTTAGTAGTTAGTAAAGGTCCCTAATTGTGCCTTGCAATAATCCATCCCATGTCGCTTGAATATTCTCACACAGTTCCTGCTGATTTTGGTTTAGGTGTGGAGGTGGAGTGACATCAGACCTTCTGGACATGTAACGTGGGACAATAAAACATCAGATCTGAACTTGGTGCCTATACACACAGATTCATTGCTGTCTTCACCAATACAAAAGCAGGACCCATCACAGAAGATGATCCACTGCAATTTTAAAAAACGCCATGACAGTCTGGCACGCTATTGCAGTCTTTGGAGACACTGATGTGATGGTAAGCACATTGCTGCAACAGTCTGCATGGACATAGTCCTGTCACCTGCCAATGGTACTGGCATGGTAACAGGATGATTAATGGAGGGCATCACTGCTCATTGAATGTCCACAGAATGAATCAAGAATGGCATCAGGTCATTTTCAGTGATGAATCCCACGTTTGTGTTGGTGGGGATGACTAATTAATCCATGTGTGGAGGCAATGTGGTAAGCAGCAAGATGTCCAAAAGGCCTCCACCTCCACCCCTACTGCAAAATCTGTGTCAGAATATTCAAGTTGCATGGGCTGGATCATCACAGGACACCATTAGGAACCTGTACAACTCCATGCCAAGGCATCTAGCATGTTCCATAAGCAAACATGGTGGCTCACATGATATATTCTCACAATGAAGGGAACATCAGAAATCACCCAAAACTGATTGAAAAAAAGGTTTTTGGACTCTCATGTGAAGTTGCCATCTTTGGTCAGCAACAATATATAGATATCTATAGCTCAATAAATATTGCCTATATCAGTATTAAATATTGCATATATCAGTCTAAAAGTTTCATCATTTGTCTTCCTTCCAAATAACATTCCTTCTGATATTTCCTTCTAGACGCTACAATATGTTATTGATTAGTATACATCCAGGTCACTCACAAACACTGAAGCAAATATTGAAAATGGTCATCTTAATAACATTACTCCAAAGAAAGGACATAGCATTTTGTACAAAGCTGGGAGTGGATTACTGACTAGAACTTGTGGAGCCCATGCCCAGGGCTCTCTGGATGACAGGGGCCTTAGACCTTAGGCTCAAAGTAGTTGTTAGTCTGAGAACAGTCCAGATGCAAAAACTAAAGAGAATGAACATTTCCTTCCTCTGCTGTTCACCGTGCGCATAAACAAGCATAAGCTGTTTAAGTTATTTAAGTTTAGTTAAGTTATTAGCTTTCAGGTTAAGACGCAATTGTGCTAACACCATTTTGGTAGGCAACTTGAAGTTCCTTCAGCAGTGCAGTGAGAGTTTGTCATGAGATAGCAAAGCCAGAAATGATCCATCAAAGCTAGTAAAGGCTGCAGCAGTAACTGATTATAGCTTTGCTGATTTGCCATTTGTTAGCTGCTCAGAAACAAATCCTGGAGAATGTTTAAGAAGTTTCCTGTTTCAGGATGTGTTTGTTAAAGTAAACTTATCCATGTATTGAGGTAAGCTGATGCTGACTTCTGTTTCAGCATCTTTTATTTGAAAAGTCGTTCTCTATATTCGAATGTTCCATTTCACCCTAAACGGTACCTCTTGGATGTAACTGCAGCACCATTGAAGGTAGAATGGAAAGTTTAATACTGAAGCTAATATATAGTATATGTATGGTTTATTATATGTAAATTACAATGGACAAGTTATACGCATTCAGTTCACCAGTCAAGCTAATCTTCTTTTTTGCCTTGTTTTCTGAAGACTGCATCTGTTCATGTAGTGTTTTAACATTGCCGTGGTCATTCTGGCTATTTGGCTTGGTCTTCACTTTGTTTATTAATTTATTCATTTTTTGACAAGTAAAATATTGTATCATAACATGAGGTGAGTGGTGACAATGTACACATAATTCAGACATTCGTGTACATTGTTTTTCTGCTTCCTCATTCTAGTTGAATTTGCCAATGAGTTGAGCATCAACTGTCGAGGTGCAACAACAACCTCACCACCCCAACTTCTACTGTCTCTGGTGGGACATTCTTAATGGGGCAATCAAATTCTCAAATAATCAAATGTGAAAGTAGGGGTCTTTTAAGATGCTTGGACCCTGGAGGCTTAATTTCAAATAATAATCTTAACAAATAAAAAAAACTAACAAATAAAGAAATCTAAAATTAAAAGAGTTCAATTGAGTTTTGGGCTGCTGTGATATTCAAATTATTGATTAAAGAGAACATTATTTTTATGTAAGTCTCAATAGATCCTTTATTAGAACTATTAATATAGCAATATCTAAAATAATATATATATATATCTTCTGTAACTTCTGTGATAATTGTGCTCATTGTTGAAGACACTACATTACTGACTACAGTGGTGCAAAACTGTCAGTCGGTTGTCACAGCAAAAAAACGTTTCCAGTATATGTAGGAGGAATAATCAGGAATAAGCATGGGGAAAATATTTAGACATATCGAGACGTTTTCTCCTTTTCAGCAAATATAAGGCCAGTGGTTACTCTCAGTTGACCATTAGCTTCTTGTGTTATGTTTCCCTTACTTGAACAGAGAGATTGACACTGGTGTGGGGCACAGCTTTGTTGGAGCTGTGTGAGTGGGACAGACCCACATTAGCATTGTGATTTATCAGTCAAAAAAGCCTTCAGTGAGGTAAAGCACTAGCATTAGACTTTCAGTGTTCTAATTCTTCCTGTAGGTGTTTACTGGAGTTGAGACCAGGACTCTATGTAAGCTTCTAGAGTTCCTCCACACAAACCACATCAAACCATGTCTTTATGAAGCTCACTTTGTGCACAGGGGCACAGTCATGCTGGAGCATGAAAGGCCTTCCCCAAACTCTTACTGTTACAAATCCCAGTAAGACCCAATCCCAGCCCAAACCATGAAAAACTCCAGCTCCAGACTATTATCCATCCTCTGATTCATCCATCAGACAGCTGTATAGTATAGCAGTATGATTTGGTTTAACGCTGATTCTGCACTTCAGATGTTGCCCAAAATGTACTCTTCAGCAAAATTAACCATATTGTTCACAGATAGTTTGACATCAAGCTGTCTTGCTATTTGGTGTACTTGAAGAACTGTTTGTCAGGATTCAATAATTGAGAAAACTAAATCACAGGTTGTCTGTTTTGAAAAGCATACAGATGTTTATTCTTTTTCTGAGCAAAATCTGAGTAGACCATATGTGTTACCATTTTCTATTCTCCACCCCAAGGATCATGCATGATTCAAAACACTAGGAACCATGAAACTTTGTGTCAAGAGTGCTAAATTGTATTAGCAACAACCAGCATTTGGTTTAAAATCTCAATAACAGAATTGTCAAAATCCACAAAACTATCAATATTTCCATTTCTATGGTCTAAAACATGTCTAGATGATTTATGATGATATAATCTATATCATTTCTATATCATTCTATATCAGTCTATATCATTTTTCTTTTGCCCATTGTCATTGCCAGGTGAAGAAGGAGAAAGGTTATTCAGATCATCTTGTCTTTCAACATTAGGCAAAAGAGAAGAAAGGTTATTCAGATCACCCTCTCCTTCAACATTAGGCAAAAGAGGGGTACTTGTTTCATTATCATGAACAGGACTGGTTGATGAATTTTGAGGCTCGACTTAAACAGACTATTGGTTAATCTTAAACAACTAAATTTATTCAAACCTTCTTATTTCACACTTTTGTACAGCTTTGGTTTAGTTGGTAGAAAATATGAAGCAGAGTTTCTGTGGCATTTGAATCATATGCTGACTGATAGACAGAATCTCAGTGTAAATAAAGCAGGACAAAACGTCTTGCCTTGATTCATGTGCAAACCCATATTCCACTCTCTGGAATGACAAGACTACAGCTCTTTGCAGATACCGGAAATCATATAGAACGCTGAAGTCTTCCTGCTCGAATGAAGCATGACTGAAATCTAAAGGAGGAAAAAATACAGCACTGCCTTCAGAACGAAAACTTTACAGTAGAGGAAAAAAACATCATTCTTTTTAGTAGTTTGTTGTGGTATTCATCATGACATCGATACACAATGTAATGGACAATAGGCATTTTCAGATTACACCAAAACTTTAAACAACAAACAATGTTATATAATGGTATATGAAGGAAAACTTCATAATAAATATTTATTTATATTTATATATAACTACTTGAAGGATTTCTTTAAAAAGAGTAGAATTCTACATCCCTGTCATGATCTAATTTGAACATTAAATAAAGAAATAAATAACTAAATAAATAAATTAAGAACATGTAAAATATTCATGCTGGATCAAAATTATTTACTTGAAAAAGATGGTTGAAGCAGATGGCAGGAGTTATGACTGACATTTAAAGAAAGACAAAATAGATATGTGTAAAGGGCAACCGGCATTATTAAATTATATCAAAAACTAAACCTTCAGACAGTAGCGATAGAGTTAGAGGAGTATGGATGGATGCTGGAAAGTTATAGAAATGCATTTCCTTGTATTCCACATATTTTATTGGATAGGATCAGAGTAGAATTCTACTTTCCAGTTTTGATGTACTGGCAGGACCTCTGGAGGGGGGGACATTCAG
The DNA here is from genome assembly GCA_024036415.1 of Prochilodus magdalenae. Taxonomy (NCBI): domain Eukaryota; kingdom Metazoa; phylum Chordata; class Actinopteri; order Characiformes; family Prochilodontidae; genus Prochilodus; species Prochilodus magdalenae. The sequence goes on from JAMWET010004488.1 coordinate 2,606,301, forward strand.
GATATGACTTTAAGCAAATGCACACTTCATGGTCAGAACAGGGGAGCTCATGGCAAATGCACTCTACTGATTGGTCGAAGGTGCGTGACTCAGTAGTAGTTTGGGAGAGTGGTGTAATGATGTGGCATATTCTATTAGGTTTGTTAGACCTATCTACCTATAATATGAAAAGTGCCTCCTATTTCTACCTGCTCCAGAACTCCATTAGCTCTGCTCTGTGAGTTTGCATGTTTTCCTGCTTTTGCTGTTGCTGTTTCTAGATGTTTCTGTTTTACAGCAACAGCACTTACAGTTGACTGGGACAGATCTTAACCACAAATGGGTGGGGCCATACCACGGTAAGCTGTATATACAGTATAAAAGCAGCTATATTTCAATTTTTATATTATTAAAAGTGATTATTATTATACCCAATTATATCCCAATGCTTGTTCATATCTGTTATTCAAAATATATCAGTCTTGCTGATTTATGGTAGCTTTTTTATGAATAACAGTTATATCTTAAAAGTAGGATCTACTTTTTAATGGAGTCTTTAGATTAGATGTCTGTGGTTTAGTGTGCAGTTGCTATTCTCTCATCAAGCTAACCACTCAACAAATTAACTCAACAAACTTTATTCTGTTGAACATTGTATGTTTATTAGCAGGTAATGTTTAGGGCAGAATTGATTGTGCACCGCAAACATGTCTGTCGATAGCTCATCAGGAAATGACTCGTCTCTGCTGATTGTCAGGCCTACTGCTGCGATTGCCCTGTGCTAATTGGTGGATAAATTGATTTGGTGGTTTTGCTACTTAAATTCACAGCAGAGCAGGGAATGATCAATCAGCCAGCAGGAGAATGTTTCCTTCAGGAATTTCCAGATCAGAGAGAAAAGAGGGATACAGACATGTTTAAACAGGAGATAACAGATGTTTGCAGTGCTTAAGCTTTTTTTTCTTAGCATTGCAGATTTGTTCAAAAATATATAGGAATTGTAATTATATTTTAGAAATATCTTAGAAACAGAACAGCCAGTCTATTAACGTCTTAAGCCACACGTCATTTCAGAATGTTCAGAACTTTACATAATGTAGTGGCCATACGGCTGCTAAATTGTTTTTATTGCAAGTACAAAACGTGCTGTACATACATTGTAAATTGCATTGTGAACAAACACAACAACAAAGCCAAAACATATGCTAATGTATACATGATACACATGATATGCCTATTGTAATACGTAGCTGTAGCTGAATAATGCATTGGCTACAAGAAACATATCCAACCTCTGCCTCCAAAGATTTTAACTTTACAATACTGTACTTTTTCTGATAAAAGCTGCAGAGTGGTATTTGTTTTGGGGTGCCTTTTTCCTCATGGAGTGCAGGCAGATGTTCCCACTATAACAAAATATTCATATTTTCATCATCCCGAGCAGATTCGGAACCTAAAAATAAAATCCTAGCACAAAGACACACAGGCTTGATTACATGCATGACACATCCTATTGCTACTTGAGATTGATGTCATGGTTGAATGTATAAAATGAATTTTAGTTGTTACATACATATTACATATTGGGCATATAATGTATTATTGTATGTATTATTACAAAATGCTAGGACAGTGCATAAAACAGAAAAAAACAGAGAGCATTGAATGATTGATCTGTAGTTGAACAAAACCAGCAAAAAATAAGGTATGTAGGGTTCTAGAAAGGTTCCATAAATGATCGGACAGAGGCAATTTAAGACAAAAAGTATAAAAGCAACATCCAGGAATGAGCTTGACATTTATGCGCAAGAATAGGTTGAGACAGTCATCACTACATCAAAAATGCTTTATCAGAAAAAAGGACCTCCACGAGGATGAATAATAGCTGTGATTAGATTTGACATGGACAAGTTTCTGGAGGTAGGCAACATCAGTGTTCAGTCACTTTTGCATCAAATAATTCCACAGTTGGTCCAGATTTGGTGGATGACTTCTCTGGTACAGTTCTAGGGAGAATTTCCTGTAGACTTAGATTCGTGTCAGTGCTGGTAGACCTGTATGACTGTACACTTCCTTACACCTGCAGATGCATCTACTTTGTTCACACTATGGCCTTTGGCATGCCCAAATACAATCACTCCATTTAACCAATCACTAACATCTGCTTTGGAGCCATTTTCCATACATCTAATGAGACATAAACCGCACTGTACCACCTTTTCACAATCTATAAATACTGTCACTCAACCCTTATGTTTTTATAGCCTGATCAGCCTCATGTAACCTCCTACTATCTTAATCACACAAGGTGGCTAATATTTATCTGTTGAGCTGATATATATTATGTAACACATATGTCTCACTGCTGTTAGGAAAAAAAAATTGTTCAGTTTGTGACTTGTGTTGTTTTTGTAAATTACATGATGTATAGATATCAGTTATCATTTTTGAGATAAATGGTTTGGTTGTTTTGTTTTCACAGCAATTAAACATGCACATAATACATGCATACATACACATGTATACACACACATTATATATGTATCTATATACATGGTACTATTACATCGCTCTCTCTCTCTCTCTCTCTCTCACACACACGCACACACACACACACACACACACACACACACACACACACACACACACATAAAAAAGCTCACACACAGAAGTGAGGACAAAGCCAGAGGTCTGGTAGGTTAGAATGTGTCAGCAGCAATCGAAGTAGCAGAATTGTAGAACTGTGTGTGCGTGTGTGTGTGTGTGTGTTTCAGCAGGTCTGTGTGGAGCTCTTATCGCTGTCGGCCTTATCTCTCTGTTCCAGCAATGCCTGTAAACAGCAGCCCTGTGCCCCTCTCCACACACACCTTGCTCTTTGCTCTATGCCCCCTGCCACTGTCGGCTCTTTCTAGCCAAACTACCCCTACAGAGCCCCCTCCTAACACATAGCCCTGCCAGTACCACAATTACAACACGAGTAATTTGGCTCAGAATCAAATGCCCCCTTCTCACAAATGTAGTCAGTCACCCAACACAAGTTTGCTTCATTAGTGTTGCATTAGAGCTACAAGGCTAATGTAGCTCACAAATAATGGAAGCTTATTAGCAAAAACTTGCATTAAAAACACACACTCACCTTAAATTGTGTGGAGCTGTTAAGTGATTTAACATATCGTCACTGTCCAATGAAAAACACGTTTCTCCACTTTTGTCCACTTTTTTACTTTTATGCATCATTTGATCACATCAGCTGCTGTTTACACTGAGTGAGAATCTCATGATGAATGGACCCACAGAGATGGCCCAAAACTGTTTGAAAAGAAGTCTGGTTCCATTGACTTACATTAAAGTTGTATGAGGTTTTTGGCCTCCCCTGTATAGTTGCCATTTTAGAGATTCTTGTTTTTCTTTGGACAGTGAAGATATACTTGCTTATTGTTTGGTTTCTTATGTTGTATAATATTTGTCTGTAAAATATACACAAAAACATAGCATCACTAAAAATTAAAGCTCAGCTATATAGGTGGTGGGCTGAGTTTCACTGTCTGTATTAGATTTTGGGTTCATCAAACCCAAGAGGCTCATACATGCTTATTTTGTGATTGCAATGACATTTGTTGGCAGTTTTTTTTTTTTGTGCAAAATTGTCTTGAACCTATTTTTTTGTAAAGCTTAATAGCTAACCACAGTCTTTTCTCGTATCCTCCTCATGCAGCTGCTCAGCTATGGAACCCATTCAATGAAGCTCTCTCCATACTATCCTTTAGCTTATCTGAAGGCCACATTAAGTTTGGAGGTCTGTAGTGATTGACTCTGCAGAAAGTTGGTGACCATTCGCACTGACCCTACTACTGACAACTGACTGTGGAATGATTAGTAGTGAGGAAATTTCATGACTGGACTATACAGGTGACATCCTATCACAATACCACGCTGAAATCCACTGAGCAAGCCATTCTTTCACTAATGTGTGTAGAAGTGGTCTGCATCCCTAGGTGCTTGGTTTTATATACCTGTGGCCATGGAAGTGATTGGAATACCTGAATTCATGATTTGGATAGGTAAGTGAATACTTTGGGCAATATAGTGTATTTCATAACATTCAAGTGGCAAATTGAAGTGAAAGCTATAATTCTAAAATTCTTAGAAAATGTGAAATTTTATAAAATTTACTTTGAAAATGTCGTTCTTTGCCATCAACGAAACGAAGTATGTCCAATGTTAATTGTGTGCTTCAATAAATTGTATACTTGTGTATTGGTGAGCTAAATTTTTATTGATGTCTCACCAGTAGGAACTCAAGTCAAATACTACTAGAACAATGCTATACAAGGTATTAAGTATGAATACCACATGGACACTTTGCATAGACAGTTTCTGTCTGAATTTAGAAGATGTCTTGGAGGTGTCCAAAGTCATTCTGTTCTGATACTGGAGAATTTCAAGGGAAATTTGTACTTAGCATGCTGAGGGACATGAACTACAACTTTGATATGAGTTTGACTTTGAAAGCCTGATATTGAACCTGAAATTACTTTTTTACAAGTGAATGGCCTTAAAAAGTATTACAGTCTTAAACTTTTCTGGTGACTGTTACAACCAACTGTTCAGTCTGTTTCAATTACTTCTGCCTGTGTGTTATAGGGGCTCTATTATACTTATTTTCACTGTTCAGGATTTTATTTTTGGATTCTACCAGAATACATTAATGTGCTTTAATATGTGATTTAATATGCAATTTTTTTTTCTTCCAATGTTTTACATCTGTATTCACCATCTGTCTGAAACGCTCTGGTAAGAGCTCCGGTGTCCTTAAAAGCCCCACCTCTTTTCTGATTTGTCAACTGTGTGAGTTCGACCCCACGTATTCTCACAAAATCGTTGGTTATGTTGTATCCGTTTGAGCCAGATTCTGATTCTGAATGGCATTATTAACTTAGCCTGCTTACAGTGGTTTGACACCAAATGATGAAAAAAAAGAAGCATATCAGGCAAAGACGGGCTGCAGCTGATCAGCAAAATCATGGTGCAATAAGATTAGTTGGCAAGTTAGCCTTTTGGTCCAAGAGCCATGCAGCTGAGCTCCCATAGATACTCCCATCAACTCCACACTCAACACTCGTAGTAGTTACAGTGCTGGCCAAAAGTATTGGCACCCCTGCAATTCTGTCAGACAATATTCAATTTCTTCCAGAAAATGATTGCAATCACAAATGCATTGGTATTAATATCTTGCAATGAAAAAACACAAAAGAGAATGAAAAAAAAGTCAAATCAATTATCATCTTACACAAAACTCCAAAAATGGGCCGGACAAAAGTATTGGCAGCCTAATACTTGGTAGCACAACCTTTAGACAAAATAACTGCGAACAACCGCTTCCGGTAACCATCAATGAGTTTCTTACAATGCTCTGCTGGAATTTTAGACCATTCTTCTTTAGCACACAGCTCCAGGTCCCTGAGATTTGAAGGGTGCCTTCTCCAAACTGCCATTTTGAGATCTCTCCACAGGTGTTCTATGGGATTCAGGTCTGGACTCATTGCTGGCCACTTTAGAAGTCTCCAGTGCTTTCTCTCAAACCATTTTCTAGTGCTTTTTGAAGTGTATTTTGGGTCATTGTCCTGCTGGAAGACCCATGACCTCTGAGGGAGACCCAGCTTTCTCACACTGGGCCCTACATTATGCTGCGAAATTTGTTGGTAGTCTTCAGACTTCTTAATGCCATGCACACGGTCAAGCAGTCCAGTGCCAGAGGCAGCAAAGCAACCCCAAAACATCAGGGAACCTCCGCCATGTTTGACTGTGGGGACCGTGTTCTTTTCTTTGAAGGCCTCGTTTTTTTTCCTGTAAACTCTATGTTGATGCCTTTTCCCAAAAAGCTCTACTTTTGTCTCATCTGACCAGAGAACATTCTTCCAAAATGTTTTTGGCTTTCTCAGGTAAGTTTTGGCAAACTCCAGCCTGGCTTTTTTATGTCTCTGGGTCAGAAGTGGGGTCTTCCTGGGTATCCTACCATAGAGTCCCTTTTCATTCAGACGCCGACGGATAGTACGGGTTGACACTGTTGTACCCTCGGACTGCAGGGCAGCTTGAACTTGTTTGGATGTTAGTCGAGGTTCTTTATCCACCATCCGCACAATCTTTCGTTGAAATCTCTCGTCAATTTTTCTTTTCCGTCCACATCTAGGGAGGTTAGCCACAGTGCCATGGGCTTTAAACTTCTTGATGACACTGCGCACGGTAGACACAGGAACATTCAGGTCTTTGGAGATGGACTTGTAGCCTTGAGATTGCCCATGCTTCCTCACAATTTTGCTTCTCAAGTCCTCAGACAGTTCTTTGGTCTTCTTTCTTTTCTCCATGCTCAATGTGGTACACACAAGGACACAGGACAGAGGTTGAGTCAACTTTAATCCATTTTAACTGGCTGCAAGTGTGATTTAGTTATTGCCACCACCTGTTATGTGCCACAGGTAAGTAACAGGTGCTGTTAATTACACAAATTAGAGAAGCATCACATGATTTTTCAAAGGGTGCCAATACTTTTGTCCACCCCCTTTTTTATGTTTGGTGTGGAATTATATCCAATTTGGCTTTTTGACAATTCTTTTTGTGGTTTTCCATTGAAGACAAATTAAATGAACATTTTAATATCAAAGCATTTGTAATTGCAATCATTTTCTGGGAGAAATGGTGCATTATCTGACAGAATTTCTGGGGTGCCAATACTTTTGGCCAGCACTGTACCTTGTTTGTTTAAACATCACAAATCCAGTAATAATAATGCACACTTACAGGTTGTGAAGCCAAACCCTCGGTTAGACAACATAAAGCTGGAACTGCCCCAACCTTTAGGAGAAAGAGCTGCAACAATACGGCATCAAACAGCACATGTTTTTTAAAGCATTCCTCCATGAAGTGCTGGGCACACAGTAAAATATTTGGAGCAGTGGAGGGAACAGTGGTAAAATGAATTTTATTTTAGACCTGAATACAAGACTGAACACAGCCTTTCCAGCCCTCGGTAGTTGCTGTGCGTTTCATAAGGGTGTGCCAGTCTTGCCCATAGGTGGGGATTGTTACAAAATGACATCACTATGTTACAGAGAAAGATCTGGGTGAGGTGCTTTAGGCAGCTGAGAAGAGGGGTTCTCTGAGGGAGAGTTTCTCCTGCTGGTGTGTGATGTTGTGCAGCTATAGACAGGGTTGGGTAATAATGGAATATATGTATTTGTGTTACATAATCACAATATAAAAAAAAACTGTTACAGTTAAATAGAGATTGTGAGCAGAATTCCATTATTACTCACATACAAAGCACCATTTCTCGGATACTTGATTTTTGTAACTTTTTGAAGGTGCTCTGGCTTCTCTCCACCAGTGTGTATTTTTCTGTGGAACAGAATGCATTGTATTGTAACAAAGGATATCACTGATACCTGAAGACATTCTGCCATTATTTGTCTTTTCCTGCACAAACATCAGACCGAAATTAAACATCTTCATGCTTTTTCCTACATTTACTGCCAAAACATATGCTATCACCATGGTAACATTTACATGATTGCACTTGTCCATAAATGAAGCATGAAACAATGTTTTTGAAGCATGAAACAAAAAAAATTTTCCACTGTTTCTCCTAACTGCAGGAGCATGGCTGAGCTGTGCCAAATACAGTCTTCAGTAATTCAAGTCCTAAATAAACAGATTAATCAATGAGATGATCAGTTATTGATCCCAGTGTTACTGAGCTCTACTAAAGTCTGACTATACTGATAAATCATTGTAATAACCAGTTATTAATCACAGTGTTCCTGAGCTCTACTAAAGCCTGAGTAGACTGATAAATCAATGTGATGATCAGTTATTAATCACAGTGTTCCTGAGCTCTACTAAAGCCTGAGTAGACTGATAAATCAATGTGATGATCAGCTATTAATCTCAGTGTTCCTGAGCTCTACTAAAGCCTGAGTAGACTGCTAAATCAATGTGGTGATCAGATTTTTGTCTTGGTGTTCTCAAATTATTTTTAAGGCTTGAATGAACTAAACACCATACTATTAGTGGACATATTCTGTAGTAATAATTTTCAGTAGTAATTTGATGAGCTATGATGTTTTTACTTTTTTGTACTGCATTTTAACTCATTACTGAATACATTTTGGACAGTATATTAAGTGTTTCACCATCACTACTTTACCACAAAGTATTGCAGCCAACTCAAAGGACTTCCATGGTTTGTACCTGCACCAGTTATCAGTAGTCTGCATCTTCTGTGAATCTATGAAAACAATTGTAACCCTCTTTTTTGAAGCTGTGTTGTTATTCTTCTTTTTACTCTAACCAGTTTCATGCTGTAGGATAAGGATGCAGTTTGGAAATGTGATGGCTTAGCAATTATGGATGTCAATGAATCAAAAAGGACAAAACATCATAACTGAGGTCATGCAGTCAGAGTAGTAAAACATGCACAATCGTCTAGCAAGCCGAAGGCTAGATCATTCAAGCCAGCAAAAAAAAAAAAAAAAAAGGATGTATGCATGCATTTTCTCACTCTTTTCACTCTCGCACATTCTCTCTGGCCCGGTTCAGCTGGAATTTGTGCTTAGGGTCGTATTTGACTTGCTGAGTGTTAATGGCCAGCGGCGGCAAAAAACAACAAAAGGAGGAAGGCAGTGACTTATCACACACTTTCATTCTGCCGCATCTCTCTCCATCTTTCAGATAAACACAGCATCACACAGCCACAGGCTGAGCCTCTATTCACTCATTTCTCTTCTGCCTACACCCACTCTTTTCTCTCCTAAAGAATAGGCGCTCCTTTAGAGCACAATGCTGTTTGTAATATCTCATTTCCAACTGAAAATCCTAATTGAAAAAAGCTCCAGGGAGGGGGACGCAATGAGGACTGTTGTCGTTTATACATATTACTTTGCAGTGTGCTTGTATGAAATTAACCACTGACCAATGTTTTATGAAAGGACAGATATACACCAATTATGTGTGTATATGTTGGAGGTGTCACACTTAAATTAAAACTGCCTGTTTTAATGAGGCACTGAGTCACCTGAGAAACTTTTATATAACGATGAGCCGAAACATTATGACCACCTCATGGTCCTCATTATGCCACCAGAACTGCGTGCCTCCTCGAATTCAAAGGAAAGACCTCTAAAAGTGCCCTGTGGTATCCACCATTAAGATCTTAGCAGCCATTTTTTTAGTACTTTAAGTTATGAGGTGGTGTCATTACATACTGTATCAGACTTTTTCTTCACCAAACCCCCAAATGCTCCTTCTGGGAATTTGAAAGCCAGAGCAACATAAAAGGGGTGCAGCTGGTCCACAATAATGCTTAGATGGAAGCAGGGCTGGACTGGGACCAAATAAATGATCTCTGCATTTTTGGTTTAGGGAGCCCACCACAACAGGTCAGTCATCACCCATCAGTACTCCATTCTTGCAGTCCCTTAATAATCTGTACCCATTGTACTACTGCCCTCAAAACCACTGCAAAGCTGAGTAGTAAGTGTACCAGCATGCTCTTAACTGAAGTGATCATAAACACCATTCTCAGCTTGCAACCCAAACTTACAACTGCATCTAAACTAGCTACAAAAATAATGGCAAATTGTTTTTGCTCTTGACTTATTGACTTATTATTATCATCATGACATTATTAATGCATTTCACACATAATACCTTCCTGCGATTTAAGTTAATCCATGAGTTCTGCTTCAACTGTACTAGTCTCCTCCTTCTCCTGCTCAGTCTGCCCCTCGGCTTCCCTGTCACACCTCTCCTCTGCCTGGCAGTAAAGCCAACTGTATTCTTCTTCCACCTGCAGCTGCTGCACAATGTCGGAGGCCGTAGATGTTAAAGCGAACAGCAAAACTGAACTGCATTATTTTTACACATTTGGCAGCATCCGCCTCTTCTTTATTCATTTGTTTATTTCTTCTCCATTGAACTTTCATCCATGACATTTGACAGGAGAAATATTTAATGGGTCAAGTGTTTTCCAATTGTCCAAAAATGTTATTTTATCTGACCAAAGGTGTGTCAGCCCACTGGGAATTGCCTGGAATGCCAAAAATGTTTTGAGTAGGTGTCACATGTTAAACTGACATCCACCTAATCATCCGGAATCAGAGTTTACCAGATTTTAGAGAATCTGCCTAAAGCATCACACTCGCTTTGCTGGCTTGTGTTTTTTCCACAGTGCATCCCAGTGCCATCCCTTCTTCAGATATATGGTGTACACATACCTGGCCATCAACATGGTGCAAAAGATAGAGATACCCATGAGATAGCCTTGTGTTGCCCTTGTGAATAAATGACTCTTGGGAGCCCAATAATTCAATAATAATAGGGAGCCCAAAATTAATTGCCAGTTCATGATCCCTTGGTAGGTACTCACTACTACATACTGAGAGGGCCAGACAAACCTTGTTTATCATGTATGTTCACATTCATCCTCCTGCAGAACTACAAGCATGCAGACCATTAAAACTGCCCAGACCACCATGTCACCGCCACCAAAGACTGTAATGGTGTCGTGCCAGAACTAAATTTTGTCTTGGCGGAGATGACCAACAAATCTGTGAGTAAAGGCGCTGTGATCATTGTTCACATCCAGAAGGCTTGGTGTCACTCCACCTCCACCCCACTGCAGGAACTGTGTATGAATATTCAAGTTGCATGGACCTATGCATGTTGCCTTGGCAAACATGGTGACCCAACTCTATACTGAAAGACACTGCTTCTGTATGTGTAGCGTAATAAATATTTCCCATATCAGTCTACATTTATCATTTATTGTACCTGGTAACCTTTATCTTCCTTCCCAATAGAATTGCAAATCTGTCACTTTCTGCTGGGTGACAATATTCTTTTGATGATTAATGTATATGTATATGTACATGTACATTTATGCATTATGTTTTTTATTATTAACACAATAAAAAATAAAAATGAATGTTTTTTAGGTGTCAGGCTCTTATGTTCATTGTAATATCGACCATACTTACTTTGCAGTGTGCCATAACGTTCTGAGCTTTCTGCTCTTTTTATACACTGCATCCAACTGACTGCATAAAGCACTTAAGCATCTGAATCAAAGGCTCATCATTTGTTAAAGAGATCAAGCGATGTTTGTCCATTAAAGTTTAATTCAAACTTAAGTACAGGAAATGAAGTCTCCTTTTTTCATCTAAAGATTTGTTTAATCTTCCAGCGTTCATCTAATAAAATCTCTTTGATCCCTCTTTCCCCTCTAATCAGAACGTGCTTTCCTCTTTCGAGCTTTAACACCACCCCACCCCCCTTCTTCTTCTTCTCCTCTGCTATATCCGATTTGATTACTGTTGACACTGCATTACGCAGCCCTGGTGTCTTATCTTCACTAATTGGCCCAGGTGGACTAATTTGACATCTACAGTCATTTCCATTCTGCTTTTCATACAACTATGACTTTTCACTTTTCAGGGTCATGTTTTGCCTTTGGATAAGTATTTTTTCTTCACTTTTTTTCTCTCTGTTTCTGTACCAACCTCTGTCCTTCCTGCACCTTCCTTTTTTTCTCAAGGCTGTTCATTTCTTTAGTATGTATTGGTGTATTTGATATGGTGTGCAAAGGAGAGCTAAACAACAGGGTGGTGAGATGTTGAGGTTGCATATGTTTGTGTTTGTGTGTGTAAGCTTAAGTGACTGTAAACATCTAATTTCTGCAGATAATCACACTTATGGTCTTCTGAAAACACAACCATTTCATTGTAAACTTAAATAAACTGCTGGAAATTATTTGGAGTTTATACTATTTAAATGTATTTGTGGAATTACATGAATTACTTCTTTGTAATTTCACTCCTCTTTAAAAATATGCTTGCACCCAAAAGGAAGTGCTGGGAGATGTAGAAAGATAAAGTTTACCAGGAACAAATGAAGAAACATTTAGATTAATATGGGCAATATTAATAGTTGTAGAGGTTCTTAATGGTGTCCTGTGATGCAGCTTGAATACCCGCGCCCAGTTCCTGAACACACTATTCATCTTGGTTTTGACACACAAATATGCTGGTCGTCTCCATCAAGACAAAAACAGGACTTATCACTGTGGATAACCCGCTGGCATTCTGAGTCACTCCAGGACAGTCTGGCTCGACACTATTGCAGTCTTTGGTGATGTTGAAGTGGTGTTAAGGGCAGTCGTTGTAAAGGTCTGCATAAATGTAATCCTGCATTGTGCAGATGTCTGGACAATGGTGCTGGTATAATTGCAGAATGTCCACAATCGTGGTTGATAAGGCCCATCTTTATTTTCATAAAATGTGAAATTTGAATCATTCGCATGTCTCACAATATCAAACTAACCTACCAAGTTTCATTCCTGTTTCATTACATAGCAGTTACAACGTGAATATATAATAATATATACTTACACCATGTTGAATATTCCTTACCCTTCAGAAGTCTAGGCATTGACATATTACCATGCTATAAAAATTATAATCACATAATCCATTCCATAGTTAGATAAAAAGTTACATTTGCATCCGATTTACATTCTATGCCACCACATTGTGAGTCTGCACTTCTGACTATGTTTCAGTTTCTTTCAATGTCAGAAAATGACAAAACCACAGCAGCAATATAAAGGCATACAAATGACACTCTGCACAGTCAAAACATAATAAACAATTCTAAACAATAATATCCTGTACAACATGCTTTTGTTAGTTTAATAACTCATTCAATATGATTTATGAAGAAAGTTAGAAATAAAGTTTATTAAAATGATAAACATAGCAGGCTATGTGACGAATGTAATTTTAATAAGCTGAAGTCGTGATATGCTTAGTAATGATCCCTTAACTCCACTGCTTCTAGTATGCTGACTCAAGCCCATCGTAACAGCTCATGCTCTGGACAGCACTTTTTTCCCACTACCCGTCAACCATCCTGCTCATTGGCTTTATTGGCCATAATTGGTTCCTTTTTCTTTGCCCTCTGGTGTCCGATAGGGCTTTGGTCTTGAAATAGTGTCTTTTATCTCACAGTATCTCATAGTTAATTCAACTATAGAAATGCTGAATGTAGTTTGTTCAAAATATGTAATAAATGTTTGAATTATTATTTTTATTATTATTATTATTATTATTATTATTATTATTATTATTATTATTATTGTTGTTGTTGTTGTTGTTGTTGTTGTTATTATAATACATCCACTTCAGCTATTACTTCTACTAATAATAAAAATAATAACTAACTATATGCATGAATAGATTGCTGACTAAACCATTGGGGGGCCTTAGATCTGGGTAGCCCAAGTAGTAAGGACCAAGCACTGCAGATGCAAAGATTAATTGGACAATGCATGCACAAATGACAATATAAACGAAGTAAATGCAGAAATATTTTTTGTTATCAGGCACCACAAGTTTTAATTATAATTTTATGTTATTGCCTTTCACAAAATCAAGTCTTCGCTGTAGACACAGTAGTATAATGCACATTTATAAGAGTAAGAACTTACTAAGGGAGTATGGTGATAAAGGAAGGAGAGAAAAAATGATATCTGTAGTATTAGTTTATTCAATTTAAATAATAAAAAAAAAAAAAACAGCACCGATTCTATCAGTATTGTGCAGTAGCTTGTGCACCTATTATCATTCTTCCCTCCTCTTAGTCTTACCGCCAACCGGTCATAGCTGAGTCCTCCTAGCAAAAGCCGCTCCCAAAGGACAAAATATCTGCTTCAAGGAGACACCAACATTCACATAAACAACTATCCAAGCATTGCAAATTTCTATCTCACATGCATCTAAAATAAGGATATGTAATATAATAAAGAAGATAGTCAAAGGAAAATGAATGAGAAATAGGTTTTGTTGTTTTTCACCAAAGTGGATTTTGAAAGTAACCGAGCAGGCCCTGGTAGGTAAAGAACAAGGGGCCGCTTTCCCATGCCACATACTGTATATGCAATGAGCACAGGCACAGCAGTAAATATGGACTGCAGACTTCTTATGCTGACAGACCCTTTACGGCACCTTATGCGGTTGTGCTGACACTACTGGCTATGCATGCTTAAGTCTGAATAACATCATGATTTCAGGTCAGAAACATTGTTCCTCACCTTGTGTAATATATTTAACCAGCATGACAAATAACTAAGAAAACTAGAGCTATAATTTGCTGTTAGAGCATGTTCTGAAGCCAGACAACATATCAGAACTGATTCAGAAGACAAAACACATTAAAAGCCTTTAAGATGCTTTAGGAAATTTTAATCATCCAACTTGACTGACAATAATTATAGATGTAAACTGTGGGCGATTAGTGTTACTGTCATTAATTGGCTTAAACCTCAGACATGGCAGACCACCAAACTATCACTGCCAGATAAATAATAAATAAAAGCTTTCACACTCAAAGAAAGATAGAAGGCAATCACACTTAATTCAGATCTTTTTAAAACCTGTACAATTTAAAAATAATCCTAATTCCATTTCTAATTTACTCTGATATAGTTTTTGACTGTGTAAAATATTGTGAACAACATCATTTTTGCAGATTCTTCTAAAAAGCCCCTAATGAAGTCTCTACTAAAACAAAATAGTAGATCAGTTTCTATCACTTCCTGTTTTAGATCCTTTTTTCAGACAATAAATTGTATATCTATTATGAAGTAATATGAGACCTTCCAATTAGGTTTTCTTTCTAACCATACTACTTAGACAGCACTGGTTCATGTTGTCAATGACCTCAGGCACAAAATCATTCTATTGGTCTTAATGGATCTTAGTGCAGCCTTTGCCACCATTGATCACAAGATTGTAATCCACTGACTTGAATGCTGAGTAGGCATCTCAGGCACAGTTTTACCATATTTAAAATCATATGAATAGACAGTTCTTGGTTCCACTTGAAAATCATTCCTCATCATCTATTGTTCTTGAGGAGTCCTATTTGTATCTGGAAGGGCAGATTTCTCTTCTGCTTCTAGTTTTAAATGACCAAGCATCCACTTCTTGTTCCAACATGTGATCTTAGATCTGCTGGTAGTCACTTTCTGTAAATACCTTAAGTAAAAATAACGAACATATGGAGATACCTTCACTATGCTTAAATAATTAAAAGTAATTCTTTTTGCCAGTTTTGCAATATCTGAAACGCTAAAAATTGGGGATGCTGCAGTAGCCTCAGTACCCCATCTTCCTGCAGCTCTGAGAAACTGTTATGTTATCTCCTTTAAACATGATTGTTAGCTTTATCAACACATTCATCATCCATACATAATCACTGCATCAAAAATGACCAGAGTTCATTGAGGGCGCCGTGTTTTGTGTGCCACCTGGCTTTCTTTTCTCAGAGAACATTTCCTCTGAAACTTTATTGAATAAAGAAACTTTCTTTGTCTGAATTTCAGAAGGAAGTGGTTATGAAGTTCTCAAGAAGAACTGCTGTGATGAAGCTATGAGTGTGTAATTAAGAGACGTGCTTCAACTCCATGCCTACAATGCAGACAGAGCTGAGAGCAGATGTTTGATTTGGAGATGTGAACCGGCTGCCTCTAAAAGTGTTTGATCTATTGGTAAAGACACCATGTCAGTGTCAGTCTACAGTTCTGTAACAAGTTCAGATGTTTTCTTCTTATTTAAAAGTTGGGTTCAGCTGAGATTTGGACAGCAGTCAAATGGCCAAAAGGTTTAATACTTAACTTTATATCACAACACCTAAATACATAGACTGCACTGGACTTTAAAAGTTTGGGGACACCAGCCATAGCAATGAATTTCCCATAAATGAGATTTTCTGAAAACAGTTGTTCTGAAAAAGTTTTTTTTGTCGAATTGAAATAACTTATCCTATAAGCCAAATAGAAAGCTGTTTACATCTGCACTTCCTAACAACAGATAAAAAAAACTATGTAAATAATTTAAAAAGCGAAGTATATTAAAACTATTAAATAAGCAAACATGACTATGAACATTTCAGAAACAAGGTGCCTTAAACGTTTAATAACTATACGTCTGTAAATTCTCAGCTTACATTCTAATATCATCTTGAGTCTAAAGGTGGTTGGAACATTGCAGAAGGCAAATTCAGATTAAAGTAAATAAAATATTATTAGTTATTTAATACACTCATCATCAAACAAAATTGCACCCAGAACGAATCAAGCATCAGGAATAAAAGAAGGCATGCACCAGCAACTTGAAGGATCTGGAAGTCCTACATTAACCACGTAGAGGGAGAATCAAGTCACTGCCTGACTTGCATGGAGTGACCAAACAGCCACGACATTCAGCGAGCAATGATGCCCTTCATGAGTCATCCTGTTAGTACCTCCTCCTCTAAATCTACAGGAACTGTGTGAGAATATTCAAGCTGCATGAGAGGTATTATTGCAGGACACCATTAGGAACCTCTACAACTCCATGTAGAGATGGGAGATGTCTGGGTTTCCATGGTGTCTGGTTTGTCTACGTGGATGTGCTCCAGGTTCCTCTTACCTTATAAAGATGTGCAGTCAGGGTGGTTGGAAATACTAAACTGCCTACTACGTATAAATGTGTATGCCTGTGTGTCAAGATTGGCAGCTTGTCCATGGTGTTTCCTGCCCTCTGTTCAAAGAGCGCTAGAATAGGCTCCAGCACCGTGTGACCCAGAAGGAAAGGCCATTGCTTCAATAGTAGGAAATAAGCACTGAAGCAACTAAATTGTAATATATACAGTGCTTATGGGTTGGGCTCATAATGTTTTCAGTGACTGTTGTGTTAAACACCTGTATCACCAGTGGAATTTTATAAATGGGGAGTTGTTTATATTTCTGATGGTTAGAGTTATTTTGAACTATTAAAGGGAAGTTTTAGTTAATGCTACTTAGTCAATAATGTTAGGTTCAGCTTGTATGACTGACCATGGCTAACTAGCATGAGCATGCTTAATAGTGTACACTTGTACATTACAGATGTATCCTGAATGAGTTATCTTAACTGAATATGATGGTACATCTAGTTTGTATTTGGACATATACAGTTTTAACCAGAACGACAGATCTTAGCTAGGTCTATAGGTGTTTGTGTTCTGTGTTTATAGTTTTGTTTTGAATAATTTGGCGTAGCTCACAAGCTATGTTTACCTGTGTTTGTATTTGCATGTCTACAGTTTTTAACTTCGGAAATTGGATCGCTAAGTTGCTGTGCGCAGAAAACTACGCTCATCATCACAATGTCTTATAAGCTTGTCATTGACATTCATACAAATCCGTACCTAATGTTAAGTGTCCCCTCATCTATGTAAAAGGCTGCTGCCTTAACGTTGCCAGAATGCCAGGCCTTGTTGTAGCAAACTCTTCTTTTTGAACATATTCTGATCCGTTGCTGGGATAATATGCTCCAGATCAATTTTCATCTTAGTGGCCGAGTCGGTGCCCTTGGTGCAACCAAGATTATTTCCACCAAGATGAATGAGCGGCACATCTGGAGTGGAGGATCATGACAGAGATTGATGCAGTTTGGGAATAACTGCTCCCAAAGCATCCCATGAACACCCATCCTGGTAATGTGACAGGGCCAAGCTAGATTGGGTTATTGCTTGATCACAGTGGCGTGACTTTACCCACCAGTAAAGCGTGCCAATGAAGCAAACATGTCATCTGTGTACACTGTCTATCAAAAGTTTGAAGACACCTAATGTTAAAGGTGTTTATTGCCCATTGCCGTGCATTTCTTGTCAATTTGCAACAACTGAACATGTAAAACTGTGACTAGGAATTAAACAAAAAGTAATTGTGAAGGTTATAGGGAATCGTGCGAATGTCTAGGCATTCTATCCTCTTGTTGTGATGTCAGCACTCATCAGCACTCAAATCTTTCAGGTGTTTAAACCACAAAAGAGCACAATCTGTGTGTTATTACCAATAATCTGCTTTTGAATGAGGGCAATTAGATGAACATGAAGCTGAGTGTTATAAATAAATACACCCAATAAACTTTAGTCTTACTTAGTGACCCTTATTTCTTGACATATTTATGGTTAGATTTTTTTCTGAATTATGTCAACTCTAGCCATATGTAGTTGAACATTCTCTAATAAGTATTCTCTTAATTCTCCAATTCTCCATTCTCTAAAATGAATCAACAGCGTTATTAGAGAATTTCCTACAGATGCTAATTAGTGATTGTACGATGTAAATGTCTTTGTTCTGCTGTCTGAAATGATCTTTATAAATCCGCACTATGTATATACCTGCTGCTACCTCAAAGCAAGAAGGGCTTGGGCCCGGGACATCCTTTCTATGTGGGTTTCCTCCCACAGTCCAAAGAGGTGCAGTCAGGTGAATTAGAGATGCTAAATTGCCCCCCTAGGTGTAAGTTCGTGAGTGAATGTGTATGTCCACGTGTGTGTCCTGCTTTGGATTGGCAACCTGTCCATGGTGCTTCCTGCCTTCCTCACATTGAATATTGGGATAGGCTCTAGCAAACCCGTGACCCAGAAGCATCAAGTGCTGAGTTATATGGCATTTATTTGGTCTTACATACAAATTTTTTTTTTGTTGATTTTCACTTTTTTTCTTTTTACCACTTTCCAACCACTTGCAAACTTGTTTCGTAAATGTGCTTTTTTGTGACATCACAAAAACTCAATTTAAAATGGGCTGTTATTTTAGCTTTGTGTTTAGATATGCAATGCATGGTCATGGGAATGAACAGTATGTGTTGAAACATTTGCAGTATGTGCATATTGCATCAAACAGAAAAAAATATATTTTCCATGATATGGACCTTTAAATGAAAAGGAATAATGAGAAAGGTCATGTTGTAGAAGCCAAGGTAAACAGACGTCTTCCATTTTTTACAGTGTTCAGCTGTTTTGCATGAATCAGGCCGGGGGGAGTACAGTATTTGTCGCAGCCAAATTAAACAGTAATTTGATTTTAATTTAATCATGAACTTTGCTCATTTACAGTATCACAGATCCACTGAAGGTGGCTTATTGAATTAAACAGCTTTTAATAGAACTGTAATCAAACTATCTACATTAATTAATTAACAATAGCTGGCAGACAGGAACCTGATATAAGAAAGTTATGACTTATTAGCACAAACCTTATCAACATATCAGAGACATGCTGCAGAATTGGCTGAGCATTAACGACAGTATTTTCCTCCTGAGTGCTGATTAAAAGTAATAAAGACATCCAGTCATGCACTTAGTTCACAGAGGAAATCCAACAGGACCATGTATAACACACGTACTCACACACACTGGGGGAAATACTTCTTTGAGCGTGTCACATTTAGGTCAAAGCATTCAAAGCTCTCGTCTTAAAGAATGGGAAATTACACCCACTTCTTCAATATTAGTTTTAATTATTCTCTTATAAAATTAATTAACAGCATTATTAAAGAATTCCCCACGGGCACTGATTAGTAAGCGTACAAGTAGATGAAAAAGTCTTTGTTCTGCCGTCTGAAACCATCCTTCTGCATTACGTTTTGGAGCTAAGCATGCTTTCATCGCTGCAAAGCTTACAGTGGCCAGCTGGCCATATTCATTTAAAAATACAAAATATAAAATCTTAAATTTTATCAAACTTAGTTATCAGCATACACTCATCATCAACATAAAGCTGCACCTAGAAGGAAGTGATGCATTACAAGGAAGATAAAGGTTACCAGGAACATTAAATGATGATAAATTTAAACTGCTATAGACATACAGACATAGTGTCTCTCAGTATGGTGTTGGGCCACCATGTTTGGAACATGCTTACAGCTCAGAGGTTCCTAATAGTGTCCTGCGATTATCCATCCCCTGCAGCTTCAATGTTCTCATGAAGTTCCTGCAGATTTTGTGGCGGGGGTGGAGGTGAGCTGACATCAGACCTTCTAGACATGTGATGCATGACAACACTCCACGACAATCTGGTCCGACACCATTGCAGTCTTTGGCGAAGTTGATTTGGTGTTAAGGGCAGATGTCATGACGGCCTGCGTGCATGTAGTCCTGTGTCATGTCCTTCTGCCAATGATTCTGGCACTAACAGCATGGCAATGTGACCCCTCTGAAACTCTTCCAACTGCTCAAATAGCTTTTGAACTCTTCTCTGAGGCATACCTTGCTTGCAAAAGATTATACTAACACAAGAGCAGGAGTCAGAATGAAAAGCATGCGCAACAGGTCAACGTTACAGTACAGCTATAAGGCCCTTTCTTGCACAATGCATCTTGGACAATGGTGAAAGTAGAATCATAAGAGGTGTTTTTTCTACATGTATGCATAATTTTCTGCAGGCTTTACTTTTGTGGTAAGATTTAAAGCAAGATGATGGAACATTGCTGTAAGCATTTGATTGCATTCAGCCATAAGAGGATGTGGTTGGACACAGAAGTTGGATGATTAGTTCTAGTCAGCTCACCACCCCAGGTGCTCCATCACACCAGAGAACATAGAACACACAGAACACTGATTCTCATACTGGGAGCATTGTACGCCTTTAGCTGACCCTTGGCACGGATATTATATTATGAAATTATTATATAAAGCTATATATATATATATATATATATATATATATATATATATATATATATATATATATATATAAGGACACAAATCTATGAAGTTATTGACCCAGGAACATCAGTTTTTTATGAAAGCTTTGTATGTGGTTTTACTGTATCTTGGTTCAATAACTCTGTTCATGCAGAAGTAACATTTTGGATGTTGTGACATAACACTGGATTGTTCTATTGTCAATGCTTTTCTACATAGATTTTAAAAGCACTGTATGTGGAGTTCACCAAGTAATTCACCATTTATAAGTAGAGTCCGGATAATGAATCTGGCCTAAAACTAGCAGTGCAGGGTATTATTCATATTTAAATATTTTCTTGTCTCTTTTTTATTTTTACTACGTTCTAATATTACTACTAGACACTTTTCAGTTCTTAGTTGGTTCTCCATATTAATTATATATAAACCATATAATCCTATTTGTATTGTTTAAGATAAAGCCTGTATCTGCGCATTCAAATCTTTGTGTAATTTAAATAAGAATTAATGATGTTAAAATGCAGAATCAATATTGTTGATCATTTCCATGATGACGGGTGGTATGGTGGCGTAGTGAGTAGTGCTGTTGCCTCACAGCACAAAAGACCTTGGTTTGAGTTTGCAAACCCTAAATAGCCTCTAGGTGTGTAACATGCGTGTCTGCCGTGTGATGGACTGATGACCTGCCCATGTTGTTTCTTGAGTTCTGGGATAGGCTTAAGCACCCCCCGTGACCCAGAAGAATGAAGCAGTTTTGAAGATGAGTAAGTCCAGTTGGTCATCTTAAGCAGAATTTATTGCTGATTTCATAAATATATTTAATCAAAGTGACATTTTCATGCCTCTCAAACTTCTTCTCAGTAGTTTTTGTTACTGTGCACCAGCAGAGGGTAATATATTATTATTATTATTATTATTATTATTATTATTATTATTATTATTATTATTATTACTATTATTATTTAAGAACAATATTTAACAATAGTATGTAATATGTCACAGCTGGCATAGAGTGGAAATCAGTGGAATCTGTCTGAAATTCCATGTGGAAATCAAGTCAAGAAATCATGGTGAAAAATGTCAGACATACTTGAGAAACTCTGCTTGAGACTAAAAAAAATCTGAATATTCATATAAGAATTACATTGACAAGCATATTTCTGAGATGTATGGCCCCGGGAAGTGTTGGGGCTCAATTGAGCTGTATTTTTGTCATTGGGAACTGAGAACCTAAACAACTTGTACAAATATGATACTTACAAATATACTATATGACTATATAGGGGGTGTCTAGTAGTGTAGTTGTGGAGAGAGAGTAGTGAACAATGTACATTTGAAATGTTTCTATTTTACTGGCATTGTTCTTGTATCATAGCTTGTGACATGAAATGGAATCATTTACACATAATTAAATAGACCTTAGTAAATTATGATATTTTAGTACTGTATTTCTAAAAACTAGAAAAATACAAAAAATAAATAATTGACACATAAAAAGTTCAGTATAGCATAGAGGACAAATGAATGCAAGATTCACCAGTATTCACCAAGACATCTCCTCGATAGTGGGACAAAATGCTCATTTTAACCATATTCTTTATATATATATATAAAGCACATGGAGGTGCACATGGTTCCACAATTATAGACTGTAGTCCATCTGTTTCTCTGGCCAGGACCAACACAGAGCAGGGATTATTTGGGTGGTGGTTCATTCTCTGCAATGCAGTAATGTGATACTTGTTTGAGATCAGACACAGCAATGCTGCTGGAGTTTTTAAAATCCTCACTGTTGCTGGTGGATTAAGTACAGTCCATCAACCAAAGCTGTCCAAAATGAATCACGACTAACTATTGTGTAGACAGAGTCATGTGACCACTGATGAAGGACTATAGGATGGCCATCATAAACTGAGCAACTGCAGATGAGCTACTGTGTCTAACTTTACATCTGCAAGGTGGACCAGCAAGGTGGGAGTGTCTAATACAGTGGACAAAGTATATAGATAAATAGATATATTTATACATATATAATTATTATCTATAACAGTCATTAGCATCCTGTAATTCTCTGACTACTATATCGATAAGCTGTTTAAAATGATGAAAATGTATTCCTGCTCATGCATAAGAAATCAGATCTGCCTCATTCAACCAGAGAAACACAAGCAACACTGTTATGTGTGCTTCACAGTTTGTGTGTGTGTGTGTGTGTGCACCCTAAAGTTCTTGTGCAGCTTTTGAACAGATAATCATCCTTTAATAAAGTGAAGTGATGCATGTAATGAAACGCAGCTTTGACGAAGAGGAGAAGGAGGAACGTTATTAAAGGCTAATTGTACGCTGCTGTGTTGTATTGTAGCCGCCACGCACACAGCAGTGAGGAGATTAGCAATGCAAAACTTTAGGAGCTGTTATTAAGCAAAAAAAAAAAAAAAGAAGAAGAAGAAGAAAAGAAAAAACAAACAAAAAGCCGACCACTGCTACTGGCTTTATGTTTGGAGTAAACTGGTAACAAAACCTACTAGAGATTAGAGCCTTTTCCAAGTGTTCATCAGGGCAATGGAAGTACATATAGCATACTGTGTGTGAGGCCCACTTATGACATTTGAGGGTATTTATGTAACACTTGTTTTAGTAATTTTCCCACTTTCTTTATCCCTTCGAATAAAGTTGGTTGTTTTGCTGTGCTGTCCTATGTAAATGAGCTTTGCTCTGATTGGTTGTCCTGTATTATCCCTCAGTCTCAGGATCCCCCCAAATGCTGTTTCGCAATGCCATGCCACTAGTGAATCACAGACTCTTAATCCATAGGCAGAGCCTTATTTTAGCCACGCCTGTGGATTTTAGAGCAGGAAGTGAGGCTACATCCCCGTCCCTCATGGCCAGATGGTGACCAGTGAGATCCCATTGTTTTGAAGTAAGTCCCAAACTGAAAGACAGATTTTCTAAAATTAAGTTATAAATGAACTTTTTTTGTGTTTCAATATAAAAATACAAAGATTGTATGTGTGTATAAATATTCACAGGTGTACTGATTAGTCATGTACTGGTTTTTGAGTTCTGCTCAAAATGAGCTAATATAGTCACTACAAAAAGTTTTGGTAAAGTTACAAAAGCATTATTACCATAGCTCATTAGATGTGCCCGAAACTTCCAATTCGGTTATATGATTATGTTTATGTTTGCTGCTTGATTGCTTGTCTTGTAAGCAGTACAACACATTGTGGACATATTTTGCTTCCAAGAAAACCTCTCTCAGAGCATATCTGAAAGTAAGTTTAGTGTTTTAAAGTTTTGCAGAATGAATCAGTTCAGCGAAAAAGGCACATCAGAAGATTTGAAAAGCCAGTAGAGAATGCTCTTTGGCAAACTTGATTTCAAGAACATAGATGGAAATAATATCTCAAGCAAGAAGACATCAGGAAACTATAACATCTGGGCACCTTCAAGACTAAGGGAAGTTACCTTGTTGCCGTGGTTACAAGCCTTATTCCATCCACCTGTGACAGCGAACAAACTGTGGGCTCCTGCGTTGCATGTTTGACATGATTTAGTGTCGTGGTTTAGAGTGGCAGTCTGATAAAAGTTCAGCCAGGCATACACACGCGCACACACACACACACATAGACCGTAATCTGTGATTACCAGAACAGTTTGAAAAGGAAAAAATCTGCTGAGCAACAGCACATTCACTAAATCCCTGAAGTGCTACCTTTCATTTCTCTCTCTTTTACTTTGGCACCTAAATTGAGTGCCTTTACAAGGTAGAAAAGTCCCTTAGCCAGGACCAGGGGCTTCTGGAGTGTAAAAACTGGATGCACACACACATACACACATCTTTGAGGGTTTCTAGATGTGTGTTTAGTCATGATCCACTCTCATGCCCAACATCTCCCTGTTAGGGATAGTTTCCAGGATCTCTCTGTGCCAGGGCTGCACGATATATCATTTATTAATCATTATTGGTTTAGTATATAGGATAGTATACTGGTCTGGTATTAGCCATTTTTCAAACATGATGGTATTAGCGAGGAAAACAATATATACATGTTTTTAATTGAATTAAATTTTGTGTGGAATGTAGCCTATTGTAGCTCTATATATTTGATACTGTGCGTCTGTGCAAAACCGTTTTTTAGGTTGTCCAAAAATAGCAAATATCTTTTAAGAAATTCTTTTTATTTATTTATTTTTTGCCACCTACATTCAGTTTATGTCATGTAGTACTAGTGGATATGCCCAACTTCAAATTGGTCTTTCAAATTTCATTATTTGTTATGTTTAGCTGACATGCTTTGAGAGTTTAGAATTATGAAAACTGATGATGCCTCATATGATTTCATTTTTAGTTTTATATATTGCTTCTGTCAGAATAAAAACTCTCCAGAATGATAATTTCACAGTTACTAATTCAATGGATCAATGTATCCACATTTTTTGGACCATTTAATTTAATCCATTCATCATAACATCTGCAATCGACATGGCTAACAGGCAGTTTCAAGTAATGTCAAAATTGAAAAACTTAACTTCCAACAGCAGTGATATATCTTTTGGCCAAGCTTTCCTGGTGAGCAAAATGCTATCATCTGTGTTTATGCAGAGGCTGGCTTTTGGACTATGTCACTGTCTTGGGTACATCCTTTCATGGCATTCCAACAAAAGAAAGGACCTTTATGCTGTCTGTTATAGTGAAGCCACTAAGCCATGGTGCTAAAGCTTTGGCAAATGCTAACGATGAATCCCTGCTTGTGTTAGTCACAAAAAAGTCACAAAAAAGGCAGCACACAGCATATGCGTGTCTATATGACCAACTACACCACGGACGTAACCCAGTGTAAACAGTCCCTTTGTAAGCATATAGTGTGGACTGCAGATACAATTTTAATTAAGTGAATATTTGCAAAAAAATGTGCTCTGATAGCAACAGTAGCAATTTTATTTTGATTACAAAAATTAAATTAAGACATCTTTATGAGAATCTGAAACAATTGGTTGCAGGACAGGTAATTTTACATACTTAGAGTCAACACAAAATCACAGAAATAATAAAAAATACATAATTCATGCAATCAATGCATTTATGTATTACAAAAACATGTTTTAAAACATGTTTTTATTTCAGCAACACTTGGAATACACTTTACCACCCTGTCCCTATTGCGACAACGGTAATTGCAATGCCACTAGTATAAACAGTAATATGCAAATTACCCCTTTGAACAATTGCAGCTTTTTTAAAACTATGTAACTATGTGTCCTGATTAATCACTGTTTCAGATATGATCTGAATATCCAGTTATCTGTGGATGTGGGTCAGGCTTTATTGAATGCTACCAAAAAAAAAGCACATTTAAAATTATTTTAATTTTAAAGAGATGCTGTGGAACACATTTAAAAATGAACAAATTATTAAAATTAATTTTGCATGCATGTAAAAAGAAAATGGGTGTTGTGTTTTTAGTGAGCAGGTTCAGGTAATAGACTGGAAGGAGTTACAATGACAATTTGGTTTGGTTTTATGGTTTCTGGCTAGGTTTGATTAGCTACAGCAGCATAGTCCATTCACTCACATGGCATTTTAAACTGGAAACTGTACAAATCAGACCACTAGTGTTTGTATTTACACATTCACAGTTGTAGTCTTATCTTGTTGACCTTAGCTGGCTAGTTCACAACAACTGAAAGCAAAGGTTGCTGCCTATTCATCAGCAAATGTCCTTGGGTTCTATGGGTTGAGTGTTAGGTACAATTGCAATGTTGCACTCACAGGCTAGCTAATTTATGGTAATAATAATGGCCTCCTGCTCCTCTTTCCTTCCTTAATCCTTGTCCTTTAATGAAAAGTCCACCTAGTGTGGAGAGAGAGAAAGAGAGAAAGAAAGTGAGAAAATGAGATGGAATTTTCCTTGTTGGAGATAAATGAATATAGCAACAAAGCCATTTTGTGAAGTTAACCTCACTGTCGGCTCAGTTTGCTGTCTTAATCTTTCACTGATCATTGATTCTTTCAGCTAATGACAAGTACACCTTGATCATTAACTGTACCTTAGCCTTCTTTGCCATTAAGCCTAAGTGCTGAAAAACAAAATTCAAGTGAGAGTCTACTGATCCTGTTAAGACAAATCTGCCAATAGAAGGAAAACATAGCAAACATGCTCTATAGGAGAACTGCATGGATAGAAATTCTCCAATAAGAGAAGAGCATATATCTGTCTGTATGTCTATTTATCCTTTTATGTATCATATATTTTGTCATGGTAAAATTATGGCTAAATATATTTTATTACACAGCAAACAACAGAAATCGGCCAGAATTTTATTGGCCTCCTCTCCAACAGTGTAGCATGCTGGAAACAAATGGCATTGCTTTTATTGTTTTAGTGGGATTAGGTCAGAACCTTGCACCATTCGGGCCATCTCATGAATTATCTAAGATATGCTTCAACTGTAACACAACATTCACAATACCCTCATTGTGTGAAGACTGTACCTTGAGTTGCAAACTCAGCTAAAAGCAAACTTTTAATTAATTTGCCTCAAAACAGTCTGTTATATGACAGACACCAAGAAAGTGATCAAAATAATGTAGGTGTGAATGCTGTCACTTAGTAACGGGTAAGCATTTATGATTAAATTAATATGAAGCTTTAGAATACTGCAACTGATGGGCTGCTGAAAGAGCCAACAAGCACGCAATTAAAACGTAAGTGGAAACTTATATTTGTGGTATAACATGCTTGTCACCTCTTTCACCTTATTTCAACAACTTTGCTATCTTCTGTCAAATCATACGTGTTGTTTCACTGGTGAGTTTGGCATAATGGTCACAGAATTTCATCCAATAATGTTTCAAAGCACCTATATAATGCAAAACCAGATCATTCTCTTCACTGAAATAAAAACAGCTGATCGACATAGAAGCGACTCTTAAAGTTAAAATGTACTGTCCACTCAGTGCGTGCTGTCCATAAACAGAAACTAAGCTGTTGATGTTATTGTCGTTTTAATGTTACCAAAGCTTTTACATGTATCTATCTATTCAGGCTATAGCAGTTTAGTTCCACACAGTCACAATGATGTGATAAGGAGTGTTTCACCCTGGACTGCTTTTGGAATGGGCACAGTACACTGCAGCAAGTCAGAACAGAGCTGATTTATAGAGTCAACCTTACATTCTCTTTTTTCAGGGCATGTCTTTTTTGGATCCTAAAAAAATCCAGCCCCTTCTAAATGCCCTGGGAGTTGGTGTTGCTTTTATATTCTACCCCATGTCACCCTCCTGTCCCCTGTGTCCTGTTTTTTCAAAAACCATGGTCACTGTACCTCTGCTCGTTTACATAAAGCAGTCTTAAAGGTACACTGACACAGCTTAATTCTGAAGAAAAAAAGAAGAAACTTAATAGAAATAAGCAAACCTAAGAGAATTTTGTGAATATAACCTTCCACATTTTTTACGTATATTACCATTTACAGCCATATCACTCAATCAATCAATATTTATTATATAGTGCTTTTTTACAACTAATGTTGTCTCAAATAAGCTTCACAGAAAAGCAGTTTATATAAAAGAAAAAAAAACACAGAGTCCATGTACAGACATAGAAAAGGAAGTCCAGGTCCAAGCCCCCCGTGAAACAGTGGTGAGGAAAAACTCCCTTAGAGTAAGGAAGAAACCTCAAGAGGAACCAAGCTTAAGGAGGGAACCCATCCTCCTCAGGTCGATCCCGGTTGAGAAGAGAAAGACAGAACTAACAGACAAAGAAACTTAGAACATCTATTAGATACAGTGTGATTTATCCAGGAGGTAGTAACTGCAAAGATGGAGCCAACCCATAGGTTCCCATTTAAGTGAGCGTTCATGATCAGAGCCAGATGCTGGCGGCTATGTTGCGGTCATTGTAGCTGTTGTAATCATGTCAGGCAACGAACTGGAGAAACCAGGGCAAGAGATCCGTGGTGGAGACGATGCTCTGGTGACTCTAGCAGCTCTGGGGGCTCCCTTGTGATCACTCAGGAGAAATGTTGTTCCTGGGCTCAACAGAGAAGAAAAAGGGAGTGTAGAGAGTGAGAGACGAAGCGAAAGAAAGAATGAGATTAGGAAGACTGAGAGGTAGCGAGAGAGAGAGAGCGAGAAAGAGAGAGAGAGATGGCAGAGTGGCATTTCAAGAATTTAACCATTCAGTGAAACAAGAGTAGTAGAGTGTTATATTACTCCTACAGACTTTCATTTTTTTAGTTTATAGAAATTGCTCTGTGAAGGCCTAGCTTGCTCCGAGGTTTCCCCTCAATATTGTCCTGACAATAACAGTAACACCTTCTTGAGCCTTCAGTTCCTATTAAGCCTGTGGAACAAGCATCCAGTACATGACCTTTTATCTATATCAGGATAAATGATCCAGGGTTATAGACTGGGTGTTTTATATAAGGTTAGGAGAAACCTTTGAAGGGGCTAGTCTCTTATTCTGTTCTTGGCCTGCAAGCTTTGGAACGTTTTTAAAGGGCATCTATTTTATTTTGTCTTCAAATGTACTGTATTAATGTATGTGCTGACTAATCCAGTGGGGTTTGGTGGCTAAAAATAGTCTTTACCTTTTAGGCCTGTTTCTCTGTACACTTTGGAACACCCCATCACCTTTTTATCAGTGATCAGGACACAACTACTTGGACAGGTCAGGACACCACTACCTTGCTGGTCCACTATACATGTAAAGTCAGTTGCACAGTTTGCGTCAGTCATCCTCTATTCCCTCATTAGTGGTCACTGGACGCTGCTCATAGGGCGCTGCTTATAGGATGCTGCTTACGGGATGCTGTTGGCTGAATAGTTTTGGTTCTAGTGTTAGGACTATTCTCAGTCCAGCAGAGACACTGAGGTGTTTTAAACTCACACCAGGACAACACACACTAACACACCACCACCATGACAGTGTCACATTCTGAGTGTTGAGAATGATCCACTACAAATTACGCAGAGAAACAGATGGACTACAGTCTGTTACTGTAGAACTACAAGATGCACCTATGTGGTAAGTAGAGCCGATAAAATGCTTAAAGGGTGTCGATACATTAAGGTGGTTTTACTATTATGGTTGATCAGTGCATACATATATATACATTGGATATATGCAATGGCTTTTAGTAACAACACAAAACAATAAATTCAAATCAGGTCATTATTGTAGTTTATTTTCCATATATAGACGATAGACTGGACTGAGGCATGGCTATTAGTTTACAAGTTACATTAAACTCTTGTGTTTTAAAAATCAGAGGAATTTTTCTTTACCATGACATATACCCTTTAAATTCTTATTTACACAGGAGGTTTAAGTCAAGGTTCACTCAAGTTTGGCATGTATGTGTGCTGCCATCTGCTCCTGCCATGTCCAGCCCCACAGGTCACATGACCCCCCTCCCAACATGGCGGCCCATTCTGGACCTGCCCAGCTGCCGCTGTGCATCTCTTGCAGGTCATCCTGAAGCACAGAGCAGTTTCTGCATGATTAGCACTTTTCTCCAGCCTGATGGACTCCAGCGCTTCAATCTTCAGCCCCCTCATCTATTCCCCTTACTTTAGCCTCATCTCCACTTTTTTGACTCCTTGTGCATTTTTCACACTCGATGCAAAGACTTCAAAGAGCCCATACGCACTGCCCTGCTGTTTCAGTGGTTAGGTGAGTTATCTTTGATGAAGGCCACTGTGAATAATTATCATAACTCGGAGACTGCACATGAATCACTCCAGCACTCACACATCCCTCATCTTAAATGTAATGTTGATACCGCAAATACGCTATAATAAAGAACTTCTAATGTCCTGATCTCTGAGCAGTATCTGAAATTGAAATTTCTTGTATGAGATAGTCAGGCAGAGGCTTCATCTCAGTGCAGTAAATGAAGCCTCTGTTCTTTTTTTATAATGATCCCAGTTCCAGTAGGTCATATACTGCCAGAAAGCACATAGGCAGGATTCTTTGAGACTACTTAGGGGCACTCTGGCCTAAAACTAGACAATGTCGTTTGTTATGTCATGTAGTATTCTGTTGTGCTGCTTTGCATCACTAAGTCTCAGCAGGCTGACAGAATTTGACATTTCATATAGTGTTCTCATAATACAACATAGCATACATTGATGCATTATTATTTCGTGATTTTTTAGAATAGGAAATAGTATTTAGGGGTTTCAGTTCTCGATAATATTGTTTTATATAGTGGTCCTGATTTTGTAATGTAGGGAATAGAGATTAGGGAACCATTTCAGTTCCCCATCAGTTCTATATCGAGGTCCAGATTTTGTAATGTGGGGAATTGACACTAGAGAACTGTTTCTGTTCCCCATAACAGTATTGGGGTCCTGATTTTGTAATGTAGGATATAGAGACTAAGGAACCTCATAATAATGTTTAAGGATGTAAACAGTGAGTAGGAGACATAGACAAACGTAGAAATCAGTGAGGAGACTGTTATTGTTCCCTTCAATAGTTTTCTATATAGTGCAGTATTTTTAACGCATTGAGTGTGTGATATTAATGCAGGGCATTTCCTCTACTTGCTCTTTTACACTTAGTGGTGTGTTAAGAGCGGTAATTATCACAGATTTTGGTGCCTTTTTAAACCAAGGCATCCGGTTGGGCCCTGTTGGAGCCAATGGGCCTGTCCCACTCTCCTGCAGGGAAAAATAGTGTGACCTGGATCTATTTTCTCAGGCTCTGTGTTTTAGGCCATATGCCTCTAGTGAGTAGCTAGGCATCACACTCATGCTCTACCTCACTCAGCGTCACTCTCCTGAATGCTTGTAATTTAATACGTGGCATTACATTAAGGTTTGTCTTTTTCCTCCTCTATCATTTATCCTGAAATTTCCTGTCATTTCCATCTTTGCTGGTAAGATAAATCCACACTGTTTTTCCTGGGACTGAATATGATTATGGCTTGCATATAGGAAATTGTTTGGGAAAATCTTCTGATAAACTATATGAAATTGTATGGAACTTTATGAAACCGTGATGGTGGTTAATTTTGGTACCTGCATTAGATTAGATTAAATCTACCTATAATTTTACCATATAAAGTTATTTTATTACATTGTTAGAGCAAATTATTTGATTCTGTATCAGTAACATGCACAGCCTATTGCAATGTGCTTCAGTAGTAGAGGTCTTTGTACACACCAAACAACATGATGAAAGTTTTGTGAAGAAGCAAATAAAAAAAAAACTAATAACACAATACACATAACAATCAAACCATTGACTTTACCAGTGCAATCCCACAGCCTGGAACAAAATGTTGGTGTATTTGGAGGTTCAAAAGTAAAAGTAATTATTTGCTCAATTACTTGTGTCGAGACAATCAATGTGAATTACTTGTAGCTAATATTTCTGTGCCCAGCAAGCCAAGTAATTCTAAATGCTGTTTACATGTGCTTGGGCCAGCATTCATTCCTATTGTTGTTGGCCTGCTGTTTATTTTTTCCTTGTCTTTCTTAATACAACTACACCAAACTTTGATTTGTTTGGGTTAAACATTATTGTAAAAGAGATGACAGATATGGTGTCCTTCATTAACTTGTTGTGCTTCTACGACAGATCAAATGGGCTATAACCATGATTGCTGTGTGTGTATGAGTGTGTATGTGAATTTAAGTGCATGGATGTGTTAAATTATATGTGTGCAAGCACAAATGGCCATTAGTTGTAAATTAAAAAAAAAGATATCTAAAAAAGAGAATTGCTAAATGAGAATAAGAGATAAAAAAATCTAAGCATAAAAATGTTGCATAAAATATAAGCATAAAAATGTTGTAAATGACACTAAATATGTAAATTACATCTTGCAGGTGGCATTATAGCAAAAACAACATGCATCCAAAAAAAAAAAAAACAAGCTACTAATTTGCTAAACAACTTGCAACTATTTTTATGAACGTTTCCTGTGTAAAGAAAGCCTAAACCAACTGAAAGTAAAGAAATCACAATACAGAAAAATACAAATCCATATGTTAAAGATTTGGCCCATGATGCAGGACCATTTTGCATAGATTAGCAGATATGTGTGTTCTCCTTCTGGCCATGCTTTTTCTCTCTTTGTGGATTTTTAGCCCCGTACCATTTATTTTATCAGGAAAACAAGGTATTGTGGTACAATGAGGGGACACTGGTGAGCACCTGCATATTAAAGTGTTCCGAAAGCACTGACAACCAAATAATTATTTTTATGATTTGTGTTTTTCTCTAAAACTGTATTAGTAGTTTGTATATCTGCCTTATTAGGACCATCAGTGTTTCGAGCCGGACCACTAGGATTTGCCACCATGCTGTTGGTAATTGTCCCCGTGTATATAGTGTGGCATCAGCCTGAGCCATGCTAAAATAGCTAAGGAAAACCTGTGGTACATGGTAAAGTTTTGGTTTACACATTTAACCAATTGAAACCAAACTGAAATAAGCTTACTTTGGCTAAAACAAAGTCCTTTGGAAAACTCTCCATACTTTGTCCACACTCTCCTCTGTAGCTTGGAGGTCCTTTCTGAAGCATCCAGTCTGATATGAGGCTTTGGAAGCTGTGCTCTCATGAGCAGCACCCTGAGGCAAAGGCTGACTCCTTAGTGCTCCTCAGGCCACTGAGCAGCATGATGAGGCAGGTCATCAGCTCACATCGTTCTCTAGAGCAATGGGCCAACACTGTGGGACAGCGTGTCTGCTTACTGTACTCTCTGGAGCATCAGGCTGTGCAATGAGTCAGAGTGCCGGGTTGTTGCTGCTCTCCAGAGCACTCGGCAGCAAGGATGAGCAGAGTGCTGGCTCGCTGGTGCTCTCCGGAGTACTGTGCAACACTGCAATGCAGAGCTTAGGCTCCCTTGGTGCATTCTGGAGCACTAGGCGGCGCTGCTCTGCAGTGTAGTTGACTAACATCAGAAGTTGGCCTATCTGTTCAAAGTCAGGCTCAAAACAGACACTGCATTTCTAAATAAATGATATATGATTAGCATCATTACAGGGCCATTTGAGTGCTCTGACTGGAAATGCAGAGAATCATCGAGTGGCAACAGAACAACTTCCCATTAACTCATTTTTGCAATGCTAAACAATAGATTTTTTTTTACACTTCCGTACTCAACACAGCAACAGTTGTCATAGCAGGAAAAACAGTACAGCTGTAATGAGCAAGTTTAACAACATCTACACTTAAATTAGAACACAAGCACTGCTTAGGCAGGATTTATGCTGGTCTGGTGCTGGTTTATCTTTTCATCTAGCATGCCACCTTGCAAAATGCAACATATCGACACTGCCCAAAGAAAAACACATATCTTCAAAATGACAACTTTACAAGAGAAGGCAAAAACCTAATTTCATTCGAATGTAAGTCAATGGAACCAGACTTCTTTCCAAGTGATTTTGGGCCATTTCTCTCAATTCATTCATCCACGCAACAATGATGCGTAAAAGTAAAAATTAACAAAAATGGAGATACATGTTTTTCTTTGGACAGTGACGATATGCTGGTTCTGCTATTTTTGCCCAGCTCAGAGATTATACAGTACATTAAGTAGGCTGTAGGCTTTTGTGTGGCAGTTGGGTAGCATTTTAAAGTGAAATTGCCCTTGTAGTGGCTTTATGATTGGTGCAAAATGGGTTTATAAATGGTTATTAGGCAGTTATAGCACATTACTATAACGAGCAAAAAATGAGCTGCTCTATCTGATGAAAATGTATACATGATTACACTACAGGTTTAATGCTGAATGATGGAAAAGGCAATGTAAGGTCAGCAAACATCAAAATCTCAAATTAAGTTCTTTAACAATATGAGTTCACAAGAGGTAATTGCTGCTCTTTCTATTTGTGTGTTGTAACTGCTTATTAATGATTTATGAATGAAACATGGTGGGTAGGTCTGACATCGTGAGACATGCAAATGATTAACGTTTCGCGTCGTTCCACGAATATAACTTAAGTAAGGATGGGCCTTATTGCTCTACCTAACTGACCCAACAGACACAATCGTGGACATTCAGCAAGCAGTGAAGCCCCTTTGTGAACCATCCTGTTAGTGCCAGCACCACTGGCAGATAACTGCACGATGCAGAAGTTACACGCATACTGTTATGTCGACTGCTATAACACCACATCAGTACTGCTAAATCTATTGCCTGAGAACAAAGTTGTTACTCACTTTGCTACACCAACTGATAAACCCTTAACTGCTTATACTCTAATTTGGGGAATGTTTAGAGGATTAGCTTTGCCCAAGGCACCTGATTGGCATGCACCAGTC
Organism: Prochilodus magdalenae; assembly: GCA_024036415.1. NCBI lineage: Eukaryota > Metazoa > Chordata > Actinopteri > Characiformes > Prochilodontidae > Prochilodus > Prochilodus magdalenae. The sequence continues at coordinate 2,641,137 of JAMWET010004488.1, forward strand.
TTGTTTGTATTGTCCGATACATTTGGAATTTGGTTCAGCATGAGTCGCCAAGAACATTTTAAAAGATTAGCCTAAGTACCAGGCCAACAGTACCAATGTGAATGCCACAGATGTCCTCATCTACTTGCTTTCACAACATACAGTGAGCTTAGTCACATGGAAAAATCCTTGGACGTTTTTAGACATGCTCATAAATGCTCCCATGCTAGGCAACAAATGGCACAGCCAACCCTGGCCTCTCTGTCCAACACACACTCACTCACTCACACACACACATGCTCACACACTCAAGCTGTTCTCAGCGGTGCTGTATTGAAAAAGATGTTGGGGATACTGTGGCTGCAGAACGTTTAATCACGCTTCTCCCAACTTTCCAATTAATGCGCGGCCGATCTGTCACCATCCATCATAATCACTTTAATAGCGTCTCCTGTTGACCCCATCATCTGGATTACCTGCTGCAACCCTTTTGCATTTTTCAGCCCATTAATTTAACAAATTTTAATTGTGTACGTTTTTGACAGTTTTAATTTCCCCCGTGAAATTTGCCTTATCATTTTTTTGAAGGTAGAGTGACTTCTTCTCGTTTCTTTTTCTTTTTCTTTTCTTTTCCAATTTTTTAAAGCAACTGTCAGCTATTAATGAAGCCCCACATGCCCTCTCTTTTTTTCTCCCCCTTTAATGTTCTATGGCACTGTTTAAATAAACAAAGGAGTTTTGTGCAATTCAATTATGTAGCACGGCAAAATCTGTTTAAATTGTGCAATGTCAGATGTTTGAGGTTTTGTGTGTGTGTGTGTGTGTGTGTGTGTGTGTGTGTGTGTCTGTGTGTTTTGTGAAGGGATTGGATTTGTTTTTTAGGAAGCACCCCCTGCAGTAGCCCAGGAAATGGAACATTAATGGAGGCAAAGAAAAAGTGACACGTAATTATTGCGGACACATTTGGCCGCCAAGGCAAACAAATTTGTGTTAAATAGGTTTTGAACTGCGTTAGTGAGATGAATCCCCGCTGTATTAGCAGCGCCATATGCAGGAGATCAGTCAATGCCAGCGTTCAGCCACAGTGACACAAATACATGCACTTATTTAGCCTTTCTTTTTTTCTGCGTATTCATTCCTGCGGTCAGAGTGGCACGCTTTTCAATCTGCATCTCTGCAGCTTTCCATTAGCTTCTAACAAAACCTGCTATTACAGGTCCTTTTAATGCAGCATGCAGCTTCCTTTAGTGCATTCTTTCCCTGTTTGTGTTTCCCACTTCATCTTAAAGCCAGCTGCTCCTTTCTGTGCCTCTCATAAAAACGTTACTAGGCCTTGGGCTTGTATTGGATAGATAGATAGATAGATAGATAGATAGATAGATAGATAGATAGATAGATAGATAGATAGATAGATAGATAGATAGATAGATAGATAGATAGATAGATAGATATTACTCCTGGTAAATATAAATATACATAGAAATTTTAGAAAGTATTTGAAGCAACATCAGCACAAGAGCTGACAATTCATTTCCATGGTTGAGCAGCTGCACACAACCCTAGGATCGCTATGGTCAAGATCTGGTTTAAAAGATGCTGTCACTAAACTTTGGAGCAGTGGAAGCACATTCTTTGAAGTGATTAACCACTCTTCACTATCTGATCGTCTGATTGACAAATCCACTTTTGGCTGCAATCCACTTGAATACATAGGTGGAGGAGGGATAAAAGTCTGGGGCTGTTTTCCTGGGTCTGAGCTGAGCCTCTTGGTTCTAGTGAAGGGTAATGTTTTGTGCTAAATCCAAAGACATTTCAGATAATTATATTCTTCCAATCATGTAGGACGAATTTGGGGGGTAAACTTTTGCCTGTTCAAGCATGATTGTACCCCATGCACAAAGCAGGGTGTGTGTTAAGACATGCTTTAATAAATTAAGTCTAAAGGAACTCTAGTGGCATGCAGAGAGCCCTGATCTCAACCCAGCTGAACACTAGGGATTACAGGGAAGATCTAAATAAAAAATGCTCTTTTGGATAAATTGGGCACAAATTCTAACAGATGCATTCCAATATCATATGATAAATCTTCCCAGAAGAGTGTAGGCTCTTATAGCTGCAAAGAGGGAGCCAACTCTATATTAAGGCCCAATGGTAAGCTCATACAAGTGTGATGGTAAAAAACTCAATTTTTGTATTTTCCTTTTTATTATTGTTAATATAATTTGAAACTGTCAGCTGCCATTAATATTGTATGCAATCCATGAAAGGACCAACAGAAATGGTAAAACACTTAGAATTAAATCTTTACGTTATGACATTCAGTACTCACACTGAATGTCATAACATGTACATCACCTGTGCAGTAGTTATAATTTTTGGATATATACTTTTTTGGAGCAACTAATTGATAAAACATGTGGTGCATGAGAACTACAGATAGTGTTGCAGACAGTAGGCTGTTTGTGTGTGTCATTTCCTGAGCCAACAAAGCCCATTCTAATCAGCGAGTTACTCTTTAACTGAAGTGCTGTGGTCTGTTAAGTGTCATATTACTTAGATATCTTGAGTCCTCATTCTATCTGTATCGCTCTTGTATGTGTATTGTGATTGTAGGCTGCAGCCTTTGATCTTTTGAAAGAAACATGCATGACAACCCATATTAACCCATATTAAGTGCACTCAGTGTTCTCCTGTACCTAATAATAAACATGTCTCATGCTCCACTCTCACACACATACATATACATATATACTAGTTTCTTTCTGCTTGCATATATTTATTCGTTTATTTATTATTCTGCATTTTTTTTGTTGAATCAATTGAATTCCTGTTTCTAAACTCCAGCTTCAGTTTCCTTTCTTAAAGATATAGGGAGAAAGTCAGACCCATGAAACCTCTTTCACTTTGGTGAAAATGAGTGCTGGTAGAGATGAAAAGAGAAGGAGAGAAGTGTTTTTGAAGAGTTTTGCCCATGGCCATGCCTTATTGGTTGAGTTTATTTTGTGCGGGACAGCTGTACTGACAGACCGAGTGTGGGCTTTCTGCTGTGAATACACGCTGGCCGCTGCAGTGCATTTCACACTTACTGCTTTAGATTGTTGATATGGAGAAGAAAAGCCACTCTGGACTCAAGTTCTTGAAAGATAAAAGATAGATAGATAGATAGATAGATAGATACTTTATTGATCCCAGAGGGAAATTCAAGGCATCCAGTAGCAGGTATACAAACTATACAGAAGTAACAACAGAAGCAAGATAGATTTGTACAAATAGAGACAATACTATATAAAGTATGAAGGTATAAAAATAGAGTAAAAGATAAAACACAGACAGGCAGACAGACAGACAGACAGACAGACAGACAGATAGATAGATAGATAGATAGATAGATAGATAGATAGATAGATAGATAGATAGATAGATAGATAGATAGTCCATTTCTAGTTATGTATATAGCTTTAGGACAGTATTACCTATAGCTTGCTTACTGTAAGAAGATATTGAATAAAGACGAACCTACTAAAAATCTACTATAACAAACAAAATCTCCATGTGCGGTGGTTGTTTTCTCCCCTCCTGACTACATGGAAGGTTTTCAGTAGGTCATTCTAATGTCTACATGTTCAGTGACAGTAAATTTTTATAGATGACATCATTTTCCTGACCTGACCTTATTGTGGTTATGCCGTATGTACCTAAGAGAATTAGGCTAATGTTGGTTTCCTAATCAGAAGCTTCTTAATCACAGGTTCCTCCTTAAATCATGCAGCAATTAGGCACCAGAATGTAGCTGCTACACCATTCCACTCAAGGGGGAATCAGCTTTGTAAAAAAAACTTAGGTCCGGAAGTCACTGGTGGCTCCGTCATCCAACTAACTTTTATGAAACTTATGTGAAAATTATTATTTGAATGTATATGGTTGAGGCTTATTTGTGCAGCCAAAGCATTCCTTAAATTTGTAACTGGACATTGTATTGATTTTATGCATACACTCAAAAAGGGTCTTTACCTCAGTTACTCTGTGAACTGTGGTCTGTGGTCACATTAAATTGTGCTCATGTGATTCCGGTAACCCTAAATGGCTGGACAGAGTTTGGAAGCCTATTGGATTCCAGAGTTTGTTAGCAACATAGGCCTAATAGCTTTAGTCCTAAACTAAAGAAACAAACATCATCTTGGCTCATCAAATGCATTAGGGTAAGTGGAAAATCATGTCAATACGATGTTTTGCCAAACTATTGCTTCATATGAAAAGATGCTTTAATTATGAACATTTTGATCTTTAATTTGTTCATATCTACAATGTCAATCATTAGTAATCTGCTTTAGCCCTAATGTACATCTGGGGATATTCAATGAAGGATCATTGAAGCCACTTATTGTTATGCAGACCACTAAAACATTTCCTACCCAGTGATTCTGAGCCATTATTCAGCATATAAAGGCTCTGGCCCTTGGCTGGACGAGGAGAACTAAAGATAATAATGTGATTTATAAATTACAGGCTGGATGTTGAGTGGGTATGTACACTCTACTAATGCAAATCTCCACAATACTTTTTCCAGCCTGGGAGAAAATGTCATTTTCATGCTTATGAAAGTGCTGTGACACAGTCCAGCCTGCTCTTCATATACTTATTATGCATATTTGTACTTTACAGCAGTAAACAAAATTCCCTTTTAATACACAGTTCAAAAGTGTGTATGAATGACATTTCCTCATTGACTTGTGCTAGAATCCTGTTTATTTAGATAGCCAATCTGCCACCTCTTTGTTTGCTGTCTTTCATCTAAACCCACAGTGATAAGTTCCACAGCGACGCCAGGCTGGAGCGAAGATGAATTTTTTTTCAACAAAGACTGTATCTGAGACAGTATCTGTACCCCTCAAACTCCCTTATGATGATAATAATAATAATAATAATAATAATAATAATAATAATAATAATAATAATAATTATTATTATTATTATTATTATTATTATTATTATTATTACTAGTAGTAGTAGTATTAAACACTTCAATTACCACAAGCTTTCCTACATCAATGCCACAATTTTATAATAAGTATGTATTTTTATTATTTCTATATTTTATCATGATTTGAATCTCAAAAGAAACAAGATATTGTGTGCACATGTAAAACATTCTTTTTATTTTGTCATGTTTTCATAATTTTTCAGTGTTGTAACTGTCTGTCAAGCATGCAAATCAATAAGTAAATGTACAGGGGTTGGACAATGAAACTGAAACACCTGTCATTTTAGTGTGGGTGGTCTCATGGCTAAATTGGACCAGCCTGGTGGCCAATCTTCATTAATTGCACATTGCACCAGTAAGAGCAGAGTGTGAAGGTTCAGTTAGCAGGTAAGAGCACAGTTCTGCTCAAAATATTGCAATGCACACAACATTATGGGTGACATACCAGAGTTCAAAAGAGGACAAACTGTTGGTGCACGTCTTGCTGGCGCATCTGTGACCAAGACAGCAAGTCTTTGTGATGTATCAAGAGCCACGGTATCCAGGGTAATGTCAGCATACCACCAAGAAGGACGAACCACATCCAACAGGATTAACTGTGGACGCAAGAGGAAGCTGTCTGAAAGGGATGTTCGGGTGCTAACCCGGATTGTATCCAAAAAACATAAAACCACGGCTGCCCAAATTACGGCAGAATTAAATGTGCACCTCAACTCTCCCTACACCATACACCACACTAATAAAGGATTGTGGTCTAAAACCAGGTGTTTCAGTTTCATTGTCCAACCCCTGTAATTAATTATGAGTATGTATGAACTTCTTAAAGATGAATATTGTACATTTTGTATTTTCAAACATTTCAAAAGTAACAAAAAATGATGAACATGTAAACAAATCTTTGGTGTAGAAGAGCTATCTAGTGAAGTAAGCATGCTAACCAGCGAGCCCTGCCCCGTTCCATCTCATAAAACCACCTGTTTGTTCCTCAACAGGCCATAGTGGCTCATTGTAGCATTGAGTCGATTCAGTTCTACCATGAACATGAATCATGAACCTTTAACCGACATGTCAGTCATGTTGAGGGTACTGCAAAGGACAGGTTGCCAATGACAGGCTAGCCACCACCCCTTCTTCTCATCAAATGACAATGCTTGGCAGCAAACAAAAGAAGTGATAAAAACAGCAGCAGAATAAGAGTTACCACTCTATTGCTGGAGACACGAATAAAGGGACGAAGTTTGTTTCTGAACTATTCGCCTAGACTAGTGAGAAGCAAAGAAAGGGGAGCAGGACTGTGCATTTCTTTGTCTCTTACAATAGGGTGGACACAACAACTTGCAAATGCACTATGGTAAGTGGAAAATCATGTCAATACAGGGTTTTGCCAACCTCCTGCTTCGACTGAAATTTTTTAGTTATAAACTGTTCATATCTATAATGTCAGTCATTAGTAATCTTCTCTAGCCCTAATGTACATCTTGGGATATTTAATGAAGGATCATTGAAGTCACTTATTGTTATGCAGACCACTAAAACATTTCCTACCCAGTGATTGTGAGCCATTATCGTTTTGCTGTCAGCGAATTATTGTAAATGGTACCGGGAATACACTATACAGTACTGCATATATTGCATATATTTGAATGTAATAGCCCTTAGTTAATGGTTTTACATCACAGACTTTCGTGCATGTCAAGTTTAGATTCTGTGTATTCTACATGCAAATTCAGATCATCAAGCGACAGCATGACTGCAGGGGGCAAAACACAATACAGATGACGGATGTAGAGTAGATGGAGAGCTACACATTTGAGAGGGAATCAACAAGGGGGAATCACATTTTTAGAGCAAACTGGCAAAGGCCTTCGCATTTAGGAAAGCATTTATCTACCTGCAACATGCAGCACTAGAATTGTTTCTGTAGTGCAGAGAATGCATGCAAACCCTCCTATATTAATCGATACCTTCTTATATCTGGAGCACTGAGCAAGGAGCAGCTGCTGAGCACTCCTGATATAAGAGGTTTTGTCTGCATCTATAGAGGCCTTTAAAAAAAGTAGTGTGTTTAGTGGGGCATGACGATTGGATAGTGCTGCTTTGTCCCACTGAATAACTCTGTGATGCTGGGCCTGGTGGGGCTTCATATAGCAGAGAAGATGCAATATAGATGAAGCTCTAATTTTCCAGCACTTCCTTTTTATGTATTTCTTCCCAACTGGCTATAAACAAACAGACATTGGGTGAGTCATGTGCTCAATTAGACTGTATAACCTTCTATACCGTTATATTTATTGTTTGCTTGTTTATGATTAGCGGCTAAGCCAACTCACAAATGTCACTGAAATATAGGTTTATTAATATTGCCAGTCTTCTAGGCATCTATTTTATAAGACAACCCAGTCCTGCCTAGTGTTGCTGTGTTTCAGTGGTTAAGTTGGCATCGCATTATGATCTTCAACAGCAGCTCCACTCTGAGGATGCTTCTTTGACGCTACAGTTTGCTAAAACATGCGATTAGCATAACCAGAGGAGTGAAGACTTGTGGGAAATTCCCTGCAGGCTGCAGAGAGATGAAGAGCAAACGGCCTGTGATCCACTCTGAGCTCTGCTGCTGCCTGCCATGTCAGCAGGCGCAGAGCTATCAAACAGAATCTGAGAGCGGCCACGTTTACAGGCGGAGTCTCTGAGCGACCGGAGAGCGGTGTAACCCTCGTTAAACCCTCGTTAAAATGGTTCTAACGAGTGGAGCAGGTACAAATACTTCTGTCCCGCCCCAGCACACACACGCATACACTGCCAGAGAAAGGGCTCAGAGCAGGAGCTTCATCTCTGCGGAAGCCCAAGGAGAAGCTGACGTTGCCTGATCTGTTTAGATTTCTGGAACCTTGATGATCAGTGATTAGTAGTGCTGGTCCGAATAGGATTTTATAGGCTTTGTAAACTTGTAGGTTTCTCCAAATAGTTAACACTTATTTTAAATATGCGTGTGATTATTCCTTCTGTACTTTATCCCTGTACCTGACTACCTGCGGACATTCAGCGAGCAGTAATGCTCCATAAGCCATCCTGTTAGTGCCAGCAACATCGGCAGATGGCTGCATGATACGGGACTACATAACACCACGTCAACATGACCAAAGGCTGCAATGGTGTCATGCTTGACTGAGTGGCTCAGAATGGAAGCTGGTTGTCTTCAGTTATGTCTTGGTGGAGATGGGAAATAAATTTGTGTGTGAGAATCGTGGTCAGAATCAAGATAAACAAACAAACAAAAAAATTGTTGTCATGTGTCACATGTCCAGAAAGCCTGGTGTCAGTCCATCTCCACCCCACCACAAAATCTGTAGTAACTGTGTGAGAAGACTCAAGTTACATGGGAGAAATTATTGCAGGACACTATTAGGAAGTTCTACAATGCCAAATCGTATGCATGTTATGTTAGCAAACATGGCGACCCAACACCATACTGCAAGACACTACTCCTGCATGTGTAGTTCAATAAATATTGCTAATATCAGTCTATTTTTTAGTTCCTGGTAATTTATGGTTATTTATTGTTCCTGGTAACCTTTATCTTCCTTACAAATAACATTGCAGTCTGTCACTTCCTTCTGGGTGCAACTATTCTATGGATGACGGGGGTGTATGTGCCAAAGATGTTGTGACACATTTGTGTTGTTACATGAATCGACATTACATACATAGCAATGATGTGTTCAAAAAAGCCTTTGAGATTTCTGTGTAAAGATATGTTTTTATAGTCACTATAGCAGGTTTACTGGATTGTCTGGCCAAGTTCAAATATCTTTGGTAGATGAACATCAATCTCATTTGAGATTTTGACTCAGCAAGATATTTCAATGTTTTATCCATATAGATTTATAGCTGTTAATAATTTACCTAAAGGATTTAGCAAGCCTGCCGTAACTTTCTCCCACTCTTAGCTCTATGCAGGCTATTTAGTCGTGCATATCCTAGCCATGCATATTTAGTTATTCGTTCACTTTTTTTATTTGTTTTGCTGATTTTATGTTCATTTCATCTTTGCTTTGTGACTGGTCACACAAGGACCATATGCTGATAGATGCTAGATTCTGCCACTGCAGTTCTATAAATTGCTCAGTAGATGTATTCCTAAAAACTTTAGTAGTTTTGTACTACTAACTTACTTAAGCTATTTCACCAGAGTGTCAGTAATTTGGACCTGAGTATAGGTTTAGGTTACCTCACCCACCACTTTAACATTTTCCCTGGTTTTGTAATGAAATGTTTTGTTTTCAATAGTGACAAACAAAGCCACTGCTGGTGACAGCAGTCAGTAATCCATGATAATCCACAGTGTTTTAGAATTCTGTTGTCTGAAGTATTTACAAACGATGGAGCTTCCAAATACTAAATAAGGATACGGATGTCGACGTAATGAGCAAACACTTGATTATTTGTGTTATGTAGGGCAGCCCTGCACTCTAGGAGAATTTCACAGAAAGCAATGACACAAAATCATGTTTTTATTTTGTTCAAATTGTTGCTATGATTAACTTTTTTAAATATTGAATAATAGTTATTATAGAAACCATTTACACAACTGTTCTGAAAAACAGTTCTGAAAAACAAACTGGCAAACTTTTGAGACTTTATGCTTGTATCTTGGACTCAAGTAGAGCTTGTCACTTCAGAAGGTTGATAGTATGTCGAGGCCTACAAACTGCAGTATGCTGATCATTTCATAGTCTTTTAATTGCTTCATTACACGTGCATTAAAATGCTCAACAGACTCAACTGAAGGAATCCTGGTAAATATAAAGCAGTGTCAGTCTGAGGAATCATATGAATCATCTCACAAAAAAACGCTTTCCATAATGTTATATTCTAAGTGGCAGCACAAAAGAAGTGTACCTAAATGTAGTGTACCTATCGGTCCATTCATCACAACATGTCCATACAATATAAAGAACCATTGCCATCTTTTACACTGATGTAGACAATACAGAAAATTAAAAACATATTTTTGCTTATATCCATTTTAAAGATTTTGGATACACCATTGAATAAATGTACATGTACACTTTTCATTCATAGAGGTGCAAACATTGTGCATTTGCCTGCAAAGATGCAACAGTCATTTCAAGATCCATCTGTGTACCTTAGAGGGAGAGGGTACATATTTGTACATTTCATAATATAATGTTTTAAAACAGGAAAGAAAGAGTGTCTGGAGTCAATATTTCTGAAACAATACACACTCATCATCAAAACAATAGTTGCACCCAGAAGCATGTGTCCAGAGGAATGCTATTCAGAAGATTAGGGTTACCTAGAACAATAAATAATGAAAAATAAATATTGGCCGATATGTATTGAGCTACACATACCGAAGTACTGTCTCTCATAATGGCACTGGGGCACCACGTCTGGGCAAGGAGTTGTAAAGATTCCTATTGGTGTCCTGAGAAAATCCATTCCATGCGGCTTGAATATTCTCACACTGTTCCTGCAGATTGTGCAGTAGAGGTGGAGGTGGAGTAACACCAGGCCTTCTGACCTATGACACGTGACAATAAACTGTTTGTCTTACACAGTGCCTCCACCATGTCCAACAACACATGTCTCTTTGTCAAACAGACCCACTTATGATTGAATGTTTTTGATAAATGCTGACTAAGGCTTTATAGTTACACAGTGTTATCACCAAAGTCCAGCACACCTAGCACAAAATCGCAACTGCAAATCCATGTTTCGGTGCCTGGATTACAGTTGTTTCCATCTATTTCAGCAATCCTATACCCTGTATATTAAATAAAAAATAAAGAAATGACAAGAAATTATTCTTAAAGTATGCTTTTTATCCAATGCGCTGTGAGCAGTAATTAGAGAACTCATATCACAAATTGCAATAGGTGTAAAACTGATAATACTGTGCTAATGTCTTTAATTGCTATATGGAAAGCTAATGATTTGAGAACCAAAACTTATTTTTTGAACATAACTCAACTCAACCAGATTGTGCCACCTCTACCAATTGGCAGAGGCGTGTTAGGTTTAAAAATCCATTAAAGGTCACTGAATCTATCAAGAGATACACCTTTACTGATCACCGTACAGAAAGTAAGGAACAAGTAAAACTCTTTTTTAATTTTTTCGTTTTTTAATTATTTTCTTTTTACAGCATATTGTAGTTTCAGAGGTTTTGATGTACATAGTAATGTAATGTTACGTAACAAAAATCTAATTAATAAAAGTAACTTGTAAACAAAGAAGATATGTTTGTTTTTGCTAAGGTGTATATGCTAAGCTAATGTAGTTAAAATTGCCTTTGTTTTATTATTCAGCATTATTTTTTATGACCAAGAAGACCATAAAGGGTTAAGAACATTATTAAAAATCTGATATTACAACAGATTACAAAATTATTGTGTATTTTTATTACGCATTCAGTGGAGGATTCACTCCCTTTATATCCTACATTGTTCTTCCATATTTCCCAGGTCCATTTCTAACACGTGTGGTTTTATGTAGTTCCTTGTTTCACAGCCCTTTTGTTTCAATGCATTTAAAACTTATACATGTAAACAAACTGTATTTTGATTGATTGCCCTCATTTAAAAAACAGTCCAGGCTAATACCATCAATGTGAAGGGGCGGGGCCAAACTGCTGTAGGGTGAATAGGTGAACGTAAATGTGCCGATTTTCATAACATCATTAAAACTATGCAGATGTTTATTGTAGTGTAGTTTCCATACGTGGACTCTGTAGAGTGAATTGTGTGGTTTGTTACATTAATAATTGTAAATATTGCAGCAAACTCTAAAACTAAAAAAGAAAATGAGGATTATAATAAGGGCCTTTAAACAACAGCCGGCTCTTTCTGTTTGATTCCTTCCTGTAACATCTGCAGGCTGGCTGAGCTGGGGCCATTATTTACCCTCCCGCATTAGCGCCGACGGCCACGCCCGCCTCTCTGCTGTTTTTTTTTTTTTTGCTGTTGTTTCTCTCTGCAGCCTGCAGACAGAATTCACTGCTACAGGTTTCCATTAATATTAAACATTACTAATGAGCTCTAATCACCCGCAGCACGATTGATAACAATGGAGGGCTTACACCTGTTAAAGTACATCTCTCTCTCTCTCTCTCTCTCTCTCTCTCTCTCTCTCTCTCTCTCTCTCTCTCTCTCTCTCTCTCTCACTCTCTCTCTACTTCTAGCTTGCCCTACTCTATTTCTCTCTTTTTCTTCCTTACTGTTTTAGTTCCCATTTTTCTTTCTTTTTTCTTTCACTTTCAGTCTATTTCTTTCCCTCTCTTTCTCTTTTTTCTCTGATGCTTTCTCTTTTCCTGTTCTTCCCCTTTATCTCAATCACTCCTTCCCCCTCTTCCACCCCATCTCTTACTCTTGTTTTATCCCTAACCTCTCTATGTAGCTCTTTAATTTTCTTTATTTCTCTCTTTCCTGCCCACTTTGTCTTCCTCTTTTCCCTCCCCTCAGCGTCCTTTCTCCTTCTCTCTTTATTTTCCCACTCTCTCTTTCTTGCCTTATCTTCCATCTCTTTCGCTTTTCTTCATTTTATCTCCCTCTCTAGTCTCTGTCTCTGTCTTATTCTTTGTCTTACACTATCTTTATCTTAAAGATAAAGTCTGTCTCTGGCTTTCTGCATCTATCCCTGCAGTGTGTTTAATTGCTAATGCTATTTGTAGTTAGCTTCAGCAGTCCCGAGACCTGAAGAACAGTTTTTTTTACTTGTGGTTTTGAAATAAAGTCCTTTTTCCATGGCTTGCAGCACAGAATGAGACTGAGGTGGTTACTGTACAGCTCTCGACAAGCTTCCTCGGAGAATTCCTCTGAGGGTGAACACACTCTTTTAATCACACACTCTGTGTCTGTATACTAATTATCAAACACAATCTGAAGTATAAACAAACAAGGTATAATTGGGACCAGGGGAAGAAATCTTTGGAGAACAAACCGTCAAAAGGAAAAGGAGAAAACAGAAGGAGTTTTGAAAAAAATCCAATCGTTGGGAGTTTTGTTCTTTTCTTGGTGTGCGTGTGCATGCGTGCGTCTGTGTGCGTGTGTGTGTGTGTGTGTGTGTGTTTGTTGTCTATGTGCTGTAACCTTTCTGTTAAGCTGTATCTGGTAATTACCGTGATGCCGGTTTCTTTAAAGATCCAATCAGGAATCCCTGCAAATAAGAAAAAAAGAAATGTATTTATTTATTCATTTGTTTATTTATTTGTTTATTTTACTGGTTCAAACAACAGAATAAACAGCACATATGTGCATATCTGGTTTTTGTTAATAACTAGATAACATTTTTTCCTGATGATCTAGGCAGGCTGTTTGCATTATGGTATTGGTAGATTGTAAAGACGAATTTTGTACAGTTAAACAACTGAGATGTTAAATAAAGTGGTTTAGTGAGTTCTTTGATGTGAGCTGGTAAACTGTACAAAAACATAATGACTATATTTTAATGTCTTACCTAATTTGGCATGGACTGGATGTTCAGTCTCTCTTACACCAAAGATTTTGCGGTTGGGCCAGATTTGGTGAATGCCACAATTCTGAGGAGAACTGGGGATTACTCTTCCTTTCACCTGCATATTCAGCTATGCCCTTTACACTTTGGCTTTTGGTACGCCCAAATACAATCACTCTTCTTGCCAATCATTAACATCTGCAACTGTTTTTTCAAACATCAAGTGACATTCACTGCACTGTACCACCTCTTCTCAATTTACGAATCCCCTCACACACCCTGCAGGTATTTACAGCCTGATTATCCTCATTCAACACCATGTGCAGCAGCCTTTCTAACTTAAAGCTTTACATTTGTGTGTCTCAGTTTGTCATTAAAGGTTATATAGGGTATCTTTTTCTATTATTTCTTTTTGGGGCTCTTCTAGAATAGATTTACATGCTGCAAAAACATTATTTATCTTATGCTCTATGTCTCTATACACCCTCTGTGTGAAATACTTTGTTAGAGCTCCTGTGTCTTTAAGCCCTGTTCTGATTGGTCAGCCATCAGAGTGATTGAAAATGGTAGCACCATACTACTACAAATTCCACCCATTACAGACAACCAATAAGAACTGTGCTGTTTGATAAAAAAAAATGCAACACTGTAAAGGAAAGGGCACACATCATAGTCCGTAATAAACCATGTGTGTCATGAACAGCAAATGCTCCAGCGGAGCAAGTCTTCGTCTTGAAGATAATTTGCTCTGAACCACTCTCAGATGTTCATTATTAGAGTGAGGGGAAGGTAAAAAGGCACAGATGTGTTGCTTTTACATCATTTACTGGCACTAACTTCAGGTTCGGGCCCGGCTGCCTCATTAACGCTGAACGATGGCGCATGCACAGTGGGAAAAAAAACATATGAATTTCATTCTGAGCATTCTCATTAAGGTTGCATGGCCAGAAATTGGACATGTATCATATCTACAACCACATATGAAAGGCAGTGTTCACATTACCATGTAGCATAAATCCAATCTTATGTATTTAAATTTATTTAAGTCAGATCTTTTTACATCAGACCTGACCACATTGGCTGCATTACAAGCTTTAAAACGTTATTGCCTCTAACATTATAGTTTACGTAGATAAGTGACTCAAATCTGTCACAGATGTGAACGGAACTTCTTTACTGAAACAACTTGTATGCACACATTCTAATTAGTAATGTCACATGAATGAACAGCTCTCAGATGTTCATTATTAGAGTGAGGGGAAAGTAAGGAAAGAGACCCAGATGTGTTGTTTTTACACAGTTTACTGGCACCAACTTCAGGTTCAGCGCTGCTGCCTCGTTAATGCTGAAAGATGCCGCATGTGTGACACCTAAAATGTGACACCACAAAGCAAGCCACGATTTGTGGCCATGCAACCTTAATAAGAGCACTCAACTCAATTTATGTGTTTATTCTTTCACTGTTAACAAGGAGGCAATGCCAAACCTTTACTTCCAGTAAATGCCTCAAAAGCATCTGACCCTATTCTACCTCCATCTCTCTCTAAACATTCATTTAAGTGATGTTATTGATTAGGATGTGTGCATGCAGGTCATATCAGGATGTTGTTTGATTCACAATAATGATGGTTTTGAGTCATTTATCTACACAAACATGAACCATTAACTTAGAAAGATCTGATATGAGCAAACAAATAATATTCAGCAATGAGGCTTGCGATATGAATATAGCCAAAGTGATGTGATCAGTGATAAGATTAGATTTGCATGTCCACACGACACTAAAAAGATCATTTACGTCATATTATGTCATATTAAGGCAAATGGTCTGACGGGGTATGTGAATGCAGCCAAAAACTGAATCATCATGACAAGTATTTGTAAGCATTGTACTTTATACATTTCATTCAAAAATCCAAATCTGAATATTTGTTCAGACATTAGTCTGCCATTAATCAGGTTTTAGAGTGAATCCTTCTCAAAACAGCATGGCCATATACATATTCCAGGCCTCATTCCTCAACTCTTGCTGAATTATTATAAACAAAAGGGTGGTGTTACAAGACGACAACACTTTGTAATAGAAACACTTCAGAGGAAGGAGCTGGAATTTCAGTGAGGTAACTTTGCAAACAGGTCACGTGCACAAAAAGATGTAATGGCATTATTAACTGACTCGCATGCGCAAAACAACAATGCGTGGCATCTTGTGGCATGCTCATTCAGAATTAAGAAACTACCAATGATAACCAATGAATGCAGGTCTCCTGAAGGGTTTAACTAACCATCACTTTCTTTTGCCATCAACCCAGAAGTTATAACGAAGTTCCAATGGCTCACAGGTGGGCTCATCACCCCGAATACATTTAAGTTGTATTCCATCATGGCCATTTCTTTGCGTCACGTCCTTGGTTTCTTTAAACTTGGCTTCAATCTTTTGACGGTGCAGCCTTGTTTTTCTAAGACTGCGTTTCCACATTTCTTTTGAAATCTCTTCAAGCATAGAAACATCACCCCATATTACAGGCTTCATACCTCAATTCTGAATTTTTAAGAGATCTGGCCTTTATAACTTGATGGTTTACATCTGTGTAGGTGTGTCATTGTAATGCTCAAGTAAAGGTCAACTAGAATATTTTACATGCTTCAGTTTTCCAAAAACAAGTTCTTTTTCTTATACATCTGTATTCACCTTCTGTCTGAAACATTTAGTTAGAGCTCCTGCATCTTTAGGCCCCGCCTCCTAATGAGCCCATGAGCTCTGATCACCTCACCCACTCTGTTGTGACTGGTCAACTGCCAGAGCAGTGGAAAGTGGCGGTGGCAGCCTGCTACAAATTCCGGAAGCTCCAGAAAACAATAATAATTATTATTGTTATAAATATTTATAAATAATTAAAAATAATTGAGATGTCTGTTACTTCACTATTCCAACACTGTTATCCTTCCTTACATACTTTTTTGTCCATCTTTCCTTCTTGTCAGCACAAAATTATGGCAAACATTAAGTCACATAACTTCTGTTTTGGGTGTCCAGACTGCCTTACATTACCGTGTATGCATATGTATCAGATTTCACATATGAAAGTGTCTCAAATCCGAACTGAAATGTTCGAGTTTCGTTGCTCACACTGCCAAACATGTAACACATCCGTGTCACCTAAAGAAAATATTAGATTTGGGCTAGTCGTACCTGCCTACCTACCCACCACTGTCAGCAATTTTGACTCTGTAAGCTACACTAAGTTGTGTGTTTCACATCAAAGCACTCAGAATGGCTTAATTATTGCAATATCAAGAAATCAGTTTCCTTTTAAGCTTCCAATAGTTAAGAGTGCTTAGTGCTTGCTATTGCAGTTTTTACGAATAGTACAGAAGCAAACATTTCTACTAACTGACTACATTTGATGTGAAAAGGGAAACTATGGCTTTAAGGCTTTATCTCTTTATGTGGCTAGACAACATCTTGTAAAAACGCAGTGAAAGAAAGATTATTAATAATTCAGTAATAAGAGAATTGTGAGCATTCCTTTGTATGCAAATGCTAGGGCTTTGCCTTGTGTGTGTGTGTGCATGTGTGATCTGCTCGAGTGGTGCCACTCATAAAAGCCTCTTTAATGCGTGCGGGTCCAGGGGTGCAGGGGTGCAAGCTGCGCTCAGATATTCCAATTAATTAATGGCATAATTAAGGTTTTGTCATTGATGTGGCTGCTGGTGACAGCGATGGATGGGCCGGGCCGGAGCCATGCCAGGCGGGCACACAGGCGGGCACACAGGCGGGCGCTGCCTAATGAATGGCAGCAATTTAAGGCTGGTTACTGTGGCGACGGGACCACCTGCGAAGGCCTGGCTGCTGCTTCAGTGTGCCAGCATCACTCAGAGTGAACACTGACTGGAATTATCACTGCACGCCTCTATCCTCATCCAGTAACTCTCTCTCTCTCTAACTCTCTCATTCTCTCTCACACTCTCCCCCCGTCTCTGGTTAACTCTCACTCTTTCCCTCTCTCTCTAGTAAATTTCCTCTCTAGTTACCTCTCATCATTCTCTCTTTAGTCAGCTCTCTCATACTCTCCTAATTACACCTTTAGGTTTTACTCTTTTACTCTTTTACTCTTTTACTCTTTCTCTCTCTCTCTCTCTCTCTCTCTCTCTCTCTCTTTCTCTCTCTCTCTCTCTAGTAATATATATTTATCT
This sequence comes from Prochilodus magdalenae, assembly GCA_024036415.1. Taxonomy (NCBI): domain Eukaryota; kingdom Metazoa; phylum Chordata; class Actinopteri; order Characiformes; family Prochilodontidae; genus Prochilodus; species Prochilodus magdalenae. The sequence goes on from JAMWET010004488.1 coordinate 2,658,766, forward strand.
GTTTCTTATCTATGCATCGCTCTCTATATTTCTTTCTCTTTCTCTCTGTTTTTCTGTCTTTATCTTTCTCTCAGCACCTCACTCTCTTTTTCTCTCTCTCCCTCTCTATCTCTCTTTGTGAATTTCTTAATTTCTTTGTCTCTTTCTTTCTTCCTTTTACCATCTTACTCTTGTTCTCTCTCTCTCTCTCTCTCTCTCTCTCTCTCTCTCTCTCTTTCTCTCTCTCTCTCTCACTGTCTTTCTCTCTCTCTCTCTCTCGCTCTCTGTTCTCTCTGTGTATGTCTTTATTTCTCTGTCTCTTTCTTGCACCATCTCACTTTTGTGTTGAAACCATCAAGTATGTCTGTGTATGAGGGTGTGTCTGTCTCTCTCTCTCTCTCTTTCTATAGTTTTGTTCAGAAACCATCTTACTGGCTGTGTGACAAACAGCTGCTAAAGCAGATTCAAACATGAGTATACCCAAATTCACGCTACCCAGGAAGACTTTTATGGATTTAAGGTGACATGCCTGCATGCACACTCAGAGAGGATAAACACAGCAGGGTCCCACTATGCTTTATGTTCTGTGTTTATCTGTAGTCTGTATGTTTTTGTAAAATAAAAGAACACTGAGGATAAAATCACACAGATGTGCAGCAGCTGGCTCTGTGTACCTGCTGTGAATGGACACAGGTAAAAGTAAAGGTGCTCCTTCTAACTAGCATTCATCAATAGTTGTGATTACATTTAATGACGTTGAAAGCAATCAAATGTCCCATTTCCCCAATTTCTGCTTGTTCTCTCTGTTCCTTTTGCTCCTGTTCTCTCCTTGTTTCATCTGAGCAGTAAGAAAGATAGGGAAAGACAGGAGCAGTATCCGGATGATGCAGCCTGTTTTTCCTTAGTTAAACTTTTTATATTACAACCTTGTATTTATCATGTTTGCCTAGGTATTCTTTGCACCAAATCATTTTAGTATTTTTATTATTTCCACCAGAATATTTTTTATAAATAAATATATAAAGTATTTAGTTACTTTTTCCAGTTATCAATCCATTTTACCATTTATTTTACCAATTTTGAGAAAAAAAAAAAAAAAGCCTTATTATTTTAAAAATTGTATTCTTAGTTGCAATCTGCAACACTATTGTTACCGATTTATATTTTTCTTTTTCCTGTTTGAGAGATTTTTGCCCACTAACTAGTGCATTGGTTTTCGAGACATCATTTGGCATCATTCCAACTCCAGAAATGTTGAATGGTGTGCTTGTGCTTACGGTTTCCTACTTTATTTCCCATTAAGAATGAATGGCGACGAAAGGTACATGTTCAGGAACTGTATTTCTGTTTTTTTCCCATCCCTTGTTCCTCCCATGATGTGCCATTTATTTTTGGTTTCCTACCTTCCTACTTACTTACACCAAACTGCATGTACTCACTCAGAGCAGATCCCCAAACCTAAATCCTCAGCCCTACTAACCCGCACTCCTCTAAGTGTCGTATATTCATCTCTCGTTCCTCCAACAGACCGTCATTCACTTTTAGCAATCTCTAGCATCCGGTTAGCAACAACTTTAAACTGCCTTTAGCACTTTTCCAGTATAGTTTTAGGTCTTTAAGATGTTTCTTGTTTTACCTTTATTTTTATATTTTAATTATTTGTTTTGGAAAATATTTCACAAAATTTTTTTGCGCAAATCACTAAAAGTAAAGCCCTGATGTCTGTTTAGTTCAGAAAGCTGTTGTCAGTTCTTTTTACTGTGAACACTCTGGCCTAATTCTCTTCTTGGAAATGAAGGCCGGATGTTTGTTTATTATTGCGACGCCTTGTTTTTAAACAGAAAAGCTGCTTGCTTGAGTGAAGTACTGTGAAGCACTTTCAGATGTGCTCAGTAAGCAGCACCTGTTGTGCTTTCAGCTTGAGGCAGAAACGCCTGGGGCCAGATCCTGTTCGCATAGGGGCAGACGGGTAAAAGGTCAACAGCTTCACAGACGGCATTTGCTCCACAAGCCACATCCTCTAGGAACCTGTCCACTTCATTCTGGGTGCAGTTTAAGGTCAAAACATAGCTTAGGTGAAGAAGCAGCAGTGTTTACTACAACGATGTAGCAAACCCTTGGCTTGGTGATTCATAGATATACAATATGCATATACATGTACATTCCTTAACCCCATAACTGCTTAACCCCCAATAATCTCTGTCTATACATATATCTCATAGGTGCAGAACATGCACATACGTCTCAAAGTAACTGTTTGATCCACACCAAATCTTTACTGAAGTAATCTGATTACTGAATGTGCATCATCAAAACATTACAGTGGAACATAGTTTTCACATGAAGCATATAGGAACCTCTTTTCTCTCTGGAGCCTGTGGTCCTTTTTGTTATGAGTTTATGCATTTCAGTCCTCTAGGAGCCTAGCATAGCTCTAAAAGCCTGAAGAAAGCATGGCATACTCCAGTTTATTGATACAGATTTAAATTTTGTTTACACTTAGAGCTGGACATATTCATGATTCTAAAAGTACATGGCTTTACATAAAGTTAAATGCGGAAGCCTTTATTTGGTTTCTTTGTTACAGTTCTGCCAATTTCCGCTATTTACCCTATGGCATTAGCAATGTTAATGCAGACTAATAGTGGTGTGTTCTATTCTTTATGATGCGGTTTTCCATATAGGATTTGAACTCAAAACCTCTCTCGTTTTGTAGGACACTATTGGCCACGTTATCTGCTGAGCCTGCTTGCATGAGAGCCACGTTGATACCGAGAATGTAAAATACAAGCCTTTTGTTACATAAAGCAATAACCCTATAGTTTCAGCCATTGCTGTTGATTGGTGCTTTACATAAAATGTCCTAAAACTTTGCCTGATATGGTGGATTCTTCTGGTCTGCCAATATTTATTGAGACAGTGGTTACAACATCCTCCTAAAAACCTTTAGTTTCAGACAAATTATTGAGTGAACAGGTATGTAGCATACCTACAATCACTTATACACACTGTTTAAGATAAGATAAGATAAGCCTGTATTGATCCCACAGTGGGGAAATTTGCAATGTTACAGCAGCACAGAAGAAGGAACAGAAGTGTCAGGAAAATATACAAATAATAAATAAGATCAATATACAAAAAGTACAGAATAATATAAATAAAATACTAAAAATTTAAATCCAGAAGACAGGATTATGCTATGCAGTTTTATACACATAGTAGAAATAAAAATAGACTACTGAGTTTTATTGCACACAGTAGAATAGAGGTAGATTTCTGGGTTCTATTGCACATAGTAGAATAGACTACTGTAGTGGCAGCAGCTGGAAGGAAGGATTTGCGGTATCTCTCCTTCACACACCATAGGTAAAACCATTTAGCTTGGCAATATGTGTACTTATAAGTGTACTGCCAGTAAAAACACTATATAGCATTAGAAAATAGGTAAACAAACATGATTTTAAAAAGTAGGTTATAGTTCATAAGCTAGTTTAAAAAATGTTGGTCTCAGATTTCTCCTGGCAGTCCTCACCTGGGTTTGCTAAATTCTATCACCAGGAATAAGAATTTAACATATTGAAGTTCTGATTCAACAAACCAGTTCCTGCATAATATATTTCATGGCTCACCTAAAGTGGCTACTTTTTATATGAATGTTATTTCTATATGTATAGATTCATTCTATATAAAGATTAATAACCATGCACTTTAAATGTGTTAAAACATATACCATGATTTCGACAGCATCACATGCCCCAGCTAGCCTAATAAAATAGAACAAATAGTGTAAATGTGCTGTCAAACTGTTTTGTGTTTGGTGTTTCCTCATAACCCCAAACAAGCAGTTGTGTTCATGTATATAGACACAAATTCCAGGAAGCAAAAGCAAACACACCAATGAAGAAAACAGTCAGGCCAGTATGTGGTGGAGTCTGTCTAAACTGAACGTTTTGTATTTGTATTTATAGTCTTTATGCTGTAGAACTTGTTTGGCATATGAGAACATCAGCATCAACATCACATTGTGTAGATAAAGAATGGTGAAAGGACTAATCAAAAAGCTACCTGAGGTGATATAAATATAAAATCTTATGAAATTCAATACAACTAATACAAAATAAGATAACACTATGATATATATTTTTTTATCATTAATGTATTAAAACCTGTTTTTTTAAAACATCAGTAACTAACAAGATGGTGAGAAGATCATATATCATACTCATTCATTAAAAATTCCAATTTAAAAAGTGTTTAAACACTGTGTTTATCCTAGTCCTTCAGCAGTGGTCACAGGACGCTGGTGGGTATATACTGTAGTTCTGGTTGATGGACAGTCTAGCAGTGACAATGAGGTGTTTTAAAACTCCAGCAGCACTGCTGCCTCTAATCCACTCACACCAGCACAACACACACTAATACACTACCACCATGTCACTGCTCTGTGGTGGTCCTGTGGGGGCCCTGACCATTGGAAAAAAGGGTGATGGGGGCTAACAAAGTATGCAGAGGAACAGATGGACTACAATCTGTAATTGCAGAACTACAAGGTGGATGATGAGTGTAGATACAGCGAGGTGGTTTTAATGTTATGGATGATTTGTATATATGTGTATGTGTAATAATGCTTTGATTTAAATATCTAAATGATAACGATATCCATATTAAATTTGTATCATTAATATTTTTTGTTTTTATGTTTATTATTGTTTACTTATATAGAAATTAGAAATGATAAAAAAAAAAAATTCTGAATAAATTCATAGTTAATTGCTGTATTTAACATTTTAGCCTTTGGCTAAAACATGCAGCCCCTGTTGTTCTGACTGAATGTGTTCATCCTATTGAAATCCAAAGGAATTTCAAACCCAGCTTTAGGTTCAGCATGTTACAATGGCAATTCAATTAATGCTACAGAAATAATGAAAGCAATAAATACACTTTGATGAGGCTCATTTTGTCCACTTATATAACTATAACAAAACACATTGAGTTTTAAATAGAGAAAATCTTATTACAACAGAAATCTTACTCTAGGCTCACATTTTACCAAACAAAACAAGTGAAAATGATAAATAGAAATTCATTATTTTAAACGTTTTACTGCCCTACAATATACACAGCATCAACGTTTGTACTTGGTGAAGATGTCAATTTAAGCTAGTAATTCCTGAAATACAGTTGAGGATAAGAAAGAAACCTTTTTTCTTTCTTGCATTTTTTCTCCATACTGTTTCCTTCAGATTGACATGACCCTAACACCATCATTGGATCAACACTGCAGTGACATTGCTGCTGCTCGGTGACCGCTCACTGTCCCATCCCCTTCTTCATCCCAATCGATCCTGCTGTAGAGGGCAGGTGTAGCATTTCACTCATTGTGGTGGTTATAGTTGATGGGGGTAGCATATCCAGTTGTCTTTTTGACCCTTCAGCCTTATGGAGAATCATCCCTCCATCCCCCTGTCCCCATCACTCTCTGTCCTCATCCTCTAGTTCCAGCTCTCCTTTGGGGCACGTTCTAAAGCAAGCTGACCCAGAGGAGCTCAGGTTGCATGGAGAGACTTGCAAGTCACACTCATTTAGTGGCCTAAGCAACAGCTTTCCTGTGGGAATGGCATACTCCTCCAGCCTGGCATGTTTAAGTAGGATCCAAGGGACATGGCTGTGAATTGTCTCCTGTTATTCCGTCCTACATGCCATATAGCAGGACAGGCTTGACATGGCATTTAAGGCAATTTTGGTGCCAATAGTTTTATCGAAGGGCAGAGATCAGTAGTTTTATCCTCTAAGAACAGTCAGGAATTGTTCCTTCTAACTCTTAAATTGGTTCTTTACAATATACACTGAGTGGCCACTTTAGAAAGCATGCTACCTTGTATCTGCACTCAGTGTCCATTTAACCAGCTACACTCACCATAAATGCATTTTGTAATTTTAAAATTATAGACTGTTTCTCAGCATGCTTTGTTACCCCTGTTTCAGCCTGTTCTGTAATGACGAGAACCCCCACAGGACCACCACTGAGCAGGTATAATTTGGGTGGCTGATCATTCTCACTGTGTGGATCACCATAGCAACCATGCAGCCACACCCCAGTAACAACACCATAGCAAGTACATGGGAAAACCCTAGAATGCACCTAGCAACTACCTATAACACCATATCAAACTTTTTGCATCATCTTAGTGACCACTATACCAGATACCATAGCAAAAAACTACCTACACATTAGCATTACCCTGACATATCACCTAGCAACAGCTTAGCAACTACCTGGGATATCAAAGCAACCACTTAGCATCATTAACTGCTGCTGGAGTTTTTAAATACTGTGTCTACTCACTGTCCACCCTAGTAGCTCATACCTTGTTGGTTCACCTTACACCATAAAAGTCAAAGATGATCATCTGTTGCTGCATAGTCTTCTTCAAACTCATTTACCAGCGGTCACAGGATGCTGCCCACAGGACACTTGTTGGCTGGATAGTTTTGCTTAGTTTAGTTTCAGACCAGCACAGAGGTGTTTAAAACTCCAGTAGCACTTCTGTATCTGATCCGTTGTCACACCTCTGGGTTTACCTGATGCTTCCGATCTCCCAAACTCCATGTCGCAGAGTTCATCACACAATGATGTCACTATCACATGTTCTAAACTGTCCAATTACACCTTATTCTCTCACCCCACTTGCCTGTACAGAGAAAGCAGTTTTAGTCAGACAGTGAGGCGACAGAAGTGTTACTCAGACAGAGAAGAGACAGTAGGTTTATTCAGACAGAAAAGAGACACTGTTTTTAGTCAGACAATAAAGAGACAGTAGTTTTAGTCAGACAGTAAAGAGACAGTCGTTTTAGTCAGACAGTAAAGAGACAGTAGTTTTAGTCAGACAGTAAAGAGACAGTAGTTTTAGTCAGACAGTAAAGAGACAGTAGTTTTAGTCAGACAGTGAGAAGACAGTAGTTTTAGTCAGACAGTAAAGAGACAGTAGTTTTAGTCAGACAATAAAGAGACAGTAGTTTTAGTCAGACAGTGAAAAGACAGTAGTTTTAGTCAGACAGTAAAGAGACACTAGTTTTAGTCAGACAGTGAAGAGACAGTAGTTTTAGTCAGACAGTGAAAAGACAGTAGTTTTAGTCAGACAGTAAAGAGACACTAGTTTTAGTCAGACAGTAAAGAGACAGTAGTTTTAGTCAGACAGTAAAGAGGCAGTAGTTTTAGTCAGACAGTGAAGAGACAGTAGTTTTAGTCAGACAGTGAAGAGACAGTAGTTTTAGTCAGACAATAAAGAGACAGTAGTTTTAGTCAGACAGTGAAAAGACAGTAGTTTTAGTCAGACAGTAAAGAGACACTAGTTTTAGTCAGACAGTGAAGAGACAGTAGTTTTAGTCAGACAGTGAAGAGACACTAGTTTTAGTCAGACAGTGAAGAGACAGTAGTTTTAGTCAGACAGTGAAGAGACAGTAGTTTTAGTCAGACAGTAAAGAGTCAGTAGTTTTAGTCAGACAGTGAAGAGACAGTAGTTTTAGTCAGACAGTGAGGAGACAGCAGTTTTAGTCAGACAGTGAAGAGACAGTCCTTTTAGTCAGACAGTGAGGAGACAGCAGTTTTAGTCAGACAGTGAAGAGACAGTAGTTTTAGTCAGACAGTAAAGAGACAGTAGTTTTAGTCAGACAGTGAGGAGACAGCAGTTTTAGTCAGACAGTGAAGAGACAGTAGTTTTAGTCAGACAGTGAAGAGACAGTAGTTTTTGTCAGACAGTAAAGAGGCAGTAGTTTTAGTCAGACAGTAAAGAGACAGTAGTTTTAGTCAGACAGTGAGGAGACAGCAGTTTTAGTCAGACAGTGAAGAGACAGTAGTTTTAGTCAGACAGTGAAGAGACAGTAGTTTTTGTCAGACAGTAAAGAGGCAGTAGTTTTAGTCAGACAGTGAAGAGACAGTAGTTTTAGTCAGACAGTAAAGAGGCAGTAGTTTTAGTCAGACAGTGAGGAGACAGCAGTTTTAGTCAGACAGTAAGGAGGCAGTAGTTTTAGTCAGACAGTAAAGAGGCAGTAGTTCTAGCCATTCCTTAACTGTCTAATGATTTTCAGTTCTTGACTATGACATTTCTAAAAAACTCAAATAAACAGCGCAAACTTACAATGCATTAAAAATGTTAATAATATAAGCGCAGGAAATATAAATAATCATTATGCATTAAGCTCTTTAGTTTAGCACTAGTAAAAGCTGCCTTAAAACCTTAGCAAAAATTTGACAATACCTTTTCAACCTACCTTATTAACCATCTAGAAATCACTCTTATAAGAATATTTAGCATTTTCTTCAAATGCACGTTTTATGTTATTATTTATTTCTCTTTGTGGTAAAAATAATCTCCCTAGACTATGTCTAAAGGTGCAGTAGGAGGAAGTCAGAGAATGAGTCAGCTTTCGTAGTTTTTGTCATGTTAGTGTGTGTTCTGGGAGTTGGTTCACAGCAGTAGATCAGTCTGTGCACACACGCAAGCAAACCGCATGTCTTTCTTCTTTTTTGTCTCCCTTTTTGGAGCTCCTCAAGTCGATTAGCTCCTGATTCACTAAGTAGTTTCACACATCTGTTCGTTTCCCCCTTGTGCACGCTTCAACGCTGCAATTCGCTTTTAATGACACTATCTCACTTCAGCTGGCAGTGGTGAAGTCCACGAACTGACTGGAAATCGTTCCTCTCATCAAAATCCACACTGCACACTTTAATTATTAATGCTTAAAGAGTGCATGTAATATTAAAACCTCCCCAGGCAGTGCTGCTGCAGCCCAGGAGAAATATACAGCTTCAACTTAAACAACACGCCCCATCACAACGAATAGCTAATCCTGACAAGCGAATGTGCCGCTGCTCCACATTAGTTTACTCTGAGGTGTAATTACCTCCCCTACAGTTTTACCACCCGCAGAACCAAAACTGGTGGATGACACCTTGTAAAAATCACTCACGGAAGAGAAAGCAATGCTAAACACACAGGTAAACACAGCACAGGTTTCAAAAGTTTGAGTACAGCTAAATTTTACAAGCAGTGTGTGACTTCTGCTTACAGTGCTTTTTCCCACTGTCACAACAAAACTTTGTATCTCAATTTTTGTTGCCAGCTGCTTGTTACTGTTTGGGCAATTGCCATGGTTAATGGACTGATGCAAGTTGCATCAAAAAAGTCTTGTTACCAGTGTGAAACACTGCCCGGTATTCAATGTGTCACATTTCGGCTCGCTAATCCAGTGTTGGCTGGTTGAATCATCATAGCTGTGCAGATTTGACAACAAAATGTTGGGTTCAACAATTCCACTTCTAGAAATGCTCTTTTCTAATTTGATAGTGTAATCTTCCACGCATTAATAACCTGTTTGGTCTTTATTTTGAGATATGATTAACAGTACATTTGCTCTTTTCAGGTTTTTAGGTTTACAAATGCGCTACAACATACACAGGTTTTTCAGAGAAATCTTGTACATAGTTACATCAATGAAGGGCTAACTCGTTGAGCCAACTTAACACCACCCTAAGGTTAGCTGGCCATGAATACCAAAAACAAAACTTGTTGATTTTTGGTGAAGTTGACAGGTTAACATCATAATACATTTTATTTTCAGGGAAAAGAAGATTTGATAAGACATTAAGGGTCATGCCCTCTGTTTTTGCACATTGCTTCTCCCAAGCTTTAGCAGACTGGCATTTATTGTACTTTGCACAATCCATCTGTTCTTCAGTTGTACCAAGATGCCCAGTCCCTACTGAGGAAAAACATCCATGATGCAGCCCCCATACTTTACTGGTGGGATGGGGTTTGCTGAGTAATGAAAAGCGTTTGCACTTCACAGTGGGCGGGGTTTCATCACACATAGCATTTAGAATTTTAGCCAAAAAGCTCAATGGTTGTCTCATAAAGAGATGCTTGGCGGCAAACTCAAGATGTGCTTTGACAAGCTTCAGTAATGTCTCCTTTCTAGCCACCCCCCACAGGCCAGTATGCATTGCTCTTGATATTGCTGACTGGTACCTTCACTCCAGTTACAACCACTGAAATCCTTCAAAGTGATTGTTGGCCTGTTTGTGGCTTTTCTCAAATGTTCTGCCTGGATGGCATGATGTTGTTTCCTTTTCCTCAGAATCAAGTCAATAGTGCTTACTGAGTTATCCAAATACTTGGCTATTATTTTGTACCTTTTCTCCATCTTATGTAAGTCTAGAGCTTTATCTCGGATATACTTAGAACACTCTTGGGTCTTAATTTTTCACATGCTTCCTTCAAATTCAGAGTACGGCCAATGGTACTTGAGTTAAGAGGTTCTGTCATCCAGAAAAGATGAACTATTATTAATTTACAGGTAAAAATGTCTTTATCTGCGTAAACATGCAGATTCTACAGCACACAGGGCTGAATACAGCATTTCTCAGTATGTAACATCTGTCACTGAATTCTTTCCTGAATAAAACTGATTCTTTAAATTAATTCATTTTGAAGGTCAGTCTTTTTTAAAACAAAATAGAACACAGCACAAAATATCAGAGTGCTGTTTGTAAACCAGAGAAATCAGATGACTTTAGTAAGAAAACTAAAAAGTTAGGTGTCCCCAAACCTTTGAAGGCATAGCATGTCAAACTTCCTTACTCAGAGTTGCTGTGTTGTCTTACAACATTTAAGGTTTTCCAACTGAGCTACATCGTTGCAGGAAAAGTGACCCCTTTGGAACTGCCTGGATTTCTCTATCGATTATACATTAAATAAAATGTGGTCTGATCATTATCTAAATCTTGTTTATAGGCAAACACAATTGTACTAAACTAACAATGCATCTAATAATGTTCTTTTCATGTCTTTTATTGAGTAAAATCCACAGTAGGATTGTGAGGTGCAGGATCGAAGTGAACCTCTGTGTTGATGACTTTACCAAGAGCAAACTGGCAAATAGTGTTTTAATTAAGATGTTGAGGTTGGAAGTGTGGCTTTCGCAGCTACACTGTCTATTTAATAAAAGCAACACATGAAGCCTGATAACTAATGAATCTGTTTTTCTTAATAAAGAAAAGTGTGAATCAAGCCTCAGTGCAAACAACATTCAGACGAGCTCAGAAGACGTGTAATAAAGCCACATACAGTATAAAAAGGCTACAGATGGTTTGCTCAACACCTGGGTGTACATCAATCCACGGTTACTCAAACTGTCTAAAAATGTTGCTTCCCTCCCTATGAGTGGGTATCATGTTAAGATCATTCCAAATGCACAGTGGGCAATCCTGAAGGAGGTGAGAAAGAACTTTAACAGCAAAAGACTCTACAGAAAACTCTACAAACTGCACAAACCTTTGCTCAAGTGTCCACTATTAGCAAAACACTGGACTAGAATAGTGTTCCTAGAGGGGCAGTATAAAAAAAAGGACACTGTACATTGAATAATGGCTTGGGGCTGCTTTGATTTCCCGAGACTATTTAGGAAAGAATGAATTTAAAGGTGTATCAAAATATTTTACTGGAAAATGTAAGGGCGGCAGTCCATGACCTTAGCCTTAAGACTCTTTGGATGATGCAACAAGACACTGAACTGCAGCACACAAGTAAGCCCACTGAAGAATGGTTGAAAAGAAAATCTGTGTTTAGGAACAGCCAAGCCATTTTGAATATCCAAATCCCAGCCCTTTGGAGATGATTTTGTACAATGTGAAGAGGGCTGAGCAAGCAAGAAATACTGATGAGCTATAATACATTTGCATAGAGGAATAGTTCAAAATTCCTCATAAACATTCTGAAAATCTTATTTGCACCTAAAGGAAACATTTTGTGGAGGTAGCTGCAGTTAAAGGAGGGTCTACACGTTTTTACATTCAAAGGTTTACTAAACCAAGTCATTCTAAAGGATTCACCACTTCATTTTTTGTGCAACTGTAGCTTAAAAGAGTCCAATTATCGCTGGTGATACCATGAACAGGTTTTTATAAGTGATTTCTCACTCATAGCTCATTGAAATAAGCAGAGAAATTGAGTGCAAAATGCAAATTCCGAATGTTTAATTCATACCACCTTTGTGTTCCTGAGTAGTAGCCTTATTATGCCATGCTGAGAATTGTTTAATCATGATTTGAATTTCTCTGACCAGGCCAAACCTTAGCTTAGAGAGTATTTGAAGCCAAATGTGACTAAGCTTTTGTAAGCACAAACAGATAAAAGTCAGAAATGCAGACTGCAAGCTGTGAAATCAAATGTGATTGTAATTACTATGTAATTAGCAGTGTAATTACACAACTAACATTTTAGCACTATTGCAAAATGACAGTAACACCTCTAAAACTTCTAGGATTAACTCGGCCTCTTCCAGTGTGCCTTAATTCAGCGCTGTAGGGAATTCTGGCTGCTTGGTCCTGTTGCTGTGATGGGTAAATGTTTGCGTCATCCAAAAACTTCTGCTCTGTGAATGACACTCCAAAAAGTGCAGTTCTCATTCAGGCCTTTTTGGATCTGTTTGGCTGTTTCCAATTTACCGTCCCTCTCAGCTACTATTTGAGCCTTATTCGGAAAGGCAGAGAAAACATCACGCTCCGCATGCAAGCAAGCAGCCGAGCTGGCTAATTTTTGTGCTTGTGCATAAGCGCGCCATTTCTTAATTTATGTTCGCGGCCAGGGCCATTGCAGAGCTTGTGAAAGCATAATTGAAAGATAAGTTTTACAGACTCTCTATTTCTTCCTGCCCGCTGAGTGGGACGGGACTGGGTGAATAGTATGTGCAGCGCTCTTTGGCTCCATGTGTGGGTATAGAGCTGGACACCGAGGGAAAATTACAGTGGCTCAACGTGCATTTACTCCGGTCATAAAAGGCTCCTTCATCACAAGAGCACTGGATTGAGAAGTGTAAGAATGGGACCGTAAAAAATTGTCAGTGACCGCTCGGAGGGCCGCGGATGCTCAATTAAGGAAGTTCATGTCGGGAGAAATAAAAGCAACAGTGATCTGCAAGATACTTACATGATGGCCGTTATCGCGAGTTAGTGTGAGTGGTGGCCAATGAGTGAATGGTCTCCTTGTTTTGTTTTTGGTTTCTGTTTTTTGGTGTTTTGTTATTTTTGTTGTTGTTTTGTAGCAGGGTTCTTTAGTGGGTGTTTGGTGAAGCAGAGTGTGGGTAGAAGTGTGTCTAGCAGAAGAAAACCCGAACAGGCACAACAAAAGTAGATCTCGCTACCCAGCTTTATAGGCGACTAACAAGCTGAGATATCTCGTCGAACCAA